>OY755083.1:39327571-39927571 GCA_963576655.1 Gastrophysa polygoni
GGAATGGAATATTTATTTATTTATTTAAGGTAACAAGATTATCCAACAGATGAGCTATATACAGCTCTTCCAATAATAGGATAATACAGAGTAACAAAGTATGCTTCCATTTACATGAGCTGCAAGCCATGTGCGCTTAGACTGAACAACAATATATCATTCTAGAGGAAAATATACAAAAAACATAATCCATTTCAACAAGTGATAAACGACTTAAACAAAAAGAGAAGATATAGTTACACTTTGTTATTTCCTTCAATTGTAGTTCATTAAGAAGTGTAGAAATTCAGCAAAAAGGCCCTCAATTGTCTCTTGAACCCATTCAAATTCAGGTGAAATAAATCAACATCAGAGTGGCAGATCGTATTGTATGAGTTCATACACCTTATAAGGGGTGAATTACTATAATAGTTGGTTGAGAAAGGCGGTGGGTAGAATGTGAGTCTATTCCTAACAGTTCTAGGATTAGAATTCAGATTCAATAATTCTGTACATGTTTCGGAATCGATATAGTTGTTGAGAATTTTGTAAGTGAATAATATGTCCACAAAATCTCTTCTAATAAAGAGATTTTCTATTTTGTAAAAATTCAAATTTTCTTCATAGTTCCGCCAGTGAAGAAGACGAGAGAATCTGTAGTTCAGATTACTGATAAGTTTTTTCTGAACGTGTTCAATTTGATCAACATATTTCTCATAAACCGGGTTCCGAATTGTAGAACAATATTCTAGAATTGGCCTGACTAAAGATTTGTATAGTGTGGTAATAGATGAATGGTTTCGAAATTCCTTGGTGTTCCTCAAAATGAATCCTAGAGTACGGAGTGCTTTTCTAGTAACTGATTGAATGTGTGGTTCAAAAGATAATTTTGTATCCAGTATCACGCCGAGATCGCGAACTTCCTCTGTTGTTGATATTACCTGATTATTGATTTGCACATTTCCGGTGATACGGTTTAGTGATCGAGAAAATACGATATTGTAACATTTGTTTGTATTGATGAATAATCTATTTGTATTGCAGAAGATTTGAAGTCTGTCAAGATCTTCTTGAATACAAATATAATCTGATCTCTTTTCAATTTTCTGATAAACTTTCAAATCGTCAGCATACATAGCAAATTTCGAAAATTTAAAGCAGTCTTCAACATCACTTACAAATATGCTAAATAAAATGGGGCCTAAATGTGAGCCCTGCGGAACCCCTGAAGTAATTAAGCAGTTGGCCGACTTCACATTATTCAAAGCGACATACTGATATCTCTCAGTAATATACGATTCTAGGAGTTTCAACAGATAACCGTGCACACCGAAATTTGATAGCTTCACTATCAGAGTAGAGTGATGTACCTTATCAAATGCCTTCGAAAAATCGGTGTACATCGCACATGTAGAAACTCCATGTTCCATGTTATCAAATACATTCTGTACAAAGGGTACCAAATTGGTTACAACCCCTATTTTTTTTGAAAAACCCATGTTGGTATTACTTGGGCAATCTTCCATTTAGACGGAAACTTTCCAGAAATCAAGGATTTGTTGAATAATATATACAAGGGGCGAACTAAACTTGATTTACACGATCTTATAAATACCGGCGGTATACCGTCAGGACCAGATCCTTTCTTTTCATTGAGACCTGTAATAATATCTTGAATGTCTATTTCAGAGATGAATGTTATGTTGATATTGTTATCTGATAATTTTTCTGGAATTAGGCAAGGGGTTTGGTTACTTTCAAAAACACTACCAAAATAATCCGAGAACATATTGCATATAGATTCTGTGTCAGTGTATGAGTTCCCATCGAATTTCATCTCTGCCGGGATAGAATGCTTAGTTTTCTTGTTGGACACATATGACCAAAAGAATTTTGAATCTGTTTTTATTTTGTTTTCTGATTTATCTATATAGTTTCTATTATCTTTGTCAATATTCTTTTTCAATTCTTTCCGTAAATATGCGAATCGAGAATAAGCCTCTGGATTTTTGAATTTTTTCCATTCTTGGTGATATCTTATTTTTTCGTTCATTAACCTTATTGTTTCTTTTGAAAACCAGAATGGGTAACTCTTTTGATTGATTAGTTTTTTTTTGGCACAAAGTCTTGTATAGCCTTATTTATAGTTTTATAAAAGTTATCAACACAAACATCGACATCTACGCAATTGAATAATTCTTCCCATTGTAGAGAAAGTATAAAATCATTGATCATATTATAATTTGCCTGATTGAACATCCGTTGCACATGTGATTTTTTTGGTAGCTGTTTTTGAGGTGATAAACTGAGAGATATCTCAATGGCTTTATGATGATCGTACTCCTGGACAAACGGGATTAATGCAGGGCGCACATTTACGTCATTTTGATTGGATAAAGCTAGATCTAAAATGCGGTTACTAATATTCGGGACATTATTGAATTGTTTGAGATTCAGTAGCGATAGGCTATTCATAAAATATTCGCTTTTGTTGTCAGTAGCGCCGGATGGTACATATCCTATTGGGTCTGATGCGTCACGAATCCATTCTATTTTTGAAAAATTATAGTCCCCTATTATTAGAAAGCTATGTTGAGAGTTTTTATTTACTATATATTCGACTTTGTCAAGATGTAATTTGATGTCATTCAGATTAATGTCTGGAGGAGCATAGACGCAACATAAAAATAATTTCTTACCACCTTCCAGTGCTACTGACACCCAAAGATCTTCAATTTTGCCATTTGTACACCACTCAGATATACATTTTGATACAAATTCATTTTTCACCGCAACTAAAACACCACCCCCTTCACTCTTTCCACTGATCACTGCATTACGGTCCTTTCGAAAGACTTCATAAGCTGACGAGAAAAGTTCAGAGTTTGTAATATAATCCTTCAGCCAGGTTTCAGTAGCACAGATTACCTCAAAATCATTAGATAACGTAGCTCTACGGAACAGATCGGTTTTAGATCTTAGACCTCGGGTATTTTGGTAATATGTCCGAAAATCACTGAATGTGGTAGTAGACATCAACAGTTTTACGTATATGTAATTGCAATGGCATCATCAGACAGACGATAACTTATTCAAATCCGACTTTGTCTTGATTTGTATTGCACGTGAACTATCCGATTTCTTAATGAAAATTTTTCCTTCTTTGACCCAGCAGTGTTTGTATTCATGTGAATTCATGTGAATTCTCGAGCATATTTGAAGACCATTTTGTGATAGTGTGTCAAATGATCATTCACATACACTCGTGTTTTGTTCGGAAATCTAAAAATATCCGCAAAAATGTTGTTTTTATGTGGTTTCAGAGCTTCCATGAATCTACTTATTGTAACTTTACTTGAAAATTTGACGATGATGTGTTTAGGACGTTGCTTATCTTGGTTATCTGGATGTATCTGGACGCGATGACATTCAGTGAAATCTGTTTCTAGTAACGGGAATTTGATAATTTTGGCAACAACCTGCATGATCGATTTGATACTTTCATTGTGTTTCTCGGGCAAGCCGGAGATTTCCATGTTCTCCATGCGCTGCTGCTGGTGCATAGATTCAATCTCAGCTCTCAGAGATCCGCATTCTTGCTTCAGCTGTTGGACGTCTTGATTCACTCCCTGAACTGAGTTTATAGTTTTTTGAAAACTATCCATACGCTTTCCAAAATCATCGATTTTTCCACCGTAAAAATTGAGCGAGTCGAAAACATCAGCTTGTTTCTTCTTCATATCTTTCAGATCGTCGTGGATTGTCGCAATCGATAATAATAATTTGTCCAGTTTGGAATCGTTACTTGAATTTTTGCACTGATCGCAAAACCAGGTGAGGCCGGATCCGGTAGGAATATCCTGATACGCCGCTGGTATTTTGGTACATTTAAGATGAAAAGTTTTTTCGCACGGCCCAGTACAAGAAATACCTGGTTTAGTTCTAGTGACCGAAAAACTGCACGTAGCACATGACCCTGGCATTTCGACACTAAAAACAATATACCCGATCTACAACTTTTTACGATTGATAGATCAATTGTTTGATCAGAATTGTACCAATTTCATGGACTTCCGCACTGAGATCAAGATATACTTGTATGATCTTAGCCGGAACGTGTAGCCTGTTAAAAACTGTGCACTATGATATAAAATATTCACTATTTATTTTAGAAGTTCCCTCTAAAACGACGATATACTCAGGAGCAAAATGAAACACGTCTACTCGCTATAGCTACAACTCACTTTGTATGCAAGTATATCGAATTGGAAAATTCACTACTGGTAAAAATCGTCCTCTGAAAATAATATTTTCCAACTTAGAATTAGCTAAGCAAGTACTGAGAAATAAAAAGAATAAAAATAGAAATAAAAATAAGTGCAAACAGAGTAATCATCTTAGGAGATCAGACCAAAACTCAACGTGAATACTACCAGAAGGTGAAAAGTAGACTAAGTGAACTTATAGAAAAAGGTGACCTGGATAAAACGATAAGATATATAAATGGAGTACCTACCATTGTCAAAAAGAAAAAAAACAGTAATGCCTAATATCCCGAAATCTCCTTTTATAAATTTCAATCAAGACATCATTTATGTTAACATACAGAATTTTCTTGCAAACATTCACGAAATTTTAACCTAAATCATCTGCTACCGCCCAACAATCGTAGTTGTAAGTGAATCTAGAACCACTCAGGATATTTTAGATTCTGAACTCACGTAATTCAGTATAATTTTGTAAGATGTGACAGCAGCAGTAGATATACAGGAGGAGTCTTAATTTATATTAAACAGGGCATTGAATAAAAAGTGATGAAAAGTATAACATCAGTAGATGTTAACTATTGGTTCCAGTTTATAGAAATTTCAATTGATAGCCAAAAATGGACCATTGGAGGTGTTCACCACTCACCAAATGCAAGTCTTTCATTGTTCATTGAAAAAATGGAAGATATATTAGAAACTTATTTTCATAATAGAAAAACTGTCTTGGTAGGTGATATAAATATAGACTTGAAAATATTAATAATTTCTACCCGAAAAAAAATGCTGCACTTGTTTAATATGTATGGTGTGGATCAAATGGTTGAAGATTATACTCGAATCACAAATGTCAGTAGAACTCTAATGCCCCTTATAATTTCAACAAAATTGAATGTTTTGAAAATGGTGAAACAAGAATATACAGAAATGAAGTAGATATAGCTAACAACTTCAATATTTTTTTGTAGATAGTATTCAAGATATTGCTGATAATATAATTGCAGAGGAACAATGGTCACAGGAAAATCTCATACAAATAAATAGCACATTAAATTGTTTTCAAAAACTAACCTATAGTGAACTGCGTGAAATTATATTCTCTTTGGACAACAATAAGAATCAATCTGAAATTCTTAATGCAAGATTCTTGAAAGAAACATTCGAAAGCCTTGGACATGTTATATTACATTGTATAAATTCTTCTCTTGAATATGGAATATTTCCAGATAGTTTCAAAATTAGCACCATTATACCAATACCGAAAATTTCAACTACAATAGATGCAAATAAAATAGATGCAAATAATTTTAGACCCATAAATACATTACCAACTCTTGAGAAAGTAATTGAATTGGCAGCTCATGCACAGCTGATAAACTATTTGAATAGTAATAATATCCTTAGTGATCACCAATAAGGATTCAGAAAGTGTTATTCATGTGGAACAGCTCTCCAATATACTTTATCAAATTGGAAAAAACAAATAGATGAAAATAAATGTGTCATTGCAGTTGAAACAATTGATAGAGACATTTTATTACGTAAGCTGAGGTAGTATGGAGTTGCTGGTTCTGTTTATTATTGGATGGAAAACTATCTGAAGAACGGAAGTCAAAGAACAAAAATTGGTTCAAGTTATTCCAATAAATTGAGTAATAGCATTGGAGTACCTCAAGGCAGCGTTTTAGGCCCCCTTCTATTCATCCTTTATATAAATGATATTCATCAAATTGCAGGAAACTGCTCTATCAGCTCATTTGCCGATGATACATTGTTGTATTGTGCAAATCACAATTTAGACCAAGCTATTATAGAAATTAACAACGCATTGGGCAATATTGAAAGATATTTGCAGACAAATAAACTTAAAATGAATGTAGCTAAAACCAAATCAATGATTGTTACAACTAAATATAAATATGATAATATACTTGTTAATTCGATTGATATAGTGATTGAAAATACGTCTTTATAAATTGTAGATGAATTCAAATATCTGGGATTTATGATCGATAATAATCTAACATTTAATAGTCATGGAGAATATATCATTAGAAGAATATCTAGAAAAATGTACTTTTTTTCAAGAATTTCAAAAGAGCTGTCCATGTTTGCCAGAGTTACCATTTATAATTCCATTATAAAACCTGACTTTGACTATTGTGCAACAGTAATTTACTTGTTTAACCAAAACCGAATTTCTCAACTCCAAAAGTTACAAAATAGAGGAATGAGAATAATACTGGGATTAATAAGTGTAATAGATATACTCCAATTAAAGTGATGTTGGATACACTGCAATGGTTTTCAGTTAAGTCTCGTTTATTTTACATGAGTATGACTTTCATTTATAAATTGAACAAAGGCCTACTACCTTCCTATTTCAACGAATTCTTAATAAGAAATGATGAAATTCATACCTATGACACAAGAATGAGGACTGACTTTCATATTCATAGAACAAATTCTAGTATGAGCATGAGATCGCTATTTTTCAAAGGGTTAAATGAATTCAATAAACTGCCTATGAATATAAAACAATCAGTTTCTTCATCTTCTTTCAAGTCATCATTATCAAAGTATATTATAACTCTATGATTGTTGGATATATACGCACGTTTGGTGAAGGCGTCGCAACTGTTTGTTCATTATTTTAGTATTATTGTTTGAGTATTATTGTTACAGGTTTCTAAATCTGTTACTGTCTTATCCTGTATAACTATCAATTGCTTGTGATATTTTTATATATGTATGTATATATGTGATTTAAACATTTTTTCATGTGTAATCTAGATGTTTGTATATTAGGCTTACCTATTTTAAATAAAGTACTACTACTACTACTACTATTATATCTTTGGTTTGAACCACCCTAGAATGAAAACATGCCTTTTCTGTGCTAATTTGCTTCAACTATTAATATGATTTGTTACATTTGCACCTCAATATCTACCCAATTCTGGAAAACATTATTTCAGATGCAATTCTTCAATTATTCATTCAGTTTGCTTCATTCCTCTGGATGTCCTTGTGTTATTAATGATATTTTTTTTTCATTTCCAGATGGAAGATGGTATACCAAAAAGCTACAATAAGTTCCTATATTACATTAGTTTCATAACTGTTGAACCTACCCTAGTATTGTACATGTTGGCATTTATGACAACATCTGTTGTGGAACAATCTTTTTATGTTTACAAAACTTGCTCGGTCAACCATGGCTACAACAAAACAATATGTGATAATATGAATGACAAAAAGTATGAGAATATTACTAAGGATGTTCAGGTAAATAATTATTATATAAGCTTCCAGAATTATTATTAGTCCTAACTAGTCATGTCATTTTGTATTTCTTGCTGACAGTGTCAAAATGTATCATATCAGTTGAACACAGATATAAACAAGGTGGGTATAGGATGGTGAATTACCTCTTCAATTGTTTTTTTCCAAAACATGTGAACCTGTCAAACAACCTTACTAAGGCTGCACCGCTTGAGTACAGATGGCGATACGATTTTTTTATCCTGTAAAGTCAAATCCGCTTCTACTGATATTGACAGATACCTGAGAGGAACGGATAGCTAATGGTTGTATTCCTGTTCAATTTCAAATTCAATTTGTGTTTTCTAGAATTCCCAAAATAACCAAAGAGATCAGCAGAGGTGACGCCATCTAGTTTTGATCATGGCAAGCCTTAGTAAGGTATTATAACTTCACATAATCAAGTAGGCAGAAGTCTACATATTATTCTAGTGGTTGGAAGTAGAGAATTGGGACATCAGAATTTTTTGGGGACTTTTTGTTTATGTAATCATCATATTTTTCATCTAGAATCCAGATCTAGATCCAGAGTTCAAAAAACTATAATTAATTTCTCGTACCCTCATGGCAGTATCCAATTGTGTATTTAGTTTCCAAGGTACCTATTGCTTTCTTGAATTATGAATTCCAAAATGACCAAATATTTGTTGATTCTTCACCTTTAGTTCAGCTATTACCACTTGGCGTTGATTCCACAGTATATTAGTGACTGAACTGAAAGAAAACTATTATTTCAGTCATCAACTGCCACATTCTACCTGTGGAACAGTATAGCAGGCCACTCGTTTCCGATCATCCTGGCCTTGTTCATGGGTGCCTGGTCGGACAAGCGCGGCAGAAAGCTGCCTTTGCTCATCGGTCTTGCTGGAAAACTGTATTTCTCAGCCATGATAGTTGTCAACACTTTGATGACCGACTGGCCGGTCGAGTATGTTATCTATACTGCGACGTTGCCCAGCGCTCTCTCTGGGGCTGACGTGGCGATTTTTGCCGCCGCCTTCACTTACCTCGTCGACGTATCGTCACCAAAAAATAGGACGATCCGAGTGACTGTTTTGGAGGTATGTTATTTGGCAACGATGCCGATAGGAGTAGCGCTTGGTGAGTTTTTCTCAATGTTTGGTAGATAAATTTATTTAAATCACTGCAGAGATGAAAGTTGCTAGAGTCGAATTGTTTATTGTTTGTTTTCCTCACTAAAGAGTGAATTACTCAAGAATGCAATGAAAAAAATGATGTGTTAGTAGGGCATCAGAAAATGAGCCTGCAAAATTTCAGAGCAATTCGATTAAATTTATGGATTTTTCCAAAGTGATTCCCTCAAGATATGCCACTGAGTAGTGAAGCACTTTCCCATTTTAATCACAGACTGATGCACTCTACTCAGAGTGACCTCTCAGTGTTGCCAACTGCATCATAAGCAAAAAGACATGAGGTCAAGGTCCTCAATATTCTATGAGAATTCTCATTTAAAACTACTGATATTTTTGAATGATGATAATTTTTTCCATAGCACTCCCAAAACTGCGAGGAATCAAACAATCGGGCAGAAAATATAATAATCAAATCTGAGTTTTCGCCAATTTTAGTAATAATTATGAAAAAAATTTTTGAAACTGGAATCATTCCAGAAAAATAACTGAGACGATTTGAATAATTACAGACAAATATCCGTCTTTCCGATCATTCCTAAAATTATGGAAAAAATTATGAACAATCGTCTACTTAATTTCCTTGAAAATAATGATCTACTGTATAGTGGTCAATATGGAGTTTACAGATCAAAAGATATTGAGGTTGCCGTAATGGATGCCATTTGGAATATTCAGTTACAAAGAAATGAAAGTTATAGATTTGGCCTCTTGTCGTTGAATCTAAGCAAAGCCTATGACACTGCAAATAATGAAATCTTGCAAAATATGTGTTTTTTAATAGGTATCAGATTAAAAATTTGGTGACTGGTTTAAACATTATTTGGTGTAAATAATACCTGTAGCTCCCTTATGAATATTGTGGTGTTCGACAAGGAACAGACTAGGACCTATCCTAATTTTGATTTAAATTGATTCATTATCAACTTTGGAATTGAAAGGGGAAATCTGCTGAAATTATCGCGGATGATGTAACATTGATCTATGTTTCGGAAGATTCAAATGATATTGTATTTGATGTAACTAGTGATTCAAGAAAAATATAACATAATTTCCAGTTCTCTGTATTGATGAACATCTGGACAAAACATATAGATCATTTAAGAAAAAAAATGAATCCCATCATATTGAAATCCCATTGTTGAAATATCATTCCTATTAGATATTGACAAGCATTTATTCTGCCTTCTTTATTCAAACTTGAAATATTTGATACCTGTCTGGGAAAGTACAAATATTTCACGTTTGAAACCATTTATGAAATTACAAAATTAAATATTGAAGTGCATTATCAATTCACCTTTTCTGGAACAAACCGTAAATATATGCAAACCTAAAAAGTTTTCAAATTTGATTTTGTTATATGAACTCAAGATATGTTGCTTTATTCATTTTGTCAGGAAGAAATCGATTTTTTTTCTTCACAATTGCACTCCCTTGTTGGGTGGAACCAGCGCCCCAAAAGTCGGAACTTGAGCGGGGTTAGGGAGGCATACATACACAAACATCCATGTCTACGAGTGCCTTAACACTCTCGGCCACCGCGATATACGCGATTAAACATAGTTTATACCGAAATCAATGAACTCCATAGTTATGGCACTAGACAATTGATTCCTTTGATAGCGAATACATTCAGGTCGAACATTGGTAAACAATTGGTATTCCATTATAAAATAATTTACCGAATCAGCTCAAAAATATACAAGATTCAAAAAGGTTCAAAACTAAGCTCAAGAAATACTTTATCACAACATCAAAACTTTATCAATATTATCTCTGATTTGGATACTTTGGATACTCAATATGTTAGAACTTCGTTGTATCTTGAAGATTTTTTTCCTCTCTCTCTCTCTCTCTCTCTCTCTCTCTCTTTCTAATGATTTATTTATGTGTTTATGTACAGGGTGCCCCTTCGGGAACTGAATCGATCAATTTATGGAAAACTATAAGTAGGGCGAATTTGAAACTTTGGTGGCATACTACTGTTGATAGGGTCACTTCGGCTAAAATATTTTCAGAATGCTGGTTGCACCGGAAGTTGATATAACTTGCTTATTTTAAATGGAACACCCTATATATAATTTCATTTTTAGATTCTACGAATTCTAGGCAAATTCTACCCGTTTTCGACATATTTTGAATTTCATGTCATAAATGATGTTTGCATAACTATCAATTTCTCCTATATGAAACCATCAATTATTCGATTGTGGTTGGTTTCCTTATAGTAGAAGATCTACTTTGGTGTAATAAATATAAATTGAGAATATCATGAAATAACTGATCCTTGTGATACACCATAAGTTATATTCTTTTGGAAGTAAAATTTCTTGATTCTTAGAAACATATTCAATACACTATATTGAATTTTTTCGGTAGTGGTCCCTCTTGAACGCTTTGATATTTACTCTTAGTCATTTCCAGGTTCCTATCTTTTCAGAAAAGTTCTGAGCAAATCTTACACTTACATGTTTGTAATAAACACCCTTCTCATGGCGATGTCACTTTTGTATACATTGGCAAGATTGGAATGGAGAAGCAACCCCAGACAGAGGCCTTTATCAGAAGCTGACAACAAATTCTTTGACTTCTTCGATTACAATCACGTGGTGAATACTGCCAAGACCTTGTTCAAGAAGAGGCCAGCCAACAGAAGGAATTACCTGCTGATACTTATTGTTATGATGGCACTTTATACCTTCCAGAGAGACGAGAGAGAGATGATGTACATGTATTGTCAGCTCATCTTCAATTGGAGTGTAGGGCAGTTCAGCACTTTCAGGTACTTTCTTGAGGATTTCTTTCTCAATCTCACCAATGAACAATGAATATTAACACTAATTGAATGCAGTAAAAGTAGCTTATCTTGGGCATTTGTTCATTCTTGATTAGTGGGGGACGTTCTCTTCATTTGACAAACAAACCCTATTCAACGTTTTTTTGAAACCTCATTCTTCATTAAATTTCAAAGAGGTTGAACATTTTTCATATGTATTCAGTAGAGAGAGGTCTTGAATAAATCTCTAAAATTTCGGAATTGAAACATCTGCTTGAAATCGATCCATTCATTCAGAAAATATGGAGCGTGAAAACTTAAATGATAATGTGTATCGAAAAATGCAAAAATTGATTCAATTGTACTTCAAAACTCATTTATTATAATATATATTATTTATTATATTATTATATATAAGTTATTTCCAAACTGTTGTCGTACATTCTGGAGAATTTGGGGTGTCATTTCGCGACATACGTTAATGATTCTTCGTTGCAACTGTTCTAATGTGTCTGGTGGTGTTTTGTAAACAACGCTTTTGACGTGTCCCCACAAAAAAAACTAAAGGACTTGAGACGGGTGACCGAGGGCACCGTCGTCCTATCCATCGTCCTGGAAATGTGTCATGTAAATAATTGCGCACATTGTGGGAATGATGAGGAGGAGCTCCGTCTTGTTGGTGAATCAGTTCCTGTTCATTGTATGCGGGATCGTTCTCAACGATATTTGTTAGAGCTGGATCGATGGCATTTTGTAGTAAACCCAAGTACATATCGCCTGTTAAATTTCCAGGAAGGAAAAAAGGTCCTACAATGGCATTTCCAAAAATACCAGCCCACACATATAACTTCTGGCGGTGTTGCGTGTGTGTCTCGTGGAAAATCCTTGGATTGGCGTCAGCCCAGTACCGGCAATTGTGGCGATTCACTAAACAACAGGAACATTCGTCCGAAAAACACACTTTGAATAGAAAATTACCATTGTGTAACTCTCGCTCAGTCATAATTTCGCAAAATTGCAAGCGACGATCGAAGTCGTCTTCATTCAGTTCGTGCACTAAACGTATTTTGTGAGGATTGAATTTGTATTTTTCCAATACCCGTTGGACACTGGTACGAGACACACCCGTCGCAATGGCCAATTGTCTTGTACTTAGCGTACTATCAACTGCAACTTGCCCCAATACTGCTATCTCCGTAGGTTCATTTAGTACTGGATTTTCAAGCTCTCTCTCTTTGTTATGAACTGAACCTGTTTCGCGAAATTCTTTCACCAATTCGCAAACAATTTTTCCAGAGGCATGTTTGTCAGGATGCCGTTTGTTAAACAACTCGATTTCCACATTCATCGTTTTTGAAAAAAAGCTCAATGATTTCCACTCTGTCTGCAATTGAATACACCATAATAATACATTTTGAAGTCAACAATTCGTGAACACTCCAACCACGACATGTATCTAGACACTACTTGACCTAATTCAAACGTGAAGAAATGAATCCTATTCATTTCTGACTCTCTAAAATGAGCCTGAAAAAATCTGTGCATCGGCAAAAACAGCGACTCGGCAAAAATAGCGAATTCAATTGAAGGATTTTATTGCGATAAAGTACAATTGAACCGATCTTTGTATTTTTCCCCACACATGATGGTTGGAGTTTCAACGCTCCATATTTTCTGAAAGGGTAGATCAATTGATAGAGTGGATGAAAACTTGTCGGTGTGATTATATGGAAAGTTTTTTTGCCATTCATGAGGGCGATACAAGGTACCATGTGAATTTGTTGTATAACTTATTTCAGGAGTTATTCATCATAATCAGCTGAAATTTGGCAAAAACGTTCCTTCATTGAGACTGTCTAAAATGGCGTGCTATGAAAGAAAAATTCCAGAGCGAGCAAAACGCCCTAAGAATTGCACCTCAATTTGCACGGAAGACTTCGAAAGGTTCGATAAAAAATTTCCAAACAAAAATTTTATGGATTTTCAATTTGGACTGGCATATAACCCTTATCATTATGCTGAAATTCATGCGAGTCGATTTCTTTCCAATTTTTGTTGATAGTTGACAGGAAAGAATATATCACATGATTGATTTTTTCTGAATTACTTTAACCAAAATTGTAGACAGATATTACTTGCTGAAATTTAGTTTTCCCCAATTGAATCAACGTACTACTGTGATAACTGAACTGAGAATTGTTGGTTAGTTATGAGTAGGTTAATGTTTGATTGGAGATTATGGTATACTATTTATTGCCTTATAGGATTTAGCATTTTTCTGAATTCAACGATGTGACACAAGTCGATGATTTTGTAACATCTTGTGAATGTAATTTGTATTTTTAGATGAAAAAATGAAGTGCTGACGTGAGAACCTTTAGTAACAAAAGGTTTTCAATATCTATATCGCTGTGCATTCACTGACATTCGACTGCAATCAGAAATACTTGACCTTTGTTCTGCATTGACATGACGTTGATTTCATTACGATGATAATGTCATAATTACCTTTAGATTCCGACAAAAAAAATAAGGTGAATTTCGTACATTTTATCTACAAAAGGTTCATCTATTATCAACTTGTGAAAGGAGAGTAATTCTCTAAAATACACCATTGTCAAAAAATACCTTTAATTTTTTCTGTGGTGTCTCAGGAAGGTTCCTTGAAGCTGATATGATTTGCTGACATTTTCAGAAGTTCAAACTGACTTTAAAATATGTATTGATTGACCTTTCATTTCTCGCGACCGAATTTTACACAAGGTTTGCCATTTTTCATACAACTTTGGTTCACCCTTGATGATTTTTTACATGAAGCCTCATCTATTGTTGTGTGAAATCTTCTGGGAGAGATTTGAAAAACAAATTATTTGTCTTAAATATGCCAATATGATGCTCTTAGGGTCGGTTGCATAAAGAAAAATTAGTCATGTTATTATCTGATGCCACATAAGCGGTGATGTTACGTTAAATCCAATTTGCGTTGCATAAAACTCTCGTTCCATAAACTAACGACGAAAAATGCGTGGCAACAGGGCAAATTTGCTGGTTCCACACGTTCCGTGCTTGTAAATGATGATGCTTTGCGCATTTATAGGTTAGGTTTAATTATTTGATTTGACGAAGCAGTTTCAAAGATCTGTGTATGGATATTGATATGGATAGCTTGAAGAAAAAATGGGGGGCAAACTATACGGAATCAGAAAAAAAAACACTGCTGGAGATTGTTAAAAAGTACGTATACTTTACCATAATATCTAACATTTGGTACCTATCTTTCGATTGGAACTCATATATCCATTTCATTCCTCCACAGATATAAAAATATAATAGAATTCAAACAGTCCTATACCATATCTTAAAAAAAAACGGGATACATCATTCAATATATGTCGAATTTCGTGACTGTTCGTATACAATATTCTTCGATCTTCGTGGGAAGCAGTCGTTGTGACCAATTTATTAAATTTCTTTGTTTGGTGTCGAGCTTTCGAAAATGTTTATTTTCTTTGTCAAGACTAACTACAATGAGGAATATAATGAATAAATATTCACTAATGTTAATTGAAAATTACTTACTAACATGAAATATTATATAAAATCAGCTACAAAAAGAAACATAGATGTATAAATAAAACTGTAAAATGCATTGACAAAACTGTCGAGGTTGATCGATGACATTGATTCAAAACTATATGATTGCTATGAGTGATGTAGAAAATATACAAAATGTTTGAATGAATGAACTCAAGGTGGACGAGGTGAAGTATTATTATCTTTATATAATTTTAATAAATAAGTATAGATCGAACTGAGGTCCTTGATATCTGTCCTTTTATTCATTGTTTTTTCATTATTGTTGATATGTACCATTTCAAGAAAAACCCTTTTATTGAGATTTTTTTCGTAATCAAGAATTTTTGCATTATCATAGTTCATCTTATGATTCTTATCAATAACATGTTCAGGGAGACTACAAGATTTGACACATCTCCTACAATCACTTCTATGTGAAGTGATTCTATCTTTGAGCATTCTACTCGTTTGACCGATATACACTTCATCACAGTCTGTGCAAGGAATTTCGTACATCAGATTCGATTTATTTTTCATAGGTATCGAAGTTTTCAATTTAGTATGCAGTTGTGATATCGTTTTCGAATTAGTTTGTGCTATTTTAATGTTATTTTCATTTTTGAATAGATTGATCAATTTGGGAGTTAGTTCGTTTATATATGGCAAAGATTTGAAAATGGTTATTTGATTGTTAGTTTTTGGTGGAAGATTGATATTGGAAGTACTGAAAAGAATTTTATTAATAAAAGATTTTGGATATTCAAGATTTCAAGGAGAATTTGCTTGAGTTCGACTAAGCATTCATTTCTGAAAGTTATGTGAGTGACTTTTTCTACTCTGTTCTTGAGATTACAGATTAAGTTAATTTTCATTTCCATTGGATGGTGGAAATGAAAGTTTATAAAACGGTTACTATTCATTGGTTTTCTGTACCATCTAGTGATGATCCTATTTGTACATGTTCTAATGAGCTTCATATCTAGAAATGGAACTGCATTATCAGTTTCTCTCTCAACTGTGAATTGAATATTATCATCAAAACTGTTGAAAATGATAAGAGTGTGTTCTATGCAATTATTTGGAACAGAAAGAACCAGATCATCTACATATCTTTTCAAGAAAGGAATTTCGAAATTTATCTTATCCATACAATAATTCAACAATTCATCTAAAACGTAGCTGGATATTATTGGAGAGATGCTTGAACCCATTGGTGTGCCAAATATTTGTTTATAAAATTTGTCATTGAAAACAAGGTATGTAGAGTCGAAAATGAAATCAATTATATTCAGAAACGTTCGTTTATCAATATTGCAATAAGTAACTAATAATAACTAACTCCCAAATTGATCAATCTATTCAAAAATGAAAATAACATTAAAATAGCACAAACTAATTCGAAAACGATATCACAACTGCATACTAAATTGAAAACTTCGATACCTATGAAAAATAAATCGAATCTGATGTACGAAATTCCTTGCACAGACTGTGATGAAGTGTATATCGGTCAAACGATTAGAATGCAAGATAATAATACTTCACCTCGTCCACCTTGAGTTCATTCATTCAAACATTTTGTATATTTTCTGCATCACTCATAGCAATCATATAGTTTTGAATCAATGTCATCGATCAACATCGACAGTTTTGTCAATGCATTTTACAGTTTTTTGTAGCTGATTTCATATAATATTTCATGTTAGTAAGTAATTTTCAATTATCATGTGTGAATATTTATCCATTATATTCCTCATTGTAGTTAGTCTTGACAAAGAAAATAAACATTTTCGAAAACTCGACACCAAACAAAGAAATTTAATAAATTGGTCACAACGACTGCTTCCCACGAAGATCGAAGAATATTATATATATATATATATATATCAAAATATTCAAAATTATTCGGCGGAAAAATCAGATGTCACTTTAATAACCAGTCATCGAGCACTGATAATTCCATAAATAACGTTACGTCAAATATTTAATGTGACGTTAAATACTTAATGAACCTTTATGCAACCGGCCCTCAGTATTGGGTGAAAAAATATACACTAGTCTCGAACTAGGTGGTGTGAGATGTGAATAGATTCATGTTCTCATCTGCTATTTGTCATCCTCAACAGATAAAGTGTTCCAACAGCTTTCTTAATTTGCAGATTTTTCAGCTGAAATCTTTTTTGTTTCAGGACCTTCCAGTCTGCTTTACAAGATTTAGTACTCTTGATTGCCATTCCACTGATGAGCAAGGTATTCGGATGGCGGGACACGATTATTATAATGATCGGTGCTGCAGCCCATACTACTGCCAGAATATTTTATACTGTTGCTGATGAAAACTTGATATTTTATATAGGTATAGTCCTAATGTAATTATTCATGGTTTAGAAACAGTATAGAGTTTTTTAGGTGGGGTGTTTGCGTCGTTTGGCCCTGTCGTTGCTCCAGTCATAAGGTCGATGGTGTCCAAAATAGTGTTGACTTCAGAAAAAGGTGAAATAATGCCGAAAACAATAACCAGTTTGATAAAAATTTCATGAGTTGAAATCGCCATGACACTGAAAAATATGTTGCAAACTTCTAGCAGGAATTATTATTTTCTAGGTAAGGCATTCTCTGTCCTTGCTGTAGCAGACAATGCAGTTCCTTTGGTATCAGGAATATGTTACAGCAGTTTATACAATAGTACAATAAATGGACACCCTTCTTCTTTATTCTTTCTGACGATGGGAACACAGATTGGGGTATTCTTACTTATCATGTGAGTACTATATAGATATAGTACTGTTGATGAGTAGATAACTGTTTGAAAGTGATGAGCAGTAGTTCAATATGACTCATTTTATGTAATCTTTCTCGATAGGTTTATCCATTGTAGAACAGGAAAAGAAGAATTTGAAAATGAAATGAAGGAAATCAGCCGAGATGAAAATGAGAGATACAATTGAAGGCAAAGATCTGATGTGAAACTTTATAGAAGCTTTCAAATAGTATATTGTGTAATAGCAGGAACAGAAATAATTTAGTACATATATATTATTGGGAAAACAATTTTTAAAGATAGGACTATAATGATTGACATTTTTCTGAATGATTCAAATAAAGGCAAAATTAAATTTCCTGTAATTTTAAAGGTGCATTTTATTCTTAGCTGTTGAGGGCTTCATGGAGTCTATTATGGGAGGCAACAGAAAACGGTCAGCATATGATCAGCGCAGTTTTTCCACTCTATTTTGATATACTATACGTATTTTTGAAATTGTTAGAATTATGATTGTACAGCATGGAGTTGACATATTATATTTTGGGATATGTTATTGCTGTATTGTATAATTATTTTCTTCATTTCCTCATGGATAAGTATTTCTGCTTGTATTCTCCTTCATCTGATATGGAAATTCCCTCATGAATTGGTAAATTATATGATGGGTTTCCCAATAAGAACGCTCGATCTTTGGCAACAGCGCATTTTCAGGTTGAAAGTCACAGGCGTTATCTTTGGCAGGAATATTCAGTTAGCTTCAACATTCATTATGGAGCGGTTCACAATTCAACAACGTGTCGAAATCATCAAAATTTATTACCACATAACCAATGTTCTGTTCGGCAAACGTTCCGCGCACTTCGCGCAATTTATGGTGCTAATGATCGACCTGCAGAGTCAACTGGCCGCCCAGATCGTGCTATTTAACACTACTGGATTTTTTATCTATGGGGTTTTCTTAAATCTCGTATCTATGCCGATAAACCACGGACGGTTGACGCCCTCAAAGTCAACATCAGGCGCGAAATTGCAGCGATTGAGCCACATCTGTGCAATCAGGTCATCGAAAATTGGACTCGCAGAATTCGACTCACCAGGCAAAGCCGCGGCGGACATTTAAGTGACATAATTTCTAGAACATAATGTAGTCACATATGATTCAAAATAAATATTAAAATATGTCAGTTTTATTCATACTTTTTTTTTATTACACTTCAAAGATCGAGCGTTCGTATTGGGAAACCCTTTACGTTTTACTTGGCAATGGTCAAAGAGTTCTTTGTGAGGACATTAAAATACAGTCTATATATACCTATTTTATTATGGAAAAGCACTATGCATGTTCCTGGCATTCTTTATTGGTGAAGTACATATGTACAAGTGTCATCCTGGTGAAATGCTTTTTGACCCATGATGATAAGAGATTGGTATATAACAAACAAATATGTGCCCCAGGAGGTTTTGTTCATACAGTATTTTGAATAGATTAAACAGGGAAACTGACTCACCAAAGAATGAGGTTGATACTAACGTGAATGAAATAAGGTGGGATCATCAATCTGGAATCAAAGTGAAAATGTAACAAGTAAATCATTGATCAGTTTCTGTCATCTCAAACTAATTGTGTCAATGATTTCAGACTATACAGAATCATATCTTATTGACATGTGTCTATACTCGATTGAAGAATAATTTGAATACACATTGAATCATATCCAGGCTGCAACATACATGTGGCCTGATTTTAATGTTTCATTTTTTTTCATATACCTTTGTGTTTCTAGTGATCTATAATATTTTCTATATATTTACCTCACTGTGTTTGTTTAATTATGATATCTCAAGGTAATGCTCTAGTTTTAGCTAGACTTTTTAATTTGTTCATATTTTGACTTGTCTTATGTCATCTGATATTGTGTGATCAATGAATTCTATCTATCTATCTAACAGTGCTTTAGATTATTTCTACGTGAATTGCAGGAATAGACATCAATAGACAAAATGAAGTAAACAAAATTTATTGAATATGTATTTTATCACAGAATGATGGAAATGCTATGAAACTTGTGTATTTATATATATATATATATATATATTCTATATATATATATCTATTCAACAAAAAATATACACCTTCCTACTTATCAAACAAAAAATTTATGCTTTCACATAAGACCCAGTGAGTCTGTTTTCTTCTAATTTTGCCAGAAATGCATCAACACTTGGACTTCTTTCAGGTTCACTTTCCTTAGGACTCCAATGTTTGGAATACATTAAAGATCTCTGATGTTTGAATAAACAACCCAATAAATGCCATAAGCAAAACTCAGGCCATAATACATCTGTGAAATAAATGTCTGTTTCAGATAACTGCCACAGCAAGAAATCACTTAGCCTCACTTCACCTGAGGTTCTGATCAAAATATCAGGATTTGGACTTTTGTGCATATATAAACAATTGGATATCAATCCTTCATTTATGTCTTCTACACTTATATCACCATCCTCAATACCCTTTATAACTGTTTTGATACCATGGGTTATTTCATCTCTAGAAGTATAAGAGAATGCTACATTTAGTATGGATCTGTTATTATCCTTGGTGAGTAACATTGCCTTTCTTATAGATTCTTGTATGTCTTCTGGCAATAGAGATAAGTTTCCAATAACTCTTATACATATACCTTCCTCCATCAACCTATCTTCCTCTTCTAATAGTTTTTGGAATTTTTCTCTGGCCAGTCGCATCAAAGTATCAACCTATAAGTAAGCAGAGAGAGCTGTCTTACTACTAAAAACAGAATTATCTTTGTGTGACGTACCTCATCTTTGCTCCGTTTGAAGTTTTCAATACTGAATGCATAAACGGTTACTTCTTTGATACCCAATTCTCTGCACCATTCTAAACACTCTGCTAATTTTTCGAATCCTCTTGAATGACCCTCAGCCTTTTGAAGATTTGTTTTGGTGGCGTACCTTCGATTTCCATCCATAATGAATGCTATGTGCTTTGGAATGGGTCCGCATTTTATCACGTTGATACAAAATTTTTGGAATGTTGTGACTGATTCTTTGGCAAACCAAGACATTATTTTGAAAAATCAATCATAACCTTTAACTTTCACCTCACTCGATGACATATCATGAGAACACGTCAGTCATTAAATAGAATCACAGATCACCTAGTGGTAGTATGCCACGAACCACGGCGTATAGAGGGAAGACCGTGGTAGTAGCATAGAATAATAGTTTCACGTAGTAGGCACATTAGAGAATAATTATTCGCTGCTTCGTTTGAAGAGAACATCCTCTTGTAGTAGGCTTGCCTTGCTACCCAGACACAGTGTACCAAAGGGAAGAAGAGGAATGCACCTAACTTCTCTATTATCACAGCCAGAGAGTAAATTCTCTGATCACAGCGCCACCTGCTTTCTAGTTTGCTGTGCGCAAAGATACACGTGTACCTATTTGCTCTCTTAATATTTTTCTTATATTTTGTCTTCTTTAGGATAGATGAGCAAGATGATGATATCACTCAGAATGCTGGAGAAGTTCCAGGCATGAGTTGGAAGGAATACAGGTAAAAATAGATGAACGAATGCTGGGAATCACTCCCGAGAAAGTTGTTATTGTGAAATAATAAGCTTTGCTCACGAATTCCAAATAAGCTTTGCTCACGAAGCCCAAAAGTGATGGACATCGTTGTATTAGCCTTTCTCCAATGATTCCAAATAATTGACTACCCTTACGGAATAAGACTACATTCATAGAATAATTGTTCACAGTGTATATTAATATATATATATATATATATATATATCCCCTCTCATAGGTAAGTATATGTGGAGGCATGATACTATAACACTATAACGAATAGTATCATGATGTGGAGGTATAGATAAGGTACCTTGAGATATTGTTTTCACAGATGATATTCTATAATTATGTCTCAAAGTGAGGACATCAATTTGATGAAACGGAGTCTCCTTTTGGTTCATCATGAAAGCCTTATAACCAATGGATTTCAACTCTTCCTCAACTTGATGAGGTTGAATCTCGTTAAGAGTTGAGTTAGGAGTGATGCCTTCACTGTTTTTATTGGTCGCAATATCACTTTTATGAGCTCCTTGATTTTTATTCCCAAAGGGTTCAACTGATCAAACAAATGGTTTCTAATCGTTAGAAGTTTATTAGTCGGTTGAGAATATACTCTGTATATAGAGTGATAAGACAAGAATCTCTCTTTATAGAACGAAATTGGAAATTCGAATCTCTGAATATCTAAGTGAATATTCTCTTCGAAAAAGCACCAGAATACAATTCAACGATCGAACGAACTCATCTGAGGTGCTTCGTTCGGAGAGAACAGACCCTCCAGAATACATTTTCAAACTCCTCGCCCATAGGTTTTCCTTGATTTTACCGCTATAAACCTCATGATAATAGAGAAGTTAGGTGCATTCCTCTCCCTCTTTCAGGTACACCATGTCTGAGTAGGAACAGCACAGAAGAGGGGTTATGACAGGTAAGTTCATTTGGTCGTTGAATATTTGTCTGCAACTCATTCAAGTTTGAAGATTTTCAGCAGTGATCTGTTGGGACGAAATTTCAGAAATTCGTTTGATCGTCAATTATATCCCGGCGCTTCGTCCTCTAGATCACTTTCAATGACTAGGTAGTAGTTCAGAGTCAGTTCAGAGATAAGATAGATATTTCAAAATTTCCCTCTTTATTGTGTTCGTCACAACCAAATCTGACCAGAGAACATGCATCAGTTTTCAACCTGGTCACAGTATATTATCCCTAGACGATAATCGTCTAGGGATAATATACTGTGACCTGGTGTTCTAGTGAAGTCTCCTAGGAGACATGACATAATTCATTGAAGATATGATAACTAGATTTCCATCCTGCAGCTTTCCTGATTAGTTCAAATGGAACTCTTGCTTGAAATTAATGAGAAGAAATTATTCGAACCACTCGTAGGATGGGAATTCGTGGGATGAATCTCGTGACTATGTGTTATTGCAGAATAAATATAACATAATTGTCGTAGCAAACTATAGCAACACGTAATTCATAGGTTGCTCATGAAAAGAATATAAGTTCAAGGCTGTTCCCTATGCAGATATTGGTTGGTATATATGAGTTTTCTTTTCGAACGAGGCGTTTCATATAATCTTGATCTAAATTGACAAGTCTGTTTGATCGAGCAGGTATACATGATAGAAATAATGAGTTATGATATCTCTATTACATTCCTGTAGAAAACTCAGTTGAAAATAATATTTGTTAATCGGTTTCATCTGTGCCGTCTATCATGTCTCAAATAAAATATTGAAGTGTTATTATTAGTGAAATATTATCTGTGATTTCATGATTTTATCGAAAGTAGTGTTCAAGCAAAATGAGAAAATGAAATGATCAAAGTATAGCATGATACTATTTATAGTATCATGAAAGTATAGTAACCTCAATTTGTTAGAATCAGTTTTTGGCAATACTATTGACATTTCTGACGTCATACCTGTTATTATATTCTGCTGATGAATGCTTACACCATATTTACAAACATCTGAAATCTTATATGAATGACATATGACATCTGACGTCATGCATGGCTGAATGACTATTGTCCTTGCGGTATGTTGATGACTGAAATTGACTAAAGAGTTTGGAGTTTGGTGATTTTAATTTGTTATTCATAATATAAATAAATTTCACAACCGTGATCACGGAATGGATCGTTGAAATTGTTTGAATATAGTTCAATACACGGCCAATTGCAATTATTACTTGGGATAAGCATTAACCTGAATTTGACTATCTTGTTTATCTGTGAAGAATATTTGATACTCGGATCATTTGCTACTTTGAATATGAGAATGCTTGAATCGGGGCATTCGGTAACTTGAGAATGGATAGCTTGAATATAGAGTGGTTAGCTGAAGAACCTGACTCAAGAAGTTCTTCACCAGTTTCAAGGGAGCCCTTCAGCACCGAAGGTGATATAGATGTGGATAGTCCAATTTTTTCCAGGGGTTCTAATGATAGTTTTGGTGATGAGAAGCTATTCAAATACCAAAAGCAGGACAATGTTTTGTTGAAAACCAGTCTGAAAAATATATCTTTGGCTAAAAAGAGGCTACAGGCCTATAGTACAAGCTATATCAACAAGACTCCAGCAAAAGGAGAAATCCAAGGGGATAATCCTGAGAGTTTTTTTAAAAAAAATAATAAAGGTATAGTCCCACAAATAGATGATATATTTTCAGTTTCCTAACAGTGAATTGAATAATATGAATGTTTACAAATTCTTTGATGTTAGGATATCAAATCCTCATTCAATACTACTTGAGAGGGAAAAAATCACATTTGTACTGAACTGAAGAATACCAGAATGTATTTTCACATCCAGAAATATATTTTCCACATATAATTCAAAGTTAGGTACTCAAAACTCATGTAATACCTATTACAGCTTGTCACCCAGATGTTAAGGCTAAAGCTATAATACAAGAGATTGAGGATATCAAGAAACTAGAAACAACCCAAGGTAGCAGATGTAGGTCAAAGTCTGTGTCTCCAGGTAAGTTAAGGATAATACTGTTCTAGTATACCATGTTTATTGAGACTTGCCATTTCTTTAGCTCTGATCATTTCAAATCATTTGGACTCATGGATTAAATTAATTAAATGAATTAAAAAAAAATCCAGATGAAGAGGTATTTCTTGTATGTCTTGTTCCTGATTGATATATAATGTTGGAGTTCACAGATATATGGATATTGGTTAGGATTACATAAAGTGTAAATATTTATTATGATCACATTAGATCCTGTTCTAAAATCTAGATTGCTAAATGTTTACTTCATCTGGCAACACTAGATGAATTAATTGGCATAGAAATCCTGGAAAATGGGTGAAATTTTTCAATTGACTAGATTGGTGAAATTGATGTATGTTTGATGTTTATGATCATAGCATGACTACAATCTGCTCCTATATAATTTATTTGCTTCTATTCAGAATTTCAACAAACAACATGGGCTAGTTCAATTGATAATCAGTGCCTTTGATTCCTGTTGCCCTATTACAATAATTGGAATGTTTATATAAAAGCAATGAATTTAGGTCCATTTCACATGAAATTGATTGAACTCAAAGGGTTGGCAAGCAAAGATGTTAATGCTCTTTACATTATATAATCAACGATAAGACATTATATTATCAAACAAGTGCAAAAGAGTTCCTCTTAAAATTTGTTCAATATCTAATATAAAGTCAATCAAATAAATTGGCATGCAAAGTATTTAGCATTTCAAACCACAGGTATCAACATTAGGTTGTCAACGTTGAATAATTCATATATGACTTAGAACTTTCAGAGTAGATATTTCTTTCTCCATATCTCATAGTTATGCCAAACAATTTCTGTATTAAAAATTATATTTGATTTTAGAAGTAGTGAATCACTTCAAAAAGCGGGAGATCAAAAGTCGTAATTATCGGAGAACGGATTCTGACACTCAAATATGCACCTCTCCAGTAGATCTCCAAAGAAAAAGTGACAGACGATCGTTGATCAACCAAAAAAAACTGTCATTCTATCCAAAGAATTGGACAGAGTACAAAGAAAAGCGACTCACAATTCATAAAGATGATGAATTGAAAGCAAAATGCTTTCCCAAAGCAAATCACACCAACTCAGAGATATTCAATAAGCTTTATAATTTCACAGCTCCATCTGTGGTTCTAGATTCATTCAAATATTCTGCTGAGCAGCAAACAAAAGCGATACCTATTTCTTTTTTACGGTAAGTCTTTTGATCATTGTTTTTTCTAGAAGAACAAAAAAGAATTGATTTTTCTACTGTCAATCTTGTTTTTTTTTCTTGAGATTCAAAGGTACTAGCAATCTAGCTATGATGTACAGAATATGTATAAGTACATAATTTGTATATTCATTTATAGGTCAACTAAATCTAAGCCACCTGTTATATACAGTATGAACAGTGAACGAAAGAAAGAATGTTATTTGTCCCGAACAGAATTGTTTCAAATTATTCCTAAAAAACGTGAGGAACTGATACAAAATCTGATAAGCAAACAATCCAAGTGAGTATAACATTTCTTTTGTAGCCTTGCTTGATTTTTTGAATTTTTTCAATTAAAGTTTGTCATAAAAATTCATCAGCATTGAATGGCATGTTTTCAAACATGTGTTCATAGAAACAAACAAAAAGTTATCTGTTAGACACCAACTATTTTCACCCACTTTTTGACCTTATTTTTTCTAATCGAATAGTTGTTCAAATATGAGCTTTGAATGGTTGACTGTGGCCAAGAAAACAAGTGTTCCTGTCAATATACAAGGGAATTAGTTTCGAATTGCCACAAGAAATTAATGTTTTTATGAATCGGAACACCCTATATTCTTCCTTGTCTTTTGGGCTCAAACAGGATGGCTAAAAAGCGGTTTCCAAACATACTATATACTTGAAATACAGAGTTAATTTGAGAGAGGATATTCACAAAAAACTACAATAGTTGAGGAATTGAGCTCTTCCTATGAAATACAACATACAATTTATTACCAAATATATATGATGATCCATTCATTTGGAGATGTATTGAAATTCTAAGTACGAATATTTCAGTTAACACTGCCTTCAAGCTACAACATCCATCGTAAGTTGCAGGAGAATTATCAATCATTTTGAATGGCGACTGTGCAAAAGTTGTCTACATTGCAAGCTCCTGGTCATTTCACTCAATAAACTTTAATTTTGTGTGGAGTTCTCATGAGTATTTGATAGAAAGATCTCAATTCCTCAATTTCTGTTGTTGAACTATTCTTAAAATTCACTCAGTATACACTGTTTCCAAGATAAAGATGCACAGTATGGGGATCTCGGAAACGGTGGGAGATACAAAGTCGGTTGAGTGGAAAAGAAGTTGTGCGCTCTTTGAAAATTTTCAAAATTATTTTTAGTTTTTCAGTTATATTGGAAAAAGTGAGTTTTTGAAAAATCTATCTTATATTTTTTACCGATATTTTTCGAGATTAGAAAAAAAAACTGAAAATACACCTTTGTAGCAACTTTTGATATTATTCAACATGGTGATATTGATCTCTTTCTCTGCCGTTTCATAAATGAAACAATCAAAATTTCAAAACTACCAGTAAGTCTACTTGTTTTGAAGAAAAATGAGTCAGCAAAACGGTTTTCGTTCTTTCAATGTCAAACACTGAATGACAAATAAAGTGATACTGAATAGTGAAGGAAGTTTGTGCCTTTTTATCCATTTATACTACACTCCTTTGGTCAGCGCGATCATCAGATTTGGCACCGTTAGATTTTTGTCTTATAGGATACATGTCCCAGAAATGCTTATAAATGTGTTGGAGGCAACTGTGATAAGAGGATATCTTTGTGTAGATAATAATATTTTCAATTCCAACATTTATTATAACTATTGCGTTGATTAATTCAAATAATAAGTAGAATAACATGTTACTATACTTTTCATTATTACTTTACTAGTCAATCAATATTCGACACTGAAAGAACAGGAACTGTTGTGCTGACTCATTTTTCTTTGAAACAAGTAGAACTGATGACAATTTTGATTTCGAGTTTAAAAAAAAAATGTCTAAAACTGAATCGAAACACAATCAAACTATTATGTATTATGCATAAGTGTATCCAGAATGAAGAAAGCTTTCATATTCTGTGAGAATATAATCAGGACCATAATTGAAAAAAAGAAGTTGATGATAGTTTCAGAAAAATGAAACGTCGGAGAAAGGAATCGATATCACCACGTTGAATCATATCAAAAGTTGCAATGAAGAAGTATTTCTGAAAATAGCGGTCCAAAAATATAAAATAGATTTTCCAAAAATTCACTGTTTTCGATATAACTGAAAAGCTATAAATAATTTTGCTAATTTTCGAACACCATTGGAATTTGTATCTCCAATCGTTTCCGAGGCCCCCATGCTGTGCATCCTTACCCTGGACACAGTGTTGAAAAGCCTCTTTCCAATGACCAATACAGGCATTCGGAACTAATCGTATATTAACAAGAATGAGCCCCAATTGAAATTTTCTCATTCAAAAGTCATACACTCTGTAACTTGGGTATTCCTGAACCAAATCGAAAAATCAAAAAACACTTTCGAAATAATTCTTCAAATGGATTTTGAATGAGGCTAGTTTTATTAATGTGAACCCCCTTCATTATTAGTAATAAGTGAGACAACAGAGAAAGTGCATGCAGAATTTCTGAGCAATCCGAGTTCTCAATTCTCAAATCTCGAAGACTGACAAGTCGTATGTAACAATTGAGGTTTCTTCATAGGATAATTATCATAAGGATCATTATCAATCGACAAACGGTAATTGTCGCATACGACTTGCAGTGGAAGGATAATGATCATAATGATGATGTTCACTTACGTTCACCCTGATAATCTAAATGACAATTTCTTTCATTAATATCCCATACCTGTTCTACCTATGTAATGAAAAAACTGAGAAGAGTTGTTTACAGATACATTGTTGTTTACTGATTGATGCTTGAAACACATTGACCTCTAGTATGATTTGAAATGTCGAGCTGATCGTTGTTACAAAGCAATTCATGAAGTGAAATTTGAAGTACTATTTTTGTGGTCTAGTGTTTTCGTGTTTTATATGAATATGGAAAGAAACTCTATGACATCGTGACTCAGAGCTAGAATCTGGAATCAAATTCAATGTGAATTGACTGTATACACAAGTATGTATACCTACATCACTTATCGGCAGTTGCCGAGGTTTCCGTTAGGTTAATGTCTGCAATGTCATCATGGGCGTGCATTGCCTAATAATCATAAGGTATTTTTTAAAAAAAAATTCATTATTTTTCTTTCAATTTCAATTGGTTTACTCTTCAATTGGCCTGGACCGCTCGCTGAATATTCATTCAAATGAGAGGCCAAAAAAAAAATTCTCCATCACACTCATTGAACGAATGAGTCAGAAAATCGCTATATCTCCATAGTGATTTGACAAAACTCCATCAAAGCTGGTATCGTTGAATTGCTTATTATAATTCTGAACGATTGTGAAATGAAATATGAGACTGTCCATTTGTCCATCCATAAATCGACTATCATATAGGTCTTTCATTTCGGACACCCTTTATATTATGATATGCCGTATAGGCTTATTTGAATTCTCCAATTGGTTCAGAAATAATCACGTTATTGGTTTGACATTTATGTTGAATCAAAATGTACATTTTGTTGATTTGCAGCTTCATTGTGAACTCATTATTTCAACAGATTACAACCGGCCAATAGTACTCATTCGAACCGACTTTGGTATAACAAAGCATGGAAAAAACCTGGAAACCAAGTTAGTGAACTTATAGAGAATTCAGTTGGTTTGTCCTTCCTACAGAATTATTCAGATGAAGAAGAAGATGATGATGAAGAGGATATTATTATATGTAGTAGCGTCAAGAAAAGTGACATAGACACCATCGAAACACAGGAGAATAATTCAGAAAAGCATGATCAAACCCCACCATTTGAATGCAAGCAGGGTACAGGAAATTCAAGTGTCGACAAAGAAACTGCATCCCCTGTAGAATACGTTGTACATGTACAAAAAGGAGATATATTAACAAGGGAAGAGAAATCAGAAGAACTGAATGAAGAACGATTAACACCTGAAAGAATCTTTGATTCAGTTGAAACTTTCGAAAATAATGATGTTAGTTTAACCCCGGAAAGATTTGAGTTTGATCATAAAAAAAATCCTTTAGATGAAACAAGGATAGCGATACAAAAAATAGAAAAGGAACTGGAGATGGAACATTTAGAATTGATTGATGAATCACAGGAAGAGAGTGGATCCAGGAATAAAAAGAAAAAAAAGAGGAAGTCAGAAACCAAGAAAAAAACTGATTCTTCTCGCGAGGATGGGGGTATATCGAAAACCAAGAAGAAAAAAAAGAAAAAACGTAACAAAAAATTGTACGTTGATGATGACTCTCCATATTCAGAAGATGACAAGCATAAGAAAACTAAAACGGAGAAGAGGAAAGAAAAAACCAACAAGAAAAAACACAAAAATATGAAACATGACTCAAACAAAAACAGAAAAAAGGAAGTTTCTGAAGATGCAGAAGAAAATCACAAATCTAAGAGCAAATTGAATGATATTGAAACAGAAATACAAGTGTCTTCAGGAGGTTCTCGTAAGAAGAACAAGAAAAAATTAAGAAAAGAGAGACGCAGGCACTATTCAGATGATGAATTTGAGAGCAAAAAAGTTGTGAGTAAGAAAATGGTTTCTGATGAAGAATTCTTTGAACCAAAAATAATGAAAAATAAACATGAAGATATAGTACCTAGTGAAGATCTGAGAAATTTGCTTCAAGAATTTGAAAAAAGAAAGGAGGTGACAGATGGTGAGGATTGCCCCAACATTGAGGATTCTATTCATAGTCAAAGTAGTGAAAGAATACATGATTCAATTAAACAAAAGAAAAAATCCAAAATGGAACAATATAAGGACGATAGATATATGACAGAAGATGGGCAACCGATGAAAGAAATAGAACTAACAATCAAAAGAGGTAAGGATAGAAAGAGAGATGAGGGATCAGATGTTGAGGAACATGATGTACTTGTTAATTCCCTCAAAAGACGTTCATTAGAGAGACTATATCCAGAAGAACCGTTTGAAACTGACTATTTGAAATATAATACAAAATATAATACAATCAAAATTAAGCAGGAAGATGATTGGGAAAATGACAAGAAGAAAAACAAGCTTTCTAAGAAGAAGAAAGGTTGTCCGAATATATTAAATGATTTTCCACTCGAAAAAGATGTGTATAAAGATGCAGTCAAATATAAAGGTGGCACGCCTGATACTGAGGACTATCACGGAAATTGGGAGAGTGATGATGAAATAACTGCTAAGGCAATAGAAAAACCAAACACTTCCTGGGAAAGTGAAGACGAGATAGTCGAGACGAACCGTTTTGCTGAAAAACAACGTGATTATACTGAGATGTTAGATCTGCAAATACCTTTGAACTTCAAACCCTTCACACGAAGAGAACCCAAAATCATTCAATTCAAACTGGAGTTGCCTGAAATAGAAAGTGAAGTCCATAGCCCTAAAATCATTCAGGGAAATCAGAAAAATACTATTGATGAGGCAGTTACAGAAATAGAAGAGCTCCAATCGGAAGTGGTAGCTGATGTTAAAATCGAAAACATTGAAGATGTTGATATGGAAACTCTCTCGAAACGAAATAGAAGTCAAGATGAATGTACCAACGAGACTAAGAAAAGTAGGTGGGATAAAAAGAATGCCGAGGAACCTATATCGACTTATCCGCTACCGATGGAAGTCGTCCCAGCCGGTATATCTCCCATTGATACTATCAAAGTCTCTGAAAACGTCCTCCCAGACGTTATATCTCTCGTAGATACCACCAAAGTCATTGAAAACGTTTTTTCAGACGCTAATACTCCCATGGATACCACCAAAGTCTCAGAGAACGTCCTTCCAGATGCTATTTCTCCCGTGGATACCACCAAAGTCTTTGAAAACGTCCTTCCAGGCGCTACCTCTCCCGCGGATACCACCAAAGTATTAGAAAACGAATATGAAGAATTCATGAAAGCAGTGAGCACTACTGTCATTTCCACATCCAGTACAAGCGCTTTAAATGACAGCGTTATATCTTTGAGCAGCGACTCCAACGGCAGCTTAGAAATACCAGCTACTGGTAGGAAATTCTTTAACGTTGGGCTAGGACACGCAAGCACCCCAATCAAAATCGACCTGTCACAAGAAAATGAAACTCCCCCAGTAGTTATCGCTCCGCAAGATATCCCGTTCATTCCAATGCCCGGAGAAAACAAACTCTCTTTGACAGACATCCCCTTCATACCGATGCCAGGGGAGGTCAAGCCAGCTGTGACAGATATCCCATTGATACCAATGCCGGGAGAAATCAAACCAGTTCCACTGCCGAACGCAGTTGTTGATACAACCGCCACTCCGCTGATCAATCTAAGTTTGCTAACTGATATCGCTCCGGTTCTTCTTCCACTATCAGGGTCTCAGCTGAAAATAGGGATGTCTTTGGCTTCTGAGCCTGTAAATGCTGCTGGCAAAGAAAATGACACAGCTATCATAGTTTGTAATACACCTGCTATAGTTGGTGAGACAGATGTCAATGTTAACCAAACATCTGTCGTAGTTAGGGAAACACCCTCAACAGGTTGCGAAAAACCTGTGAATGGTAGCAAAACACCTTCAAATGCTGGTGAAATAACTGTAGAGATTAGTGAAGCAATTGTAGAAGGTGATGAAACGCCTGCACGAGGTTTAATGCCTGTGAAAATGGTCGAAACGCCTGTAAAAGTGAGTGAACTTGATACGAGCATTCAATCAAATGTAGTAGAAGAAACTCGCACTCCAACCATTCAAAAGGTCATTGAGAAACCATTCAGCTTAGTGCTGCCTCTGAAAAAAACTCTGGTGAATTCTCGCCTGAATTTCGGAGATTCCGATGACGAGGCTGATAAGTCCAAGAAAACCATCGACGAAATCAAAATGGAAAACTTGGTGACGCTGGCAGAAATAGAGAAGTGCGAGGAAAAGGAGACCTCGGAGAGTCGATCCTCCCAAGCCGATAAGGAAGTTGCAAAGTCATACTCAAAGAAGAAAGAAAGGACTAGATCAAGAAGCCCGACAGCGAAAAAATCTTCTAGCGATCCAAAACATCGAACAGAGAGAAAATCTTCAGATAGCCAGGGTTCCTTGAAGGCCAAGAGGCGTGACTCTTCTCCAAGGCGTAGGGATAGTTCTCCAAGGAAGAAAGAGAAGTCGCCGAGGAGGAGGGGAAGTTCGCCAAGGAGGAGGGACTCTTCTCCTAAAAAGAAGGGACACTCTCCTAAAAGAAGTTCCCCACCCAGAAGAAGATCATCACCGGGTGAGATTTTATAATAAATTTTGGAGACAATGAGGTTTTTCGTAATTTCCAAAAAATGGCGATGAAATCGACCACACAAAAACAGTTGAATCCATTCATTTACGGAATGAAAAAATTGATTGTAGTAATAATTGGAAAAGTTATATTGGGCCTCACATCTCATTCATATCCTTTTTAAACGGGTGAAATACTTATACAGGGTATAACATACCGACAATCTTTGAGAGGCAATAGGGGATATAAAAACAATTTTTTTTTGTTCAGTAAATATTTGTCTGCAAATGAGCGGTTTCGGCTGTGGATCAATAATATATATTTAATCATATCCAAATAACCAAATTGATTCTTGATTGACTTGGACACCACTGTCCGTTGTTGAAAATTCTTTGGTTTTTGTTTCTGAACTGCGTTTGTTATTGGTCAGCAGAAACATTGAAGCTGTTCCTATGTTATTCCATAGAGTCAATGAAGTCAATGAGTCAATGAAGTCACCATATTGGTGTTAGAGGAACACCACTAAATTGGATAATATCATATCTTAAACATCGCAAACAAATAGTCATGTTGGAAAATGCCAAATCCGAAGAAAAACTTGTCAATGTCGGGGTACCCCAAGGATCAATATTAGGTCCAATACTGTTCACTATCTTTGTCAATGACATTCATTTAACATGCAAACAAGCAAAGAATATTATGTATGCAGATGACACAACAATGATAATATCAGACAGAAATCTAGAAAAAACAGTACACACTGCCAACAATGTGGCACAATACTTTTACGAATGGTGTACTACCAATGGTCTATGTATCAATATAGAGAAAACGAAATTCATCTCTTTCATTCCGAGAAATTTTACTCATAACTTCTGCTCTTCAATAAAAATCAACGACAAAAGTATAGAACAAGTCGAAGCAACTAAATTCCTAGGTGTCACTCTTGATCACAAAATGAGCTGGGAAAGTCATATCAAATGAGTAAAAACTGCTTTGTACTAAGGCAACTGGAGGGCATGGTATCTAGGGACATACTTATGCTGGTATACTATGGTCTGGTTCAGTCGAATCTGTCATATGGCTTGATGTTCTGGGGAGGCTCAAGTCATAGTGACAAAATATTTATCACTCACAAAAAAATTGTCAGATGCATTGAAGGGGTCAACCAAAGAACGCCATGGAGGCAAATATTTATTGAAATATCTATCTCAACACTGCCGTCATTGCACATACTCCTAATCACTTTAAATGTACAAAAACAATTAAAATAGTTACATAAAAACAACTATTTACTATTATTTTATCATATACTATTACTCATCTGAACCCGCATGTATGACTAGTCTAATGAAGTAAGTACATCTGTGTATTAACATATTTTGTGATACTTCAACAGATGAATAAATATATTTCTTCTTCTTCTTGAGTCAATGAAGCGATGGTGTAGTCTGTACTGCAGCAAATGGTCAACATTTTGAAAAATTATTTTCAACTCATCATTTATTTGTTCATATAATAAAGTCCGAGCAAAAATTGATGAATTAATGTCCTCCTAAAAAATATTTTTCATGATGTAATACAAACAGATTACTAAGCAATAAATGTGGCATGGAGTAGTAGAGCTTCAGGTCACTACTTTTTACATACAGTATAGTGTCAAATTATGATATATGTTATATATCATGTATATAGTAATGTTTAGCTCGTAACATCGAATGACTTTATTATAGAACGAAAGCCCTAATATAACTCCTCGTGGTATTCCTCTCGAATAACCTCACGTTATCATTCGGCAGGTAGAAGAAGGTATTCTTCTAGCAAGAGTACTTCGCCTGGTCACAGGAGACGCAGTCTTTCTCCGAGGAAAAAATCTCCGAAACGAGGAGGATCTTCACCAAGAAGTTCCTCGAAGCACACGAAGAGAATGAGGTCGAAATCTCCGAAAAGAACTGACAGTACTGGAAAATTTAGAGAGAGTACAGAGAGAACGAATGACAAGAAGAGAGCGAAGTCGGAGAGTTCGAAAAAAAGCCTGGCCGATTCCACCATTCCCGATGAATCTCTGCTGCCGCAAGGTGGTACTGAGCCATTCAGACCTACGACGCTGGTGGATTACTCCAAGGAAAAACTCAGTACGATTAGTACGACTTACGACAACTTCAGCTACGAACAAAAGCATTTTCCGCATGTAATGCAGTCGATGAATCACTTTCCGCAGACGTCCTCATCTGAGAGGTCGATGAATTCTCAGAGTAACTTCGTTCAGATGGGGAATATGGTGCAGATTGTTCCTACCGATTTGCATATGAAGACTGATTATATGAAAACTGATAGCTATATGAGCAACAAAGACATTAGTAATCAGAAACAAAAAATGCAAATTGTTCAGGTAAGGAGCTCTATCAGAGATTGTGTTCGTTGTCCTGTGGAAAAAGGATTAATTTGCACTGTGATCAACCTGACGGTCATTTTGATATTTGTTTTATTCAAATTTATTAATTCATTTGAGAAGTTCTAAAAAAAGAAGTTTCCAGTTAGACAACAAAAGATTTATGAATTCAAATCTACTAGCTAAATCTTGAATTATACTAATTCACGGGAATAACTATTGGGGTTTTCTGCTCATCATACTGTGAAAAACAGCTATTCATTTCCAATTCAATAAGGAACTATTTTATTTATCCGATTTAAATGCAACTTGTACTGACTGCTGGAAAGAAGCATTCTTCATGGGGAATGATAATTTTCTCAAATTTTATTTAGAAACAATATATCTATATAAATATATCCAGAGTTCCAAAGGTATCATTTCATTATATAAACTCTTTATAGATTCCCAAAACTCACGAATGGGTCGCATCAAATAATATCTGCTATGTTTTTATTTGTTATTTTGTATTTTATCAACTTCCTGTTCGATAAAGTGACACATTGAAATTGTACAAAATATTTAAGCAGTGCTCAACAATCAGCAATGTAACAATTATTGCTTGGTGTTCGGTGATAGAACGTGCATTTAGTGGACTGTGTTTTGATTATGACAAATAGATTGATTGATTCTTATAATAACTAAATCAAGAAGAATCCAATCAATCTCAAAAATATTTGCTGAGAACACTCTGATTAAAACAAATCATTAGAATTTATTATTTGAAATGAATACTTGTTTCAATTGTATGTTTCACTGATCAATTATAATTCGTATTTTAATGCTGATTTATTTTTTCATTTCACATTATACATACAGGGTGATTCAATAGATAGGCGTAAGTACAGAACACTAGGAATCTAAAAATTGTGCAATCTGAAAGTTCTATAGAAAAGAAGAATTTAGTACAATTTCTTCATCAATGTTGTCACAAATATGACTATTCATTGATAGTTGGGATATCCGAGGGCTCACATATCAAGGATTTATTCCATTGATACAAATTTAGGAATTCTTGAAGAAGCAGATTTGCGAAAATGAATACAATTTGGAAAGAACTTGCATTTGAATCACACAATCCTGGTTTCAATTGGGACATCTTCTTGCCTAAAAAATCGAAAGCTCTCTCTTCATATCGCACATCTAGAAGAAAAATGACGCAAGCGAAAAATTTCGAATATTCAGTTGAATGTGGCAAACATGTCAAAAATAATAATCCTTCCCAATGATTCAACTACCTAATTATAGTGCCGCGATGCTTATATAGTAGTCTTCCATTCTGAAAATTCCATTCGAGAGAATTCGACGTTCTAGATTTACATCGATGTTTATTTTAGAACGGTTGTCGCTGTCGGCAATTCTCAGAACTCCCGAACGGCTGGCATGCTGGCAATTCTAGCGGCGTCCCACCACCCAGTGACGTCGGTAATTTGTAACAATACATACCTTCCCGTAGCAATGAGTTTGGCAAAAATTGGATTCAATAAATTAATTTTTGTATCAAATATGGAAAATTACAGTGGAACTACGACACGAATGATTAGAATTTAATAAAATCTTCGATCGTCATTTCTGGGATTTCCTTTTTTTTGTACTTGAGTCATTCTTCCTCTAGAGATGCGATATATGGATTGTGTTTTATATTTCAAGGTGTTTATTGAATAAGAATGTTTTGTCACGAAAGATGACGGTTTATAGTTGTACAATACATTGTACTTGAGAATTCGATCAAGATGAATGAAGATAATAGTAATAATACATTCAGACTTCAATTTGAGAACTGCTCTTTGGTGACAATATTTCCAAAATATTATTCTTTACGGTCTTTGAATGTGGGATAGCAATGATGCACATAGAACAATTTAGTCGACGACTTTTAGGTCGGCAATATGCTCCAAATAGTTCCTACTGAACTGCCTCCGTTACCGCCTTTTCCGCCATTACCGCCGGAAGAGCCGAAAAAAGAGCCTTCGGAACTGTTGGAGTATAAACTGGAGAAGGAAAAACAATCCGCCGAAATGACGATGAAACAAAAAGTGGCGGAACGACGAGCCGAAAGGGATAAGAGGAGGCTGGAAAGAGAAACTAGAAGGAGAGAGAAAGAGAGGAGGCGGAGAGAGAAAGAGAAAGACAGGCAGGTCAAGTTGAAGCAAAGAACTGAAAAAATGATAAAGGTAAATGTCCAAATACCTCCAATGAAAATACCAAAATGAATCTCAGAATGAAAGAGAACATCATTGGTTAAAGGAATAATAAACTAATAGTATCAGTGCGATCAAATTTCATACTCCTCGGATTCATTTCTTGATAGAAGACCGAGTATACGATGAAATAGTTGAACTTAAAAAAATCGATATCAGTCCACTCGCCCATTCTAGAAGTTCAAGAAGTCAAGTTTTGTGGCTATTTTATAATTTCTATTTTAGTTATCATCATGACAAAAAGACAGCCGCTCTCTAAGAGTATCGTCCAAATGGATAAAAGAAGTAATCCTCGTTCGTGCTCACACTATACCAGTAATGAGCTTAATTCGCTCAGTTATTATTAAATGATTTAAAAATTTCATCAAATTCAGCATACAAATTAGTATATTACTGTGGGATACTGGGTGCAACATTTTCTTTAGAGTTCCCAGTGTATGAGAATCAAACAGGATATTCAAGAATTGGACAATTGTTCAATAATTTGTCATTTATGTCCAACACACTCTAGGTGCAAAAATAAAAATGCACCTGAAAAATGACATGTACCAATTGTTTGTCTCAAAACTAGAATCACATAGTTAGAATCGTCCTTGGAATCCGAAAAAGTGAAGATATACAGGATTTTCCATTTGAAATTCCACACTATGGGCCGTTTCCAAACATTTTTTTAATAATTGTTGAATCCAACACCCCTGCCGAGTTTGAAACTCATATCCTTGGAACACTGGAAACCTTCAAGTATTTATTATGACACACCCTGTGACAGATATGAGATGAGTCATTCTCAATATGAGTCGAGCAGAAAAGTATTGATGATCGCTGGAAATGATAGGTAATCAAAACTGACTTGATACGACAAACATTCGCGAATAATATGCAATTCGCCATACTATATTTCTACACCCCAGCTCAACATTCAAATTGGTCTCATAACAATAATTCGAAACTATGAACAGCCCAAACACGAAAACACTAAGCATCAATCTATCGTGACAAACGCCGGATATTCAAAAAACACTATTTTTAGCGAGCTCTTGAATTGGAAGTTGAAGGCGAAGGCGAAAGTTCATTATTGAACGAGACACCTGCCCAATGGCCGCCCCTTGCCGCTGTGGTAGGCTGTTCCAAAGAGAGTAAAGGGATCCTCGTAAGATGCCAAAGGTCAGTGGAAATTCATCTTGATGTCCATGCCATTTCATTGAGAGAATCTATATATATATATATATATATATATATACAATACTGTACAGAAAAGTGATAAACAATTTCCATACAGAATTCAATCTTGATTGACTTTTCATCATTTCGTTGTTTTTTTTTCACTTAGTGTGTCTTTGGTTTACCCTTTTCTCATTGCTAATGTCAGATTTTTTTTTTCAAAAATTTAAATAAAATTCAAATTTGCAAGGAAGAAGGAAATTTTACTCCTACAAATGACTTACTTTTCAGTATCGCCCTCTGGTATCCAATTGAAAAGTGGTAGCCTTCGTTCATATCAAAAAGAGGATTTGTTCACATGCAAACAAATATAACTATAAAATATAAATCTTTTGCTGTTCATATACAACAACCTTTTGATCAACCCTGTTTAATGAGTTATACGCAAGCATTTAACCAACGTTTGGATATGCAAGTTGAAATTAGTCATTTTATCTACAGTTTGCTATAATTATAATTATATAATATATATATTAAATATATATAATATATATAATATATATATATATATATATATATATATATATATATATATATATATATATATATATATATATATATGTGTGTATATATTATATAATATAATATAAACTATTATATAATTATATAATAGTTTATAATTTATAGTAATTTAATATTTCAGCCAATATTAAATTGTTGCTTTTTGCATGCGCGTGTAAGCATTGGAGCATTTCGATACTAATTATTGGTTTTACTGATCAATTTTCGAACAGGTCGATGAAATCTCCCAGGTCAGACAAGAAGAAGAATGTACAATTCGCTGATGGTATTCGACCTGGCGAAGGTACTTCCCCCTCAGCTGGTGAAGAGCTTTCGTCTCCACTATCCTGTAGAATATTACCAAAGGAAAAGAGGTATACAAAGACTAAATTGCGGAAGAACAAGAAGAGGAAAGTCAAGGTACGAATGAATATCCCACATCCCTATTTTTGAAAAAAAAAATCAATAGTATTTCTATGTGCATCTCAATCATTTGGTATAGATGAATATGTCTCAAGGCTCCATTTTGAGGCCATTATCGATTTCTTTTTAGTGAGTTTTCTAAAATAGTGAATGAAAATATGCCAAATGATTCCCAGGTGAAAATCATCAAGTCAGTCGAAACTGAAAACTCCGAAGAAGAAGACAATTTACCGCCACCATCGCCGCCTCCCGGTTCTCCGCCTCCTCACATCTTCCCGTCTCGTATCAAGCCGCAGTCAACTGTCGTTAGTAATATACTGTCGCAATACGTTCCGAATATGGCGGCATTGCAGCAGTCGATTCAAAGTCCCGTTATGTATAGGTGAGTCGCGACATCTACTTTAATTGACTGAATCATGTGTATAATACGTCGATCAAAATAAGTATGAAGTTCAAGTAGTTATCAACAAATAGAATAAAATAATATTGGCGGATCAATTCAAAATTGAAAACTGCGAGGGAATAGTAAGCTTTTGCTAATAGATATTTTATGATAAGAGTCGTCGGATAGAGAATTGAAATTATAATGAATACTAAAACTCTTTATTTTAGTTTTTCTATGCTGTGGTATCAACAGATCAATACTTCCACTCTTATTATATGAGTGGTCATCAGTGTTTCTCGCAGCTATATGAGAATTTTGTTCAGTATGCACAAGGTGAATACAATATTTACGAAAGTAATGCTAAAATATTTCTTCCACACTTGGCTCTAGAACACACCATTATCTTCGACCTGAGAAATCCTATTTTCTCTCCCAGTGGTGAATAATAAAATTTTCTCTCCTGGTAAATAATGCAAACGAATATTAAAGCTCGAATGTTATTAGGAAATCAACATGTTCATCAAAATGACGTTCATCACATTTATATTTCTTATATTAATACAGTCAACAAAGTTGCCTGTCGTTCGAGAATAACAGGTAGTAATAACCACCGTTTGTCTTTAGGTTCATGTTTTGGAGCAGTAAATTTGGAATATCTTGAAAGCGTCATGTAACTAGGCGCCCGGAGTACATCGTAAGCACGTGAAAAATGCTTGAGAAATTTTAAAAACCTCTTAAGTGATCTTGGCATCACTAAATGGCATGCCTAGAATATTTGCTATTTTTTGATTATCTATTTTTTCTTTTTATCTTCTTTTTCTATGGTTCACAGGCAGCCTCCAATGAACGTCGTTATGGGCCATCCGGGCACGCAGCTGCACAGGTCGCATATGCCGCTGGTGCCGCCTCAGCGTCACATGGGTGTCCATTCGGCGGAAGCGCTCGCCCACCATCATGGCATCCCTCCGATGCATATAGCGCCGCCGCCGCCACCTCCACCGCCCCCGCCGACCTCGAGACCGGGTCAGTTCCGTCAATATATCAATTTTGGGTTAATATGCATATTTTTCAAAAAAAAAAGTATTTTACTATCCTATCTTCCAGGAACAAACTGTTTTTCTCTAATATTGAAGGCGGCTCTAGGGGATGCCTGAGCATTTGTATATTACACAACAAGTGTGGAAAGTGACTTATTTCGAGATATGAAAGAAATTTCATCCATGATAATGTTTTTAGAAAAATGGCAACAAAATTAAATGAATTTAATGAACAACAAACTAATAACGGTTCTGAAACTAATTAGGGTTTTCTACAATTCTGCCATATTTACATTCACATTCTTCAATATTCATTGTACATTCGAGCAGAAGGTGGCCTCATCAGAGATAACACAGTGCCATATGAATTGCGAATCATTATTAGATCGATCGATCATTATTCCACCAAATTCTTCAATTCAATTCATCATGAAAATTCTGAATTTTGCTTCGGCTTCGTTCGTGGTCATCGAGGAATGGAGAGAGATTGTAAATTTCACTTGTTTTTTCAGTTTCCTCATTGCTTTTGAGGTCTTTCAATTTCAAACCATACGAATCCATTCAAACCATACGAATCCAATTGAATTCAATTCATAGAATTTCTGCCTTTTCTATCTCTTCTTCCATGTTTTCTAGATTGCTTCTCCTTGCAGTTCCTGAGAAATCTCAAAATCCATGCAGTAGTTTTTACTAGTTTCTCATACTTTCAAAATCGATTGATGTCATGTAATCTGTCGTTTTGTCAAGGGTACATCTCAAAAAAATCGGGTCTAGGAAACCATATGCTGGAATATAAGTTGACTTTTGTTCTTGTTGCTTCATCTGCGACGTTATCTCTAGTACTTATCCAATACCATTCATCCCTTCTAGTCAGATCTAAAATTTCTCCTATCCGCTGAGCTACGAACATCTTTCTATATCCAATGTAAAACTGTTTTACTGTCTTTCCAATAGTAGTATTTGGATATTTTCAGATCTAACCTAGATATTACCATGTTCAGGCTTCTAACCATTACTGCAGCATACAGTTCAAGTCTTGTTATGGTCATGGTCTTCAGTGGCGCAACTCTAGATTTTTCCATCACAAAAGCTATTGGGAATTCATCGTCAATGAGGTAGGTATCTCAAGTATATTACCGCCGAAAAGGTTCTTTCGCCGGCAGCACAAAATTTGTGCAATTGTATCTCTGAAGAATGAGCTAAACTGGCGCCATTTCAGTAGTGGAATTGGTTTTCTGATATCATGTGCCCAGCTATGCCAGAGGTCATTAAACTCAACTGATATTTCTTCATCCCATTCTATTCCTGTTCTCCAAATTTCTTGCAGAATTATCTTTGAAGTTATCAATATGTTGCATAACACCCCCAAAAGATCGAAGACTGAACTGATCATTTTAAGGGCTTCTCTTTTTGTAGGATTCTTTCTTCCATCAAGGATGTTCAGATCGATTTTCTGTAATTTCAAAGAAAACACAAATACATCTTCTTGAGATACCCATTGTAATCCAAGGACTCTCTCCACAGTTACTCAGTCTTTCTGTTCTTCCAAAGATTTGTTCTTCTGGGATCTCAAATCAACCGCTAAGCTCTGTGAAACTTCTCTGGAATTACTGTAAAACCGCAAATTTCAAAGCCTACATTTTTATGCACTCGAATCACATCTTTGATACATTTAATAGCTTCAGCTTCACTCGTTTTACTGTCGAGATAGTCATCTACATAATGTTTATTGAGGATTGCGTCATATACTTCAGTAAATTGGTGTCGGTACTCTATGGCATTTGAATCGGGCAAGAGATGGTGAACAGGTAGCTCCAGATATCATCGCTTATATTTACATCTGGAGTCTCATTGCTCTCCAGAAAAATCTCTGCTCAGGTCTATCTTTAACTCTAATTCCAACCTGGTTGAATATCTCTTTCATGTCGCCTGTATATGCCACTCGGTACCTTCTGAATTTCAGTAAAACTCCTACAAACGATGTCAATAAGTCAATAACTCCCTCAGTTTTTCCTTCAGCATCGAACGCCAATCGCAATTTCCCTGGCTTATTCGCATTGGTCACGCCGAAATGACGTAAATACTAAGTTTTCTCAATGTGAATTTATTTCTCCAGGCATACCCTTTCTCAACATAATCTTCATAACATAATCTCCACATTCTTTGTTTCAGTCCATTTTTTTCTCCTTACAAAATAATCTATTCTCATATATTCAAATCTGGAGACAAAAAATCTGTCAAAAATAACAGATCCATAAGCATATTAAATTCAATACAAAAAGTTTTTGAATCATTGGTATGTGATTTCTTAACACCATCAACAAAAGGATTTTTCATTTTTCAGCTTTTCATGAGATTTTCTCTCCTCGTTTCTAAAAAATAGTACAGAAGTTATTCAAAATTATTTCAATATATTTGTAGTAAGGACAAATTTGGGATCTGCCCCAAAATGTCACTGCACTTGAAATTAAACCTTTAGATACCTAAAAGAGAAATTCTCTATTGGTCAGTGACACCTTGTTTTTGAAAAAAAATTGGAAATACAAATATATTTAATAAGAATAAAACCTCTACTTATCTTGGTGGACGTTTCCATGATCGATGAAAAATTCGGACTTAACGGCCCACTTCTCAACTGGATCGAAAGTTATCTTTCCAATAGGAAACAAATTGTTGAGGTGCATGGATTTCAGTCGAAAGAAGTAGCTGTTCTCTCCGGAGTCCCTCGAGGATCACATATTGGACCACTTTTGTTCAATTTGTTTATCAATATTCATGAATGTTTGTGCCACTCGAACTTCATCCTATTTGCTGATGATCTGAAGCTTTATTCTGTTATCACTAACGACATCGACTGTCTGAACCTGTCCAACCTGTCCGACCTGACCAACTTAATCGATTGGTGCACCAAAAATTATATGGATTTGAATGCTGCTAAATGCTTCAAAATATCTTTCAGTCGCTCCAGAAACCAAATTACCTACCCATATAAAATTAACAATACCTGTGCTCAAACAGTACATAGCATCAAGGATCTAGGTATTCTTCTGAATTCCGACCTCAATTATAGCCCTCACATTTCTAACATCACGTCTGAAGCACTGAAAATGCTTGGTTTTATCAAAATATGTTCTAAAGATTTCACTACGATAAACCCCATTAAACTACTGTATTGCACGTTAGTCCGTCATCTTTTAGAATATGCAGCTTGCGTATGGTCTCGTCAATATATATACAGAAGCTTGAAAGAACACGCATTCTTACGTTACATAGCTTTCAGGATGAATCGTACTGATTACATTCATAAGGAGCTTGAAATGGAGTTGAATATTAAAAGTTTGTGCTCTCGTCGCAATGAAAGAGACCTGGGATGTTATATAAAATCATAAATTCGGTCCACGCATATCCCGAGCTTATTGGGAATATTTGCTATCATGTCCCATCCAGACAGACCCGTTTGAATAAGTTATTCCACATTCCCATTTACAAATCTAATGCAGCAAATAACTCTAAGAGCATCTAGGGTGGCCAATACTCATTCTCTCACCCTTGACTTTTCTGCAGGCCACACTCAGTTCAAGTCATGCATGATAATTTAATCAAGACTTTATTATATATTTTTTTCAGTAATATATATTTTTAGAAGTTTACTCGAATTAGGTTTAGTTCTTGCTTGTGATTTCATATCTTTTGTATAATTTCAATGAGCATATGCTCGTTAATGAATAAATAAATAAATATAGTATTCTCATAGGAAAATTTTGATACAGTTTTGATATGTCCACCCTTCGTGATATCTGAGCCGCTAAACACGAATCTGAAGTTTGATGACAGATATTTTGCCCGGAACTTGTTTTTATTTACAGTGAGGTAATACATAAGATATAAAACATACATAATTTGAGATATTTTTTTAAATATAGGTCAAAACATATACGAACCATACATACAAATCACATATACAAACAACTGTGTCTTTAACTGTCGAGTTTTCTTGCAGATCGATCACATTAAGTGGTGGTAGAAGGGGTCTCGTCTGATATAATGACGATCAATGCTGGTGTTCCACAAGGCTCTGTCTTGGCACCAACTTTGTTCTTGCTACACATCAATGATTTGTTGGATGTGACCTCCAGCCCAGTTCATAGCTTTGCGGATGATAGTACACTTCATTTCGCCTTTTCCTCTAGAGCCACTATATCATCCAACAATGCCAGAGGTGCAAGATGAAGACAGGTCGATCCTTTAAATGAGGATCTGACAAGAATTCTGAAGTTGGGATCTGAAAATCTAGTATAGTTCAATGCAACAAAAACTCAAGCTTATATGTTCATCGAGAAGGCAGATCACACAAGGTCCAATTTGATGATGTCAGATACCACTGTTCCTATGAGGTCGTCAATATGCATGCTGGGTATCACCACCAACAGCGCTCTCTCATGGGACGATAGGTCCATTGCGAAAACTACTGCACAAAAACTTAGTTTTCTATTCCGTGCGAAGAGGTTCTTCACATCCCAGCAACTGCTCGTGATCTACAAAGCACAAATTCGACCTGTCCTGGAGTACTGTTCACATGTTTGGAGCTCAGCCCCCAAACATACGCTGAAGCTCTTAGATTCAATTCAGAAGAGATGTATTCGCCTAGTCGATGATAAAACACTCACCAAATCATTGACCTCTCTAGATCATCGTAGAAAGGTCGGCGATCTATGCCTTTTTTATAGGTACTTTCACGGTCGGTGCTCAACGGAAATATCATCTATTATGACACTACGCGCGATTCCTAGTAGACAAACCAGACGAGCTCAGACTGGTTACCCCTACACTGTCAGGCTCGAGACCTGTCGAACATCGCTATACCAAGCATCATTCATAAAGAGAACGGCAAAGTTGTGGAATTCTTTGCCTAGTGAAGTTTTTCCTGATGCTTACAACCTCCAAACTTGCAAGAAAAATTCCAACACCTTCCTTCTCTCCCAAAATTCCACCGCTGGCTAACACGATGTTTCTCGAACATTATAGGTTTCCTTTTAGTGTTGTCAACAGAAAAAAAAGCATAAAATAACACATACATATACATAACATAAATATACACATGAAACACACACCTAGATGGGTGTATCCAGGATGCAGAAAGCTTTCAGGATCTGAAAGTATATTTACCAACGTATTTGAGAAAAAATAAGTCGATGATGGTTTCACGAATATGGAACACCGGAGAAAGAAATCAATGTGACCACGTTGGATCATATCGAATGTTGTTATGAACTTTGGATTGTTATTTGATGGAAAAGACTGTTGGCATGGCCCTCTGGATGTGCAACTTCTTCTGATACCAACTTTTTCTTCTCAACCGAATTTGTATCCCCATCGTTTCCGAGATCCCTATGCTGTGCACCTATCTTGGACAGTGTTACATCAATGAAAATATGCCTATGCATCCGACAAATCCGCCTTGAGTGCTTTCTACGTTTTTTAAAATGATTATTGACATCGTGATTTTATTGCTGGAAATGGTTATTAATTTCAAGAAGACTTCAAAGCGGCAAAATTATATAGGTTTTCTTTTCTTAGCAACTATCGCCTAAGCAACTGATCAAGTTGCTAAATAGCTAATACTGCTATGAATCTCAATCTTGAACTAATCAAATCTCCACAGATCATGATGAACAATACCGTTTTTATACAATCGTGATTATAAATATGCTCCATGAAAATGACATTTATCCAATGTTAACAAAGATCGTTAATTTTCGTTTATCAATAATTTTATTCTTCGAAGTCTGGCTTATGTAGGTTGAATTTCACAGTACAGAGAAGACGGTACGCCGTAAATAAATAAATGAATAAATTGGTGAACCATATGAAAATTTCAGTGAATTATTTCAAATAATGAATATTGTCTATTTTTCAGGTACTCCTCTTGGTCCTACACATCGTAATCTATCCTACCATTATCAAATGTGAATATTGACTGCGAGATTTATGTTGATGACAAATCGTATATTATGCAATTTTAGTTCTGAAGTGTTTTTTTTATTGTTGTGAGGATAACAGTATAGGAAGTGATATATATTGTAAATATATTCCTCGATAAAAAAGTCATTATAATTTTGTACATAGCTATACATTAAGGAATTTCACAGTTTTTGTGAGGTCATGTTCTTTTTTAATTACTTTGTGTAGTTCTTTAGCTGGATAATTGAATATACATAAACGAATTTGTATGATATGATCTTATTTTTGTTCAGTGATGTTTTAAATATTTCTGATTGCTATCTTCTCGATGTTATTTTGATGAGTGCTGCTAAAATTTATTGGATATATATGGTTTCATGCAATCATTTTATTGAGATTCATTATGTTCAATTTGAACTTGGAAACCGGTTGAAAAATATCGGATCGGAAATATTGAATAACGGTGGATTGGAAATCCATACAGGGTGTTTGAAAAAAATATATACATATCTACTATTTTGTCGAAACTACTGGCAGCAATGTAATCAAATTTTGTATGAATATGTCTTGGGAGCTGACAAATCGTATGAATTCATCTGACTCTCATCGACGGCGCTAGTAATTTCAAACAAAACTTGCAACGAATGTATCAATCTTCTAAACCGTTGAGCTATGAGGTCATTGAAGGTTATATGAGGTTATTAAAGTGATGTTCAATCTGTCTTGCAACTCTTGACATGAATTTACGATACGACCAATTTATGTAGTCCTAAGCATGAACATGAATCCTAAACTGTTTCATTTCATGAATTCATTCAAATTTATCCTGATTCTCTTCTTATGATTCCTTTTCGATTGATAACTCTAGCATTAGGATGATGATATTGTTCTTGGTTATCAATAAATAGATAATTTTTTTATAAGAATCACTTTATACCGGTACTACTCATTACTTCCATCATTTTCAAATCAAAATATTCTGAAAACGGTATCGAGTATTACCAAGAGTACCTTTTTGGTGATGTTCAAGTTCACATAATAAAAAAATAAATTATCGCATAATTTCAAATGTCAACTATGCTGTACTTGTTGATACATATCATGATGTACCTTGATACAGATACACGCTCAAGTGATGATGATTTGTGGTGAGTGGGATATTGTATTATAAAAAAAAGAACAATAACCGTCTTTCTTAGTTTTGTTTGAAATGACGTAGGTACCTAAATTGATTGAAGTTCGAATTGATAAGTTTTATGAAAACCACTGTACATGGTTAGCCACTATATTTTGACCCTCCTCTTGACTATAATAGTACGATTATGAGATCTGTGAAAGAGCTTAACGAGAAGTTGTAGGGTTTCATATATGTTCTTATAATACTAGGAATAAACAATGTTTCCATAGGTCGCGTGATAAACGAATTAAAATTATATCTTTTCATAAGGAACACCATATAGGTATACAGGGTGTTATTTAATTGATGGATTAATATATAGGATATGGTTCCTTAGCTCATTTTGAAAAGTTCATACTAACATATGCCCTGAACTTCTCAAGTTTTATCACAATATATTGTATCCCAAAAAAATATTGGGGGGGGGGGGGCAGCTCCGCTGATAATATGGAAGGTCTTATGTATTTTTACCATCGTGTGATATTCCTTTCGATCGAATGGTATATTATATGATCTAAGATAACCACAACATCATCCAATACGAACGTATAGTAGTATATACCGGATTTCTCACGGTAGCCGTTCGTTAGAAATTTTCGTGGTTAGAAATAACTAAGAATTCTGAATTTTTGGACAACCAGGTTATTCAACATACTTTCGTATTTTAAATAGAACACCCTGTATATTATTCCATTCTGGGATTCCTGAGAAAATTTCATGGTGAGTTCAATCAGTTTCCCTATACCTATTTTCAACTGTGCTATCTACTATTTTCAACACTGCGCCTTCTACTCATTTTCGTCGGGCGGTAAGCGTTTCTGAGGTAGACAGATATAGAGGGTGTCACATTTCAGTTTCTGCCAAAAATTACATCAAAATAGAAGATATGGCTAAGCAAGAAAACTGTTGGAAAAAGGTAAAGAGAAAGTTATTGCAGATCTATGTGTTTTGACCAGTCGAAAATAGGTGAAATGCGCAGTGTTGAAAATAAGGCTACATCTTTCAAAATAATGAATATACCTGAGAAACAGTTGAAAATAGGTATATTTCATTAATTCAAAAATAAAATAATGTAAGGGGTGTTCCATTTAAAATAAGAAAGTTGATGCCAACATCCGGTATAAACGGATGTGGTATGACCTTGAGAATATTTTAAAATGAAACTTTATGATATTATAACAGGGAATGCTAAAGATCCCTGAAGTCCAAAATTCAGAATTCTTAAGTAAGTATCCTTAAACCGCAAAACCCTTTAATAAACGTCTACAGTGATGTTTATATGGGCAATAAAACTCAGAAGTTGACTGCACACATATATTCGCACTACTGAGGAAAGTAACTGCCAGCGCCAACAACAGATAAGCACTGAGCTTTTTTGTTACCATTCAGGTGCGCGAGAGAATGAGGTACACATACGAGAGGGCCTCTCAAAAAGTAAACAATTATACGAAGAAGGCAGAACATTACACACTCCTCCTCCTCTTAAGCTACTACTTATATAAACAACTCTAGTCATATCAGGAATCTTCCTAATTCGCCTTGGACGATCTAGCGAGGAATTGCTCCTGACATCTTCTGAACCCGTGATTTGATTTCCTGTGGAAGTATGCTCCGGGCTTACTTAATAACATTATACTAATCGAAATTCCTAACGAAAACTCATCATCGGTGCACAACCTCATCTGATTAAAGTATCTTTTCCACTTGAGATTGTCTTTACTCACTTTCACAATGCAAACATTCCGGCCTAAAAAATTTTCAATCACTGCCTTACACCTGAATTGGCTTTCTTTGGCGGTAACGTAGACAATTTGCCCTATAATAAAATTACATTTTCTTTGACCCCTGTAATTATTTTTGTTTGAACCTTGCGATTTGATTAAACTCTCTTTTACTTCTGCGTGACTCTTAACAAGTGGACTACTAAGATGCGGTCTTATCAGATCGAGGCGAGTTCTCAGAGATCGTCCTAAAAATAATTTAGCAGGGGTTTCTCCTGAAGCACAGTGAGGAGTATTCCGATATTGCAATAAAAATTTTCAGCTGCTCCATTGGATGATGGGTATGGATGATGGAATGGTAACTTGATTGATTCCATTAACTTTTATAAATGAATTAAATTCTTCAGTAGTCAGCTGCGGACCGTTATTTGAAACTAACATAGATGGCAATCCATACATACCGTCGTTGGCGCAGAAACCCAGGCCCGCAAACTAGAGCTGAATATGTTGAAGCTAGGAATACATGCAATCGAACGATAGATGAGTCTAAAGAGGCATACAACACGAAGATAAGATCAAAGCTCATACAGTGTCCGAATGGTTCGACTTCATTTTGGACCTTTGCCAAGGCAATCAGGAGAAATTTCACTTCCCTTATGAAGGAGTATCTTCAACGGCATATTCTACACTTGAACTTGACTCTCCTTCAGTTAAATAATTTACCCTGTTTCCTTGATTTCTGCAAACAGAACTCAGATGACCTTTCAACGAGCATTTATTACAGGTGTACCCACGATACGGACATTTGTTAGCATAATTATCCTTGCCGTACCGGAAATATTTCACATTTCCACAATTGTCACCTCCATGTCTTCCTGCTCTTGCAGTCGCAGCTGTGCGTTGTGTTCCGCCACTTGCACTTGCACGCCCTCCTGTAGCCGATCCATTTTGGAAATTATGACCAACTCTTCGCTGGTTAATCCGATGTATATCGGCTTATATCGGTTCACTCTTAATTTCCCTATCACACTGAAGAATTCCTGCGTGTGATGCTTCTTCAGTCAATGCCACATTCAATGCAGCCGAAAAGGTAATCGAACTTGTTTCACTGAAAAGCTTGTTACGGACTTTTCCTGGATTATACCCGGTTACAAATTTATCGCACAATTTTGTATCAAAACTTGTGCCAAAATCACAATACATCGAGAGTTTTTTTAAACGCACACTCCACTCCTGCGCACTCTCCGCATTCTGCTTTGTAGCAGAAGAAAAATTGAACCTTTCTACGAACACCACGTTTTGCTTTTTGTAATTACTGTCCAAATGACCAGTTAAAACTGCCAAGGGTCTTGATTCAGGATCCTCTGGAACACATAACGTTTGAATTAAGCAGATTGTAAGCATATCCTGGTGTGAACTATTGAGTAATATTACACGCTTTATGTTTTCATCCTCAATGATGAAAATTGCTGCAGACGCTTCCAGTGCACTGACCAATCGTTAATTGCTGAGTTGAATTCCAACTATATTCCCTTCGTAGCCGACATTGCTGGTTCACAAAACACTGCCGGTATAACCTCGCTGTTTTTTTTGAAAATTGTACTGCCGGTGTAGCCCACCTTTTCCACAACTTTGTTTAATCCACTCATAGTCAAATTAATTCACTTCTACCTCGTCGCCAGAATATGTGATGTTTATATGGGCAATAAAACTCCGAAGTTGACTGCACACATAGACTTATTATCCCGAGGAGACGGAACATCTCATTCATAAAACTGCTTTTGTTTTGAAGCAATGATTGAAAATGAACTCAGGATAATAAGTCTATGACTGCACACATATATTCGCACTACTGAGGAAAATAACTGACAGCGCCAACAACAGATAAGCACTTGGCTTTTTTGTTACCCTTCAGGTGCGCGAGAGAATAAGGTACACATATACGAGGGACTCTCAAAAAGTAAACAATTATACGAAGAAGGCAGAACATAACACCTGTGTTTATATTTTTTACGATTGCACGCCCTTCTTGGGACTCCCCAATAACGAGGGATCCACATAAAGTTGAAATTTGAGCGTTGCTAGGAAGGCATACATATACAAATACATATACATATACATTCAGCGATTTGAGCACCGTTGGATTGCCAGTGGTGGAGCAGTTTCTAGGCCTCCTATGTCACCCGATTTAACGTCGCTAGATCTTTTTCCTGTGTAAAGTCTTTGGTCTACGAAACTCCAGTAGAAACAGAGCAAGACAAATTACAGCAGCATTTGAGAATCATATTGAAGGATCAAATTTTTAGTCAAGTCCGCCGAAATCATGTGCGACGTTTAAATCAGTGTATTTAGGCAAAGGCAAAAATTAAATGCATTAAATCCTTTGTAAGCCATCGTCTTTCTAAGTTTTAGCGCGCCTTAGGGCCGTAGTGACACTTTTCCAGACATGGGACCCACACCTCAAATGTTCTCTACTATTGCACTGAAGAACCCCCATTATAATGAAAATATGGTAGCGTGATGCCAGGTTGGATAAAATAATGAATGGGAAAATAGAAATATCACTATAATCATTCATCAGCACCATCTTGAATGTGGAAGGAGTCTACGAGATTTTTTACTTAATGAACTCCACTTCTAAAGTCTTGATCATATGATATATCAGATTTCATCTGAAAAACTATTTTTGTATCAGAAAAAAAAAACAATTCTGAAAAAAGAATTTCAACGCATTACGGTAAAATGCTGAGGGGCTTTTAGAGCGTCTTGTCTTTGTATGCGGGGCGAATGGTTTTGGAAAAAACAACTGTGAGGCAGTTGTTGTCTCACGGTTTATAGAAAGAACGGTTGTCGCATCGTGGCTCTAGCCAATCAAAAACAATGACGTCAATCTTAGGCAATTGCTATCTCTATTCAGATTTTTCTTTGTTCAACATATGGTATATTTGATACGAGAAGTTCAAACTTAATATATACAATTGCAGTTATTTGCGAGTTGACCGTAGTTTTGAGAAATTAATTTGTGTATGTGAAAATGGAATCTTCACCTATTTTACATGCCAAACTAGCACAAAACAAACTATGGAAGTACTTCCAATATCAATTTCTTGAAAGTAAATAATCTTCGTAATAATAAAGACACTACAATGATATCCTACCAATATTACGAACACTTGGTGCAGATAATATCTATACACTGTATTGAGATGTTTAACCATCTTAGTAACTATGTAGAAGTAGTGCGAATAAAACCACCTGATAGTCTTGATTGTTTTTATTAACATAACAGTGTCTTTAGTGACAACGAATACACCAGTCATCATTATTAATTTGTAACTTCTTCCACTGATCATTGTCAGTTTTTTTTTATCTGTGGACAACACGAAAGGGAAACCTATAATGTTCGAGGAACATATCGTGTTAGCCAGCGGTGGAATTTTGGGAGAGAAGGAAGGTGTTGGAATTTTTCTTGAAAGTTTGGAGGTTGTATCAGGAAAGACTTCACTAGGCAAAGAATTCCACAACTTTGCCGTTCTATTGATGAATGATGCTTGGTATAGCGATGTTCTACAGGTCTCGAGCCTGACAGTGTAGGGATGACCAGCTTGAGCTCGTCTGGTTTGTCTACTAGGAATCGCGCGTGGTGGCATAATAGAAGGCAGAGATCGCCGACCTTTCTACGATGATCTAGAGAGGTCAATGATTTGGTGAGTGTTGTATCATCGACTAGGCGAATAGCTCTCTTCTGAATCGAATCTAAGAGCTTCAGCGTATGTTTGGGGGCTAAGCTCCAAACATGTGAACAGTACTCCAGGACAGGTCGAATTTGTGCTTTGTAGATCACGAGCAGTTGCTGGGATGTGAAGTATCTTTTCGCACGGTATAGAAAACCAAGTTTTTGTGAAGCAGTTTTCGCAATGGACCTCACATTATCGTCCCATGAGAGAGCACTGTTGGTGGTGACACCCATCAGTTTCGCTAGGAGACCTTGGTGCCAAACTCGGTCAAATGCTTTGGAGATATCCAAGGCTACAGCCAGAGACTCCCCATGTTTCTCTATCGACACCTGTCATTTATGTGTCACATAGGCAAACAGATCTCCTGTTGACCTCTGGTGGCGAAAGCCATATTGCCGGTCGTTCACGATTCTTGAGCTCTCTAGATATCGGATGAGCTCGATGTTGATTGCTTTTTCCATCACTTTAGAGATCACAGATAGTGCAATCGGTCTATATAGTTGTTAGGGAGGGTTTTCTTGCCCTTCTTTGGAATCGGTTGGACCCTAGCTTTCTTCCAGTTAGAAGGAAATGCGCCGAGTTTGTACGAAAGGGTGAACAACCTGCAAAGAACTGGTGTTAGTTCTGGGGCAAATTTTTTTAGAACAATAGGCGGTATTCCGTCAGGCCCCATAGCCTTCTTGACGTTGAGGCTAAGCAGAATGTGTCTGATTGTGCGTTGCCGGAAGACAGTTCCTGGCATACAGTTATCGATGGTAGCGATTTTGGGAAGTTCCTGGCCTCGTGGATCCAAGGTAGAATTGTCTGCAAACATTTTGGCGAAGGTGTTGGCTTTTTCATGAGGTGTTATAGCCAATGTATTATCATCCTTTGTGAGGGGAGGAAATGAGCTAGAAGTGAAATTTCTCCCGATTGCCTTGGCAAAGGTCCAAAATGAACGGGAACCATTTGGACACTCTATGAATTATTTTCGTGTTGTATGCCTCTTTAGACTCATCTATTGTTCGATTACATGTATTCCTAGCTTCAACATATTCAGCTCTAGTTTGTGGGCTTGGGTTTTTGCGCCAACGACGGTATGCTGCTTGCTTCAGAGCGACGATCCTAATATAAGTTCATATCGCTTTTTCGGAAACCAACTCCGGGTCTCCAACTCGATCCAGTGAGATCACGTGACAAATAACTCCGACCACTACTCTTATTCTCTTATTGGTTCTGTGATGGATGTGTGATTTTTGTTTTCGTATGATTCTACAATTTTTGAAGATGATGGATGGATATGATAAGTGCTGCTTGGTGTTTCCAAAGAATTGTTGGTGTGCTACTTGCAGTATATTCAGTTTACATTCAATGCCTGGAATCCTTTGAAAATGAGAAGGATCCAAAAAAAAAGAGGAGGTATATTGATATTCCCATATTGTGCAGTAAAGTCAAATAAATATTGATACAGAAAATAGTATCACTCTATTGTATTGCAAACTGTGTGTAATGCTTCCTACATATTCAGAGATTGCTTTGCAGGTAATTGTTGAATTTGATGATATAGGAATATATTTCTTCATTGTTGTTTTTCAAAATGGTATATGGAGAGACTAATTTTGAGTTCTGATATTTCTAGGATGTCCAGGGTGGGTCCATATGATGCTCATGTCTACAGGATACAGAGGATGTCACCATTGTATAGACAATAAATAATGCCACATGTTGATGACATATACCTACTATGTATCAGGTGATTCTGCCTGTCCTAATGCATCCAACCTGATAACTCAATTATTATTTGATTCCTGCATTATTTGATTCTTGATGATTCAATTATTTGCTTGCTGCAACACATGTCCAAATTGTTTATATAGACTGAATAAATAAATGAATAAAAATGAAACTATACCAGACATTATAATTGCATATTGTGTCTTAGACAATGTATGAATACAAGATGATTCCAAATGATCCCTTATAGTAAAAGAGAGATGAAATATAAATATGTGTGTGATCAAATATCCACATGAATTTTGTATTATCACGGTGTTTATGTTTTATTGCCATCCTCATAATATAAGTTTTGGAAAAATCCACAATTTGTTTTTATTTTCATCAGGACAGGAAAGAAAGCAAAAAATAGTCTACTTCGAACATAACCAACTTATTGAAAAAACTGTTTTGTTATAATATTTGGAAGACTCAAATATCTTCCTTTTTCAGTAGTTATATCCCATTTAATATTTTTTTGTTCTATAGAAAATCCTCTCCTTCAGAAAAGTCTACTTTCTCAGCTAATAAAACCACAAACATCACACCTACCCGATTAAATCATGGAGATGGAAAAAAAATCATATTGATAGGTACCGAACAGCCAAAATCTTCACAATATGTAAACTGATTGTCGAGTGGTAAACTCCCTCGTTTTTCGATTCATGTACAAATTTCGAATAAATTGGTAATGCACATGCGGTGTCTTTTCCCGACTCTGGCATGGCGTAAATAAATATGATGTGCCGACGCGCAGGTCTATATCTATCTCTCTCACACGATGTGACGTCACTCTGGGGGAAGTTTCCCGGGTAATTCTCTTAATGTCTAAATGGTGACTTTATAAAAAAAATTATCACCTAAGATTTACCACTTAACATTTAAGACTTTACATTTAAGACAGATGGAACATGGAAATACAATTGTTCATGTTATAAAACCATTTAAGACTTTCCATTTAACATTTATCATATAAGATGTCGAACTTCCAACTTAAGAAATTATTGTTAATTGGTCATAAATGAAAATAAGATGTGCGCATGTTTGCCTATGTTGTTTTTCGGACGTGTCGACAAGTGACACCTCTGCTTCCCGCTTTTGTTCAAAACTGTATTGAGGTTATTTTTTACTGTACGAGAATATTGTCAGTGTTTTCAGGATTTTTGCGGATTTTTGTCATGGGTATTTATCATTCAATTAACAAAAAGAAAAGTCAGTATTTACAAAGCTTAAATGATTTTTAAATGTTAAATATTTTTATAACCTAAGCCATTATAATGTCTTAAATCTTAAAGTGACAAATGATAAATGTTAAATGTTAAAAATTTTTATAAAGCCACCATAACACCATGATGTGTAACCCCTCTTCTGTGCTAACACAGTCCAAGCGTCTTAGAGTCTCCTGCTCTCCTGCATTGAACTAATGAACTCAGACTGTGAGCATCATATAAGCGATGAAAATATGACCACTTCACCGAGATGAATTGTGATAATTAATAACTTCTTATAGCTTTTTTCTCCGAGGTGACTGTATCAATCATCAAGTAAGGGTTTGAAAAAAATATAACACAAAATTTGCCTTTGTATTGTTTTCAACTTTTTTTTGTAATTTGCGTTGACCATTTTCAAAACTCTGTTTTTTGTTCATTTCTCTCAAACGAATATGGGTTCTAGTCGAGATAAACAAAGAACTATTCCTCTAGGAAACCTCAAATACTCAGGTAACACAGATAATGTTAAATCTGCAACTTTGTCGAAAATCTGAGATTTTGAAACAACCGTAAGCACTCAATGAAACACGAATCAATGGCGTAAATAAAAACATCCAAACGTAACATATCGGGAAATTTGAGATGATAGCACACAATAATAATCCCACCGTAAGCACTCAACTGCAAACGAAGAAACGAATGAATGGAGTCATAAATAAAAACAGGTGAACGTAAAATATGGGAAGATTCAAGATGACAGCCCCCAGAGTAACGTCATGCGCAGAAGGTGACGAATTTGAGACGAGAAGCTGGCACACTATGTTTATTTACGCCATGGACTCTGGCGACCCTGCTTTTGAGTAGGGTCACGAAAAATCAAGTAATCGAGTAAAGTTTCCGAGAACGCCTATTCCTCTTCTGTCCCCTATTAAGCCTATCAAGCCTCACATGAATATGAATTAATGAAATACCATAGAATAATTGTTAACATACATTTTATAGTATATATATATATATATATATATATATATATATATATATATATATATATATATATATATATATATATATATATATATATATATATATATATATATACACTCTTTGGTTATACTTCGTCCGAGACCTGGTCCTTTTATTTCCTAGCAACCAAAGTGAAGAAATATAAAGTAATAGAAGTAGAATAGAAGAGAATCGAGAGAAGAATAGAAGTAAATAACGTTCACTGTCCGCTGGAAAATCCTCTGAAAATCTTATTGAATACACATTCGAATAGTTCACGTACAAGAATCAATAAGAGAGCTAAATAAGAATCAATAAGAGAACCAAAATGAAAGAGATTTGAGGTTAGGTCACTCTTCGCCTGAGATTGACGTCACTTTTGGAAACCACGCCCATTTTTCGGAGCGATGCGACAACCGTTCTTTATATAACCCGTGTACGAAGCATTCGTAAGCATTCGCTGCTGCGTATAGGACATAGAAACACTCACGAGTTTTGTGGCAAAGAGGACTTGTGGAGTGTTTTCTATGATAAGGGATAAAATAATGTGCAACCACCTTGTCTGAGACAACGATGAATGGAACACTGGTGCAGCTACTCTGTCTATTTGCCTATCTAATTTCTTCAACCAAAACTCTAAAGTACAGCAAACTTTGGCAACAAGAAAATCAATCGTATGTTAGTTGTTAGATGGCGACACAAAAATGACAATAAGATCAGTATCATTGATAATTGCGCAATGAGTGCTATAAAAACGTTGATTCAGAAATATTTATTAAGGTTACTCCTCAATCAATGATCAAACTACATTATTCAATCTCAAAACATCAACCATATGAGCTGAAATCTGCAAAAATGTCGCCATCTCCTGGAGAGTTTCATAACTTTCATGCCATTATAGCGGAAAATGCCGTTAGCATTTTTGGCGAAACAAAACACCATCAGTGACTGCACCAGTCTTCTGTACATCGTTTCTGAGACCCAGACATATAATAATCCATTGCTCGCCACTGGTCTGTATCTGTACGAACATTCAACATTGGCGTTGTCTGATTTTACTGTGGACTTTGTACCTGTTTTTATTTTATTTTGATTTCAATTCAATCAGGATTTCAATTTTGAGATAAGGGTTATTTGAACTTCGAACAAATAACAACTAGTTATAAAGGATATTTTGTTCAATAATTGGTTTTATTGAGAATGGCTGTGCGAAGTTTTTGTTCTTTCAAAATACTTAGATCAGGTGTGAGGTGTATGAGCCAAATAGCACAACTTGTATCCCTAACAGTGAATGATAAAACAGGAATTGCTACACTGAGTTTGCAGAGGCCCCCCGTGAATAGTTTGAATCTCGAGTTGCTCACTGAAATATCATCAGCTTTATCTGAAGCTGCCGATAATAATTCAAGAGGTTTGATTTTGACATCAAAGAATGATGGTGTTTTTTCTGCTGGACTAGATATTATGGAAATGTATAAGCCTGATGTGGACAGAATGAAAAAGTTTTGGACAACGTTACAAGAAACATGGATAAAACTGTATGGTTCTGCATACCCCACTGTGGCTCTCATTAATGGTCATTCTCCAGCTGGTGGATGTCTTCTATCACTGAGCTGTGAATATCGGATAATGGTCAACAATTTCACCATTGGTTTGAATGAGACACGTTTGGGAATTGTTGCACCATCATGGTTCATTGCTAGTATGGTGAATGTTATAGGTCAGAGAGAAAGTGAAAAGGCCTTAACCTTAGGACATATGTTTACCACAGAAGAAGCGAAAACTGTTGGGCTTATTGATGAAGTTGTTCAAAATAGACAAGAGGGAGCAGTACAGGCAGAAGCATTTCTTCAAAAATTTTCTCAGATTCCATTCTTGGCCAGATCAATTACTAAGTCATGGTTGAGGAATAAAACTATTGAAGAGTTGGTCAAGAATCGAGAAGAGGATTTGAATGTTTTTGTTCAATTAGTCACTAAACCCAATGTACAAGAATCACTTGGTCTTTACATACAATCTTTGAAGAAACGAGCTCCTAAATGATGTACTATAATCTTATTTGGTGTCGGATGTAGTATATAAGTGTGGTAACATCATTTTGTGCAATTTCAATTGATTTTTTTCACTAGTGCGTTGATATATACTGAAATTTTCGATTATTTACACATTAAATATTCTTGTCTGGTTTTTTTAATTTTCTAAATGATTCTACATCAGCGTTATTTCGATAGACAAGGTATATTGTGGTTGGAATAATAGATGCCAAGAAAAACTTAAACGGATAGTTTTAGTTGTATTAATGTAGAGGATGTACTATTTAGAAATCGAAAGTTGAATCCTTTTAATCAAGGGTTCAATTGATAACCGGGAGTTGAAAAACATTTCTGAATATGTCAAAAGGTACCATGTAGTGAGCATATTTGATGTTCCAAATTCCAGAAACATATCTACAGTGTGTCCAGAAATTGTGCGCAAAGAATCAAGTGGCTGAGAGTACTTGAAAAAAATTGCTTGAAGTTTCTACAAGATTTTTTTCGACAACTTACTGATGAGGAAGTTATAGGCCTTGAAAGTTGATTTTCCTGAATGAATATTTTTATGGATTCCTTTCAAATTTGGTACACTCAGTACTCTTGTTGCTCTGCATGCCTTGACCAAATGAGAGTCAAATTCCTCAAAGGCAAAATGCCCTTGAAGAACATATAAAAAATCCACGAAGCTCCTCTTGTCTCGATATAATGAGCCTTATTAGTGACACCCTGTATAAAAACAAGGGGGAAAAGGGTTTGCATCATTAGTCTGTGTCACCTGCTATAAGAAATGAAAGAATTCCCTTCAATGAAATGAGATTTCTGCATTTGATTGGCTGAAAAATGACATTCACGAAAGATCTCTGTCATTAGGAATTGAAATTGCTGTTCGGTTCACAAGCGGCAGGAAGCTCGAGATGACGTGTCAGATTCTGATTGAATGCTCTGACAGATTGTTAAGTTTTCAGCCAATCCCAACATTCCTAAGACCGTCGCATGAATTCTGGAGAATCGTATTTGACTTCACCTTTAGAATATTTTGTTTACTTTCCGATTGAATGATTCATTTTATTTGAATGACTTGAATATTGAGCTTGTGAACTCAAGCAGTCTCCACAATGATTGATTTCGTTGAAATGACCTAATTGATTAAGGTTGTGTTTACTGAGATTGACATTTCCCAGGTAGTTAGATACAAATTCAACTCAAATTCATCTCTTATCAGCATTTTATTATTTAAACACGTTATTGCAGTGGTGCAATACTATAGATAGTGTATAATTCGTATGGAAGGAAGCAATCTATCTGATCTATTGTGAAAGTGCCTTTATATGTATTATTCTGCCATAGTAATAAAGCTTCAAAGATATTTGAGTATCAATGATTTCCTTCCTCATGACTAAATAAGAAAATATGCAAATATCAAACATAAGATTAATTTTATTTCCATAAATTATTATAATATACGCAGGTGAAATGGTAATGCTGGATTTATAAACTCAACTAAACTAACAATTAAATTAACAACTAAAAATTAAGAAAGATGAATACAGGAAAATCCCATTGGGCGTTTATAAACTTTCATCTGTCAATTAAACTAACAACTAACAACTAAGAAGATGGCCATCTTTCATCTTTTCAACTAAGAATTATCAATTATGAATTTAACGCATGCGCATAAGCCATATTATTTTCTGACATTGACATTAGTTCAAAAACAAATTAAAGACCGCGAAAATAGGAAGTTTGTGACGTACAAAGCAATTGGTTTAACCAAGACAGTAATATCTAAGCTTTTTCCCAATTTTGGGTTCTCAACTCAATTAATATGGATGAAGAAGTAATAGAAATGATGGGTGTTATGCTTTTACTAGCCACGACAACTTTCTTTGCCACTGGAATTTTCAAGAAACGAAAAAATCGGAGATTTAAGATAAGGCCAATGAATAGAAATAGAAGGGAAATCGGTGTATACAAAAATATAATCCAGTATGCTGAAGTGAATGATAGGGAACAATTTTTTAAATATACCAGGATGACCCCAGAGACATTCAATTATGTGTTGTCTCTTATTAAACCATATATTCAGAGAAGCCCAAGAATTGATTACATTTGCCCGGGTCAAAGATTAGCGATGACTTTACAGTATGGCAATAAATAAAATGAAAATAGGAAATTATAATCATCTTTATCTTTATATTTTAGCTACTTAGCAGAAGGTTGCTCTTTTCAAGAGATAGCTTTTAACAATTTCATTGGAAATACCACGGCTTCCTTAATAATCACGGAAACATGTGAGGTATTATGGAAAGTGCTTTCTCCCATAGTGTTGCCATCACCAACTGAAAATACTTTTAGTAAAGCTAGTGATGGATTTTTCTTCAGATGGAATATGCCAAACTGTATTGGGGCAATTGATGGCAAGTTGGTAAACATTCAATCACCGAATTACTCTGGGAGTGACTACTTTTCATACAAGAAGTCTTTTAGGTAGGACTTGCTTCGTAGTATATACATTAATACATATTCAAAACATTGTAGCATCATCTTGATGGCTGTTTGTGACAGCTATTATAGATTTCAATGGGTGGATGTGGGAGTACCTGGTTCGAACAATGATGCCTCAGTATTCAGGGAATCAACATTTGGCCAATTGTTGCTACAGAAAAAACTACCTATTCCCCCAAAAAAAAATCTTCCAGGAACAAATCTTAGTTTGCCTCACTTTCTTGTAGCAGATCAGGCATTTCCACTCCACGAAAATATTATGAGACCCTATCCTGGAAAGTATTTAGGGGAGAGCAAGAATATTTTCAATTATAGATTGTCCAGAGCCCGTAGGACTATTGAAAATACATTTGGCATCTTGGCGCAACGTTGGAGGCGCTTAAGGAACCCTATAATTGCAAGACCTGAAACTTGTGAGAAAATTATATTGGCCACAATTGTTCTCCATAATTTGTTACAGAAAGGAGAGGAAGATTTGCCTATTGAAGAGAGGAGATATTGCCCAACAGGATTTGTTGATACCCTTGATAAAGATGGTAATATAAAAGATGGTGTTTGGAGAACCATGCCTGGAAATCTCAATTCTATTGGCAGAATAGGGGCGAATAATGCTGGAAAAGATATTTTCGACAATAGAGATCACCTTATGGATTACTTTCTATCAGATATAGGGGCCCTTCCAGGTCAATGGAATCAGGTACACCAAGGTGGTGTACCTAGTGATTTTTCTATGGAATTGTGAACATTAAAAAAAAAATCTTCATTTGAAACATATTTTAGTCCTTTTCCATTGCCCATCGTTAATTTTGTTCAGAATTTATATTAGTTTATATATCAAATATTGTCCTATTTAAATATGAAAATTTTCAGTATCTTGTGTTTTTTTTTCATTTATTTATTATCATACATTACCAAAAGAAGACCTGTTGTTCATTTTTTAAATAATTTATTGCAACATCATTAAAATGATAATGTAAATAATATTAAACAAAATGTTGTATTCTTAATAACTATAACAAAACATAGATTTTCTCCAAATCATAGAAACTTAAAATATAAAACAGAAAAACATTCGTAAAAATAAATAAAATATTGCTAATAATGATTTATCACATGTTTACATTAATCAGTCAATTATGACAAAATACATATTTTGTTATGAAATCTCTAGTCTCTTTCTCTCAGTTTTTTATCCATACACTCGTAAAATTGCCTTTTAAGCGAGATTTTTTCAGCTGGTGTGAAAACAGACAGATCTTTGGATAACGATTTTACAAAGTCCTCGTCCTCTTTCTCTGATGACTGTTGTTTATGTTCAATAAACTTTTCAAACGTACTTAGGCAACCCCCTAATTTGTTGAAAATTCCATCTTTTTCAGATTTATCATCTCTTGTTTTTTTTTATGTTTCGGAGCCTTTTTATTTCTGCCAAGTTTTTACTATTATTGAGTACTTGACTTTCTTTCACATGGGTTGGGTCGTTGGATATTTCCGTCACAGTTGCAGAAGGCTGTGGTACCATGGTTTTCATTCTCTTAGCTGGTGGAATTTTACATGGTAGTTTTTGTTTTTCAATGAAATTTTCATAATGTGCCTGAGTATCATCGGTCTCCTCCTGTTCGTCCCTAGAATTATTATGGTCTTCAAATACTTCGCCGACTTCTTCCTCAGAATCAGTGTAATTGATTATATTGTGGACACCACTATACATCAAACTTGATTCAGGCATACTCTGACTAGTTGAAAAATTTGTTGTAGTCCTAGAACAATATTTATATTGAATCTGAATACTCGCTATATAAAAATACCCACTTTCGTTGTTGAATGTAGGGATCTAAAAACCTCATTAGTTTGTAATAAGGCCATGTTATTCTATACGATTCTGATCCTGAGGGTCTGTTCTTCAATTGTCTTTTCAATGTGGCATATTTGTTCCTCAAAACGGTCCACCGCTGATCACACTCTATAGCTGAAAATAATAAGGATTTTAAGTTGTTTCCTACTGTTGCTACCTTATTGAAAATTGGAATTTAACTTCATGTCATTCACTTGTTGATGAAAACACCAGAAAATACTTACCAGTAACCCCCATTATTGCGGATATGGTTTGCCATGCATTCTCTTTTTTGACTTTATTTTTAAAATCTATATGTTTTTTATCATATAGGAGTCTGAACTCCGACACCCTCTCAATCAATTCGCCATCGTCCATTTTTCCTCGGGATAATTTAAATATTTCAAGAATACTTTTTAAAATAGCACTATTTCAGTATTTCACATGGAGTCTACGGCGGGAAAGAAAATCAAATGTCAAATGATCACAGAACACTTTCCTAGCTCTGAACGTCAAGCACGAAACGCTGAAAACCTAATTCTTAATTTTCAGCTAATGATGTTTATAAATGCCTCCTCTATTCTTAGTTGTGAATTCTTAGTTGTTAATTCGTAGTTGTTAGTTTAGTTGAGTTTATAAATCCAGCATAAGTATTGTCAAGTTGGATATTGACTAGTTCTTAACACACCAATCTTTTATTAAATCTTGCATTTCATCATTCTTTAGCCACAACAATATATAACTTAGTAGACCGGTGTGAACTTAGCAGCCACTTTCTAGCGGCCGATTTTTTCCAGCAGCCATATCACCAGTGACGTCGGAAAATAATTTTATTGCAAAAAAATATTTTGAAAATAACATCGGAGGATTATAATTGAATTAAACACTCAGAATACAATTACAACGTATGAAAACGATGATCATGAGTTGTTGACATCATAAATATAATGATGGAATTGAACTCTTCTATGTTTCGTAAAATTTTAAAATACCATTCAGAAATGTTTAACCAAGTTGAGATTCGATGTAGACATGATAAATACGGTCTTGATCATTATGTCAGGAGATTAATCATTTGCAGGCCGTCTGAGGGGTAGTTTTCACCCTTCTGAAGTTTGAAGAATTCAAAAACACCATTCAGAAAAGTTTAGCCAAGTTGAGATCTGGTATGCATATCATTGATAGGGTCTCAATTATCGTGCCAAGAGATAAATTATTTGCAGGCCGTCTAAGGGGTAGTTTCGTCCCCCCTGAGTTCTGAAAAATTCGAAAACACCATTCAGAAAAGTTTAGCCAAGGTGAGATTTGGTATGGACATCATTGATAGGGTCTCAATCATCATGCCAAGAGATGAATTATTTGCAGGCAGTCTGAGGGGTAGTTTTCACCCTTCCTAAGTTCGAAGAATTCGAAAACACCATTCAGAAGAGTTAAGCCAAGTTGAGATTTGGTATGGACATCATTGATAGGGTCTCAATTATTGTGTTGAGAGATGAATCATTTGCAGGCCGTCTGAGGGGTAGTTTTCTCCCTCCTCAGTTCTGAAAAATTCAAAAACACCATTCAGAAAAGTTTAGCCAAGTTGAGATTTGGTATGGACATCATTGATGGGGTCTCAATCATCGTGCCAAGAGATGAATTATTTGCAGGCCGTCTGAGGGGTAGTTTTCACCCTTCTCAAGTTTGAAGAATTCGAAAACACCATTCAGAAAAGTTTAGCCAAGTTGAGATTTGGTATGGACATCATTGATAGGGTCTCAATCATCGTGCCAAGAGATGAATTATTTGCAGGCCGTCTAAGGGGTAGTTTCGTCCCTCCTGAGTTCTGAAAAATTCAAAAACACCATTCAGAAAAGTTTAGCCAAGTTGAGATTTGGTATAGACATCATTGATGGGGTCTCAATCATCGTGCCAAGAGATGAATTATTTGCAGGCCGTCTGAGGGGTAGTTTTCACCATTCTTAAGTTTGAAGAATTCAAAAACACCATTCAGAAGAGTTAAGCCAAGTTGAGATTTGGTATGGACATCATTGATAGGGTCTCAATCATCGTGCCAAGAGATGAATTATTTGCAGGCCGTCTAAGGGGTAGTTTCGTCCCTCCTGAGTTCTGAAAAATTCAAAAACACCATTCAGAAAAGTTTAGCCAAGTTGAGATTTGGTATAGACATCATTGATGGGGTCTCAATCATCGTGCCAAGAGATGAATTATTTGCAGGCCGTCTGAGGGGTAGTTTTCACCCTTCTCAAGTTTGAAGAATTCGAAAACACCATTCAGAAAAGTTTAGCCAAGTTGGGATTTGGTATGGACATCATTGATAGGGTCTCAATCATCGTGCCAAGGGATGAATTATTTGCAGGCCGTCTAAGGGGTAGTTTCGTCCCTCCTGAGTTCTGAAAAATTCAAAAACACCATTCAGAAAAGTTTAGCCAAGTTGAGATTTGGTATGGACGTCATTGATAGGGTCTCAATCATCGTGCCGAGGGATGAATTATTTGCAGGCCGTCTAAGGGGTAGTTTCGTCCCTCCTGAGTTCTGAAAAATTCAAAAACACCATTCAGAAAAGTTTAGCCAAGTTGAGATTTGGTATGGACATCATTGATAGGGTCTCAATCATCGTGCCAAGAGATGAATTATTTGCAGGCCGTCTGAGGGGTAGTTTTCACCCTTCTCAAGTTTGAAGAATTCGAAAACACCATTCAGAAAAGTTTAGCCAAGTTGGGATTTGGTATGGACATCATTGATAGGGTCTCAATCATCGTGCCAAGGGATGAATTATTTGCAGGCCGTCTAAGGGGTAGTTTCGTCCCTCCTGAGTTCTGAAAAATTCAAAAACACCATTCAGAAAAGTTTAGCCAAGTTGAGATTTGGTATGGACATCATTGATAGGGTCTCAATCATCGTGCCAAGAGATGAATTATTTGCAGGCCGTCTGAGGGGTAGTTTTCACCCTTCTCAAGTTTGAAGAATTCGAAAACACCATTCAGAAAAGTTTAGCCAAGTTGGGATTTGGTATGGACATCATTGATAGGGTCTCAATCATCGTGCCAAGGGATGAATTATTTGCAGGCAGTCTAAGGGGTAGTTTCGTCCCTCCTGAGTTCTGAAAAATTCAAAAACACCATTCAGAAAAGTTTAGCCAAGTTGAGATTTGGTATAGACATCATTGATAGGGTCTCAATCATCGTGCCAAGAGATGAATTATTTGCAGGCCGTCTGAGGAGTAGTTTTCACCATTCTTAAGTTTGAAGAATTCGAAAACACCATTCAGAAAAGTTTAGCCAAGTTGAGATTTGGTATGGATATCATTGATAGGGTCTCAATCATCGTGCCAAGAGATGAATTATTTGCAGGCCGTCTAAGGGGTAGTTTCGTCCCTCCTGAGTTCTGAAAAATTCAAAAACACCATTCAGAAAAGTTTAGCCAAGTTGAGATTTGGTATAGACATCATTGATAGGGTCTCAATCATCGTGCCAAGAGATGAATTATTTGCAGGCCGTCTGAGGAGTAGTTTTCACCATTCTTAAGTTTGAAGAATTCGAAAACACCATTCAGAAAAGTTTAGCCAAGTTGAGATTTGGTATGGACATCATTGATAGGGTCTCAATCATCGTGCCAAGAGATGAATTATTTGCAGGCCGTCTGAGGGGTAGTTTTCACCCTTCCTAAGTTTGAAGAATTCGAAAACACCATTCAGAAGAGTTAAGCCAAGTTGAGATTTGATATGGACATCATTGATAGGGTCTCAATTATTGTGACGGCCTGCAAATAATTCATCTCTTGTCACGATGATTGAGACCCTATCAATGATGTCCATACCAAATCCCAACTTGGCTAAACTTTTCTGAATGGTGTTTTCGAATTCTTCAAACTTAAGAAGGGTGAAAACTACCCCTCAGACGGCCTGCAAATAATTCATCTCTTGGCACGATGATTGAGACCCTATCAATGATGTCCATACCAAATCTCAACTTGGCTAAACTTTTCTGAATGGTGTTTTTGAATTTTTCAGAGCTAAGGAGGGACGAAACTACCCCTTAGACGGCCTGCAAATGATTTATCTCTTGGCACGATAATTGAGAACCTATCAATGATATGCATACCAGATCTCAACTTGGCTAAACTTTTCTGAAGGGTGTTTTTGAATTTTTCAGAACTCAGGAGGGAGAAATCTACCCCTTAGACGGCCTGCAAATGATTCATCTCTCAACACAATAATTGAGACCCTATCAATGATGTCCATGCCAAATCTCAACTTGGCTAAACTTTTCTGAATGGTGTTTTTGAATTTTTCAGAACTCAGGAGGGACGAAACTACCCCTTAGACGGCCTGCAAATAATTTATCTCTTGGCACGATAATTGAGACCCTATCAATGATATGCATACCAGATCTCAACTTGGCTAAGCTTTTCTGAATGGTGTTTTTGAATTCTTCAAACTTCAGAAGGGTGAAAACTACCCCTCAGACGGCCTGCAAATGATTAATCTCCTAACATAATGATCAAGACCGTATTTATCATGTCTACATCGAATCCCAACTTGGTTAAACATTTCTGAATGGTATTTTAAAATTTTACGAAACATAGAAGAGTTCAATTCCATCATTATATTTATGATGTCAACAACTCATGATCATCGTTTTCATACGTTGTAATTGTATTCTGAGTGTTTAATTCAATTATAATCCTCCGATGTTATTTTCAAAATATTTTTTTTTGCAATAAAATTAGTTTCCGACGTCACTGGTGATATGACTGCTGGAAAAAATCGGCCGCTAGAAAAAATCTGCACATTTCCAGACCACCCATGGGGTAGTGCATCGGCCCGTTACCATTTTTTTAGTGGGTGGTTCGCCAGGAGCCCTATTTACCCACGCTTTCCAATGCTGTTAGTGCAGGTCATGCGATTTTTATGTAAGGATTTCATCCACGTATCGTTTTCTATACTATGGGAAGTTCTCCACGTATTTTGAGAACATAGATTATTTCATTTCCCACATTATGTTTAAGAGCGTCGGTAAAATCATGCCTTATCTACTCATTTTGCCGAGCATTTTGCAGTGTTTTATTATCTCAATCTCTTATTCACCACCTAATGAGTTGATATCACCGCAACGCAAAGGTCTCCACCTCCCCTTACAACCTTGCCCTTATGACCTCACATAACTCAAGCCGCATATCGAATAATGAGAGAACCAATCCGCTTTTTTCATCACCTAAAATAATTCAATATCACCGCAACGCAAAGGTCTCCACCTCCCCTTATAACCTTGCCCTTATGACCTCACATAACTCAAGCCGCATATCGAATAATGAGAGAACCAATCCGCTTTTTTCGTCACCTGAAATAATTCAATATCACCGCAACGCAAAAGTCTCCACCTCCCCTTACAACCTTGCCCTTATGACCTCACATAACTCAAGCCGCATATCGAAAAATGAGAGAACCAATCCGCTTTTTTCATCACCTAAAATAATTCAATATCACCGCAACGCAAAGGTCTCCACCTCCCCTTACAACCTTGCCCTTATGACCTCACATAACTCAAGCCGCATATCGAATAATGAGAGTACCAATCCGCTTTTTTCATCACCTAAAATAATTCAATATCACCGCAACGCAAAGGTCTCCACCTCCCCTTACAACCTTGCCCTTATGACCTCACATAACTCAAGTCGCTTATCCAATAATGAGAGTACCAATCCGCTTTTTTCATCACCTAAAATAATTCAATATCACCGCAACGCAAAGGTCTCCACCTCCCCTTACAACCTTGCCCTTATGACCTCACATAACTCAAGCCGCATATCGAATAATGAGAGAACCAATCCGCTTTTTTCATCACCTAAAATAATTCAATATCACCGCAACGCAAAGGTCTCCACCTCCCCTTACAACCTTGCCCTTATGACCTCACATAACTCAAGCCGCATATCGAATAATGAGAGAACCGATCCGCTCTTTTCATCACATAAAATAATTCAATATCACCGCAACGCAAAGGTCTCCACCTCCCCTTACAACCTTGCCCTTATGACCTCACATAACTCAAGCCGCATATCGAATAATGAGAGAACCAATCCGCTTTTTTCATCACCTAAAATAATTCAATATCACCGCAACGCAAAGGTCTCCACCTCCCCTTACAACCTTGCCCTTATGACCTCACATAACTCAAGCCGCATATCGAATAATGAGAGAACCGATCCGCTTTTTTCATCACCTAAAATAATTCAATATCACCGCAACGCAAAGGTCTCCACCTCCCCTTACAACCTTGCCCTTATGACCTCACATAACTCAAGCCGCATATCGAATAATGAGAGAACCAATCCGCTTTTTTCATCACCTAAAATAATTCAATATCACCGCAACGCAAAGGTCTCCACCTCCCCTTACAACCTTGCCCTTATGACCTCACATAACTCAAGTCGCTTATCCAATAATGAGAGTACCAATCCGCTTTTTTCATCACCTAAAATAATTCAATATCACCGCAACGCAAAGGTCTCCACCTCCCCTTACAACCTTGCCCTTATGACCTCACATAACTCAAGCCGCATATCGAATAATGAGAGAACCAATCCGCTTTTTTCATCACCTAAAATAATTCAATATCACCGCAACGCAAAGGTCAAATAAGAGACATACCCGCCTAATTCGAAATCAATATTTTTGACACAAGGAACATATTTGATTTAGCAAAAATGATCTGTTCTGATAATTATTACATGTTTTATGAATGTATCTCTTACAATATATACAAATATGTGATTCCGACACTTCTACAACGACATTGCTACAGATGAGACAAATATAAGAAACGTTGTCAGATTTCGACAATATGAGTTTCTTCAATTCTTTTCGATACTGTTCAAAATTTGGCTTGACAAGTAAGTTTCTATCATTGATTATTTTCGAAAATATATTCAGTATTATTACTCCACAGTTATATCCGTCGGTTTGAGTGTAATGCTTATAACTGAATATAGTTAATTCTTCGGCATTTCTCGAGTTATTTTTGAAATATTCATTATGCACTCTCATGAAGTTTCTGAATTCTTCTAAACTCTCTATCTCTTTATCAACTATAACTAAACAAAAATGATTGTTATTTGATATTGGCATGGCGAGCTTATCATTTTGAATTCTATTTCTGATTAAAAAATTATCTGAATGAGTTTTGTGGTCATTACTAAATATCATTGATGTCGCTGCCTCTGGTATGACTTGATAGGTCTGATGTTCATTTAATAAATTGATCAAAATATCTACTAGGAAATTTGTCAGCCAGTTTTTACCGGTGAGCGAATCATAATCTGAAGCCTTAACTTCATTAACGGCACAAGACGTGATGTATTTGAAGACACTGACTGTATAATCTCTATCAAATTCTCCCCATTTGTAGAAAAAAATATCATCAATCAACCCGTTTTCTAAAAATGTCAATTCCTTCATAGGTCTCCATCTCCGAGTCTCTTCAATAATATTTTTTTCTCCAACTAATACTGGCAACTGATAAAAATAGTAAAATTCGCACAACTTTGGTAACATCATTTTAAAAAATCGACTATTTCTCTCGATACGTTTGATGAGCATTCCTTCAAAAGTGTAAATTACTAAGTCACACCACGGCCTATCAACAATTTCTATCAATCCCTGAATTTGATAATAATAATCACTGATTATTTTCAGATTCCCATCCTTATCTAAATATTTCAAATTTTCAGCAGAAGGCTTTTCGTTTCGGATCTTGTATGGACATTTAACTTCAATAATACCGTCTGCCTCGATGAGTCCATCTAGCGAGCATGCCAAAAAATTATAATTTTCATGAATAACTAGGCCGCATTTCTTGTATTGATATTTCGTTTTTTTCAAATATTCTTTTATCGCATTTCCTTCATAGTGAATTCCATGTTTAATCGCGATAGTTGATATTTCTTCGAACAGTTCTTCAACAATACGTTTTTTCGTTTGTGGTGATTTTGATTTACATACTTTTCCAAAATTAGAAGCCGTAATTCTTTTATGTCTCTCTGAATGCCAAGTAGAACAGTTTCTGTGTTCTTTTGTCGATTCCTGAATTCGATCTCTGTTTCTGCTATCATCTTCTAAATCGTGCAAGAAACGAGTGCATTTATTTCTTAAATTTGAAGATCCTAATGTTTGAGTGTCAGGACCCGAACAAAATCTACAGAAGAATAATCCGCTAATTGTGGCATCCAGGGTTGATGATTCACAATTTTTATGCAACCATCGATTGCATTTGTCACATGCAATCCAATCTACTGTTGTATCTAAGAGTCCATAGCCACAATAGATGCATTTCTCGCAATATCCTGTTTTGTCCACGGTTATATCCGTAGGACAAGGACTCTGCTCTTTTTCAACAGTAGTTGATTGAGATAACACTGCATTTTTCAGAAATGCCCCTCTGAAATGAGTAGATATTCCTTTAGGCTTCCTTTTCCATGATTCATGATGTAGTTTCCACCATAACTTTTTTTTGCAGGGGGTGCAGCGGATTTTCGAGGGTGGATATGTTTTCTATGATAGTTACCTACAGTTTGAGACGAATTTCAGCGTGCCAGCCCCGTGCTAACACCCTCAAACTGAATTGGCTGCTGGGGGTAGTTTCCACCATAACTTTTTTTTGCAGGGGGTGCAGCGAATTTTCGAGGGTGGATATGTTTTCTATGATAGTTACCTACAGTTTGAGACGAATTTCAGCGTGCCAGCCCCGTGCTAACACCCTCAAACTGAATTGACTGCTGGGGGTAGTTTCCACAATAACTTTTTTTTGCAGGGGGTGCAGCGGATTTTCGAGGGTGGATATGTTTTCTATGATGGTTACCTACAGTTTGAGACGAATTTCAGCGTGCTAGTCCCGTGCTAACACCCTCAAACTGAATTGGCTGCTGGGGGTAGTTTCCACCATAACTTTTTTTTGCAGGGGGTGCAGCGGATTTTCGAGGGTGGATATGTTTTCTATGATAGTTACCTAGAGTTTGAGACGAATTTCAGCGTGCCAGCCCCGTGCTAACACCCTCAAACTGAATTGGCTGCTGGGGGTAGTTTCCACCATAACTTTTTTTTGCAGGGGGTGCAGCGGATTTTCGAGGGTGGATATGTTTTCTATGATAGTTACCTACAGTTTGAGACGAATTTCAGCGTGCCAGTCCCGTGCTAACACCCTCAAACTGAATTGGTTGCTGGGGGTAGTTTCCACCATAACTTTTTTTTGCAGGGGGTGCAGCGGATTTTCGAGGGTGGATATGTTTTCTATGATAGTTACCTACAGTTTGAGACGAATTTCAGCGTGCCAGCCCCGTGCTAACACCCTCAAACAGAATTGGCTGCTGGGGGTAGTTTCCACCATAACTTTTTTTTGCAAGGGGTGCAGCGGATTTTCGAGGGTGGATATGTTTCCTATGATAGTTGAGACGAATTTCAGCATGCCAGCCCTGTGTTAACACCTCTCAATGGAATTGTATGCTCCAGTTCTTGCTCGACATGAATATCATACCTATTTCTCACAACAATGTTGCATTTAGATCTCATCAGTTCACTATTCATATTGTCAATCACATCTCATGAAATATCAAATCAGTTCCCTTCAATGAATACGCTTTCTCCATCCTGATATATCATGAAAACCATATGAATTATCCAGTTATAATTTGTTTTCCTAAAAAAAATCACGTCCGACGCCCATGGACGTTATGCCGACCTTGAAAATTTTAGCTGCTATCTTTGTCAGCTGTTTTCACACCAGTTTGTTTTTTTCAGTATTTTGCCTACCATCAATCTCAATGAGATTTCCAAGTTCTATATTTTCATCTCTGAAATAGAAATACCCCTCGTATACAGATGTAGCTGCCTAAAGGCTGGTTCATACAACGTTCATTATAATTACATTTTAATTATATTATCACTCCTTCATGCAACACATTAACAGCGCATTATGTCCTCTTTGGCATTAGCGCATGCCTATTGAGACTCTTCAGATTTTTACCATGTGTGATATTTGAAATTCAACGAATTGTGGAATGCATCTGTATGTGTTTAATAATTAATTTTCATCTTCACAGCGTATTGGACTTTTGTTATCTTCATTGATTATGTCTTTGCTTGTATTGGTTCGAAAAAAAAGTTCACGAAACCGCAGATTTTGTGTAAGGAAAAGTGACAGGAATTCGATTTCATGCTCTATGTCTAGCAAATGACATCCTGGCGGATGCGAATTAGCTGTTTTAACTACGAATATAATGTAATTATAATGCTTAGTTGAAAGTTGACCAACTTTTTAGTGGACTAATGTAATGAAAATGCACTAATGCATTGCATGAACTCGCCGCATCAGTATTAGCGATTCAACTTTTCCTAATCATAATATAATTAAAATGTAATTATAACGAACTTTGCATGAACCAGCCTTAAAATATGATTTGAAATATTTTAAGCACAACAATCATTATATCAATAATTTCACCTTCAAATTCAGAGTAGGAATAGCATGTTTCTGCAAATATTTTTCGAAATGCGAACTGCATTTTCTCATATTGCCATACAATTTCACATATTTCATGTTACTTTCCATGTCATCATTTGCTCTTCTTGTATGGGATCAGAAAACCAGGAATATCATAAAGGACGTTGTCCTCCTGACTACAGGAGAATCGCTTTTTATCGCTCACAAGGGTTACCAAGTATCTCATATAAAATTATTGGTCTGCAGACAGACCGTACTCGTAGTTCGTAGTAAATTTCCAAGGCCGATGTGAAATTTCCCGCTCTTTTGCAACTGATTGTTCTTGTGTAAACAAATAACAATTATTCTATGGTCCTACTGCAGTCACAGAATGATACAGACATGTATTATATGAAGTCTGAAGTCTTCATATTATAATATATGAGTTCTGTGCCCACTTCCCATCTCAATCGGTGTGAACTTGGCAGACTCAGGCAGTGGCCAACATTTTCGGAGATAATGATCAGTGGCGTATCCAGTGAAATTTTTGCTTGGGAATAGAATATTCAATCTCAATAAATGGATGCGAGAGAAATGAGGAGATGGCATCAATTCAATGAAATTCGTTCATTCTTTGATTATTTTGCATTTCCGAAAATCTTAGCCGCTGACTGAGTCTTTCAAGTTCACACCGGTCCCATTTCATATGCTGTGGTTTTGGCATCATTAGGATTTATGCTATGACGTAATCTAAGCAACTAAACATATACATCACAGAACACGTACAGAACAATGCATCATGGCAACATCTAATTATTTTAGTTGTCATTCTGAACGTCATTCTTGGTTCATGATTATCGTTATTGGTCAGCCATTTTTCAGTGAGAGAATATTCGAAACTTGGAAAGACTTGCAGTTTTGACAATTTTAGATTAAAGAATAAATAATGATTAATTCATTCTAATAAAATTCGTTACTTTCTGGAAGAAAGCCAGAAAAATTCTGGAATTTGGATCTGAAAATCACGGTAGTTCTTGTCTGACCCATAAAATGAATAACTTTCCTAAGGTATGTTTCATTATTCTTCATTAGCATCATTAGATATACTTATCTATTAATATTTTTGAAGGTTTCTACTTCTGACGATGAAGATGATTTAGAATTATTGCGTTTGAAAGCGCTTGAAACGTTGAAGAGGAAAAATGCTGCAGCGGATAGTACAAACAACATCCATCAACAGGGCTCCAGTCCTGATAAACTGAACCAATATAGTAGGAACAAAAGAAGAAGGACGTTTGGACCACATATCGGCAGAGGAGGAAAAAATGTGAGTTCTGTTAACTTTCAGCAACATTTTATTTATTCCATCTGAGAGAATCCTCTGTCTATATAGCATATAGCAGTATGTGTTGATCCAATACACACTGCTATATCCAGTTGAAGAAATTCATTCAGTAGGTATTTCGCAACCAGGGTTGGTGTGAGATGTAGATGTTCTGAAATTTGGGTAATTTTGAGGGGTAGACAGCTCTAGCTAATTGTGTACACTGTAATCAATACTCAAATAATCAACTATTCTGAATAATTTTTGTGTTTCAAAATTTTAGAATTGATTTGAATGTTCTATTCATCAAATAAATTCTGCAAATAATAAGGCACTCCTTCCAAAATATTCAATTTTCCAGCCTTCATCTTCATTAGAATATTATTCATTCAATAATATAGTTAACTAACTGAGCTCTGCAAATAAGAAATGCAAAGTATTTAGTTGCATCATTTTGAAGAAACCAGACTTGGGATACTGTTCATAGCCTGTAGGCAAATATATATTTGAATAGGTTCAGGTAGGAACTGAATAGATTTGTTCATGCTATTTTTCGTTTCTTGGAGAATATAAAGATTACTAAATTCTATTGGATATTTATGTCAACAACATGTCATATAGATAGTTGTGTTAAGAGCTTCATTCAAATAATGCAATCACTTTGTCCAGTTCTCACTAGCACAAAGTATAACAATCTGGTTTGATATCTTTGCTTTGTTTGCTAATTCTAGTACTATTTTTCCATCATCTGTTGCAATACTTCCGAGGTATTCATATGTTGTTACTACTTTCAATTCTGTTTCTCTGCATATTATACTTGTGCTGATATTATCTCTCTTATTTATAACCATTATCTTACTTTTTCCTGTGTTGATTTCTATTTTAAATTGCTTTATTTGATCTGTCCATACATTTATCAGTCTTTGCATTTTCTCTCCTGTATCAGCTCTCAATACAACATCATATCCATACATTAAAACTTCTATTTCAACAGGCTGTAGTCTGTGGTATCTTATTATTGTCTGTAGCTGTTTCATTCTTCTGTTCAATTCATTTATAACTATTATGAATAATAGTGGGCTGAGACTATCTCCTTGTTCAATGCCTTTCTTCCATTCAAATTCTTCTGATCTTTTTCCTGATATTTGTACTTGTCCTTTCACCGTTTTGTAAAAACTTTTAATGATTTTTATTAGTGTGTTGGGTACTTGAATTTCCTCAAGGCATTTCCAAATTATTGTTCTTTGTATTGAGGCTGCTCTGAGGTCAATGAACGACAACAAGAGTTCTTCTCCATTCTCCATCCTCTCTATTAAGTTTCTCAGTATATATATATATATTGCGTTCTTCTGTCTTTCTGGTCTGAAGGCTGCTTGTTCCTCCCCTAAGTATATCTATTAATTATTATTCATTCTTTATTTCTTCATGCTGTGTTATGAAATTTTCAAAGCCAAGATACTCCTTGATCTCCTTTATTTAGTAAAAAAAACAAACTATAAAATGCATACATGGATCAAAGAGCACTTGATACAATTAATTTTCAAAAGTCACAATACGTATAAAATAGCACAACATAATATAATATTAGCTGAATAAAAAAAATCATACATATTGAAGGAAAGGAATATAAAATTAGTTAACTATTGGTTGAATAAATGCTGTTTTGAGTTTTCTTCAGAAACATTTCAATGTAAATATGTAAGTGCTTGTTTAATGTAATTTTTGTAAATGCTGTAATTCATTTTGATTCAATAGGTATAGAATAGTAACAAAGTAATTGAAGTGATTGAACACCTTCTCAAATAATTGATTTTGAATAAAAATATTTAATGACATGGTTGAAATGTTAATTGTATATTAAACTTGAATGTTAAACTATAATTCACAATCTATTATTACTCCCAAATATTTGAATTCATATACTTTTTCCAGCTACACTCTACCAATAGATACATCCATTGGAGATTCAATGATTTTATTGTATTCTCCTATCTTACAAATTATCATCCATTTTGATCTTGATACATATAATGATTAATAATGATAATTATAATGATAATTATTAATAATGATGATAATAATAATTAATAATATGAAACATTCAATGAGCAGGACACCTAAGTCCACAAAAAAAGAATGCTGGAATATATTGTGGTTGTTAATCAATATATTAATTGAATTTTGATATAAAATCAGGTATCTATGGTTCTTCTAAATCTGCTACATATTTCATGAAATGAAAATTTGTCTGTATCTACCTACCTATTTACTATTTCATGACTCATTGTTGTGAATTTCTACTCTCATTGCAGTGAATCTTTAACCAACCAGTGGAAATGACTGCTGCCAAATACATGTTGATGAACTATGGATTTCATGAGATTATCATTTCAAATCTTGAAAATGTTTATTCTGTATGTACCTATACAATATGAAATCCCACAGGGGGAATGATAGAATAATAAAGAAATTATCACACAAAGAATAGGTGAATAACTTCATTTTCAAATTTCCATTTTACGGAAATATCTGCTATCCACAATTTCTTGTAGCATACTATTTAAAAAAAAAATCCACCAATTTATTCTCCATGTTGGATTCCCGGAATTTGTCATCTCTAACAATTTCTTCAATTTTTATGCCATTGACAGTTGAAGTCATGAAATAATGAATTTAGTAATACCAATTGTAAAGCCAAAATGGCCGACATGTGTGGTACCTGTGCAAACTCCTGCAAAAATTCTTATGCTATTAATTGCATAAAATGCCAAAAATGGTATCATTACAAACGTGAAAAATTATCCACCGCAACATTCAACCACTTTGCAAGTGAATTGAAAAATCCGAAAGGTGAAAGATACTTTTGTGAAACTTGTAAAAAGAGTGAGGTTATGACTCCTGTACAAAATGTAAATAAAATCTCTTCAAAAACTACAAAAACAAACTCAAACGATACTAATACCAAGCAGGAATATACCCTGAACGATATAATGAAGAAATTAATGGAAATGGACAACAAATATACCGATCTACTCAACAAATATGAAGAACAACTTAAAGTCAACGAAGTTCTGAAATCGGAAATCCTAATAATAAAGTCGCAATTAGGAAAGGAACAAAACAAAAACGAACAAAATGAGGTGACAAACAACATCATTATCAGTGGGGTACCATATGATAACCGAGAAAACATCGAAAATATTTTCAAAAAAATGGAGGAAGCACTAGAAGTCCAAACATTAAATAAACCAAAATGCTTCAGAATCGGAAAAGGAAGAAACCTCAATGGACAACTGCCTATAAAAGTATGTTTTATCAGTGAAAAGGAGAAAGAAGAGTTCTTGGGAGCTAGGAAGAAGAAAATGATAACTTCGAAAGACCTAGGATACGAAGAAGGCAACGTTATCTACCTAAACCATGATTTAACAAAGGCAAATCAATACCTATTCAAAGAAGTGCTGAGATACAAGAAAGAAAATAACTATAGGTTTGCCTGGATAAATCATGGGAAAATCTATATTTGCAAAGATGAACACAGCCCAGTTCATCAAATCGAAGACACCAGTGATCTAAAAAACTGAAACAATCCAATGGAATTATTAAACCAACAGCAGAATCACAACTAAGAATTTTATATATAAATGCACAAAGTCTCAGAAACAAATTAGAGGAACTACAATGTCTTGTGAAAATGAAATATTATGATATATTAGTAATTGTGGAAACCTGGTTATATAAAAATGAAATAAACCGATTCGTGATTAATGGATATTCAGCTGTGCATGCATGTAGAGATACGAGAGCCGGAGGAGTTGCAATATATATTAAAGAAAACATTAATTTCATCGAGATAAATAATGTTAGCGGTGACAGTCAATACAACATGATTGGGATGAATCTACAGATAAATGGTATAAAAATTATAGCATTATATAGACCACCATCATTCAATGTGAAGGAATTTCTGGAAATATCAGAAGAAATACTGCAGCATGAGAAAAAAACACTAATAATTGGGGACTTTAACATAAATTTATTAGAAAATACTGAGGCCACTAGTGAATATAAAAATTGTGTTATATTGAATGGGTTTGAAATCCAAAACAATATAGGTACGGAATATGCAACCAGAATTACACAACACTCTCATACCATCATTGATCATGTTTTAGCAACAAGTAATATTGGAGAGTGTAAAATAAACATTGAATATAGCACAATTTCCGATCACAATCTATTAGAAATAGAATTGCATTCAAAAACAAAAAACTATAATAATTGTAAAGTTAAAAAAACATTTAAGAAACTAGACAACTCAAAATATGAGGAAAATTTGAAAAATCTATTGCAAACTTCTGTGCCGGTCGATACATTCGAAACCTTGATCCAACTTATACAAGAAGCAAAAAATAATGCAACAAAAACAATTAAAATCGAAATTAGGGAAAATAATGATTGGATAACCCCCCAGTTTTTAGAACTATTGAAAAGGAGAGACCAATTATACAAACTAATGAAAAAATTCCCTCAAGATCAACGAATCTTATGGGAAATAAAAAGAACCAAGTTGAAAATAAAAAAAGAAAACTAAAAACTAATTTTTTCAGAAAAAGATGGAATGATACTGATGGAAATCCAAAGAAACAATGGAATTTCATAAATAATCTAATAAAACATAAAAACAAGCAAATTACTGTAGATGCAATAGAGGTAGATAAAACATTAATAACTGATAAATTAGAAATTGTAAATAAATTTAACGAATATTTCTGTGACATAGGTCAATCAATAGTCAATAAAATCAATGCAAAACTCATAAGTAACCCACCTTCACATTATTTCGATGAAATTAATATAAAAAACTCTTTGTACCTATATGATACTAACATAAAAGAAGTAAGAGAAGTTTTGGATGAAATGAATAAGAATTCTGCTCCAGGTAATGATACAATTTCTGTAAAAGATTTATTAATAGTGCAGGAGACAATAATACCAGTCTTAGTCGACTTGGTCAATAAAATGTTTGAAACAGGGGAGTTTCCGAAGGAGCTAAAAATGGGTAAGGTTACCCCTATCCATAAATCAGGACCAAAAAATAATTCGGAAAATTATCGCCCCATTACCGTAGTATGTGCGCTTTCAAAATTTGTGGAAATTCTCTTTAAAAACCGTATCATGAACTTCCTTACTAGATATGTTGTATTAGACAAGTATCAATATGGTTTTCAGAAACAATCGAACACCCAAAGTGATACAATAGACTTTCTAAACCATGTCATAACTAACTTGGATGATAAAAAATTTGTCCTAACAATATTTATTGATTTACAAAAGGCATTCGATGTAGAGGATCATGAAATTCTAGTCGATAAATTGAACCATTTAGGTATAAGAGGAAAAAGTGCAAGTATATTAAAATCGTATTTAAAGGATCGGCAACAATATCTATCTCTAAATGAAGTTAATAGTGAAATCGCGTATATAAACTGCGGAGTCCCACAAGGGTCAGTCCTTGGACCACTGTTATACTCGTTACACATCCTAAATCTCAAAAAAGCAAATCTTAAAGCTCGCTATTACATATTCGCAGATGATACGATTCTAGTATATGAAGGAACTAATCTGGGTGAACTGGAAGACTTGGTAAATAGTGATCTAGAACTATATGCTAAATGGCTCCTGGCAAATAAATTACAAATAAATGTAAAAAAAAAAATGGTGTATATGCTCTTCAAAAATAAAAATAAACAAAGTCGAGACCCAGATATCAGAATTGGAGATCAAGTAATTCAAAAGGTCGATCATACCAAATATCTGGGATTAGAAATTGATGACAACTTAAATTGGCACAAAAATTGTACCAATGATTGGAGCACTTTATAGATGCCAGAGCTACTTAAATGTACCAAATAAAATTATGATATATAACGCTTATTTTCTTTCTATATTCCGTTATCTGATAACAAACTGGAGGGTATGTTCTCAAACATTATTCAAAAAAATCCAAATTCTACGAAACAAGGTCGAAAAAACTCTATTTGGCTATGATTTCAGAACTAATACAGAGTTAATCTACCATCAAACTGAAATCTTGCCGCTGAAAAAAATTCTACAAATAGAACAATGTAAATTTATTTATAAAATAACAAAAAATCAACAGAAATGCAATACAAACATGAATATAGTTAATGAGATACATTCGTATGAAACTAGAAGTCAAAACCAAGTTTATCTACCCCAGGTGAGAACGAACATTGCTTTAAATAATCCCTTCTCTAAATGTCTCCAATCATTTAACTCTCTGCCAAACTCCATAAAAAATAAAGATAGTTACTCCTCGTTCAAAGCGGAGGTGATGCGATATGTTAAAAGCCATTAAATTCAAAATATATATGTTCCGGTACCAGCAATTATTGCTGATTAGGAACAATGCTTTACAAAAATATTGACTATATTGGTATATACATGTCATATAATTGTCTAGAATCTTCATTGTTTCGGGAACAGGTTTATTGTGATATGTTCACTAGTTTTGAATAGTTTTAATTGAGCTTGTCCTTGAATATTTGAATTGTTTTTTATTTACATTTTCTATGTACATGTGGGTATGGATATATGCATGTATACATTTATTCTTTATAGTCTGAAATATGTGGTATAGGTTAAGATTTTTTTTTTTGTATTGTAGACTTTTATATATTAATTATTAATTGAATAAAAAAAAAGCATTATTTAAAAAAAAAAATTTTATTGATAGCTGAACGTGAGAAGGTATATCAATTGGACCACACATATCTGAGTGTATTAGTTCCAGTTTTTCTTTGGCTCGTTTAGAAGACTTCTTGGGATATGATTGCTTGGTTTGTTTAGCTGTTTCACAGGGCTTCAAATTAGATTCGGAAAAATCAATGCCAAGTAGTACAACTGCTATAAACTTGTCTTCTAATGCAGCACCAATATTGCTTAGCTGCTGTGAAACGGACAAAACTTGCATAACATACTCTTGTATAGAATTAAATGAGCTTTATTCCATACTAAATAGCATTCTGAGCAGTGATAATCGCCAAGAAAGTCCTTTGTCTTTCTAGGCAGTCATCAAATTATCCCATATTTGCTTAGCAGTTGCAGCATTTCGTATATGAATAAAAGTGCATGGATGTAGCATCAAAGAAATTTTAGCTCTTAATCTTCATGCATGAGATACATTTGCATCAAAAACTTCCAGTTTCTCCATAGACGGTAAAGTACTTTGAGAACTCATGTTGTCTTTCAAATTTGGAGAATCTTGTCACAAACTAATCTTGAATATCACTATACTCTGCCTGGGCCCATAACTAGTTAAAAATTAACAAGAGATATATACAAATGCAGTGATGTATTTTAATGACAATTTTTTCATAATTATTATTATGTCATAACTCATTTGTGACAATGATGTATATGTATACACTGTATGAAACACATACTTCTGACATTATTTACTGGAATAGATTATTAACTTGTTTGATAAACAATTAAAGTGGTAACTCACTGTTTTTCTCTTTAGGTTTTTGTAATGTAATGTAATGTATTTTGTTATATTATGTCACTCTGTTATAGGACGAGATTCTGAAGTAAATAAATAAATATAATTCCTAGTTTTTCCTCAAACAATCACAAAAATATTTCCTAGATCTCACCTTTCCAAATCAAATATTTGAATTTTTTTAATTACCCGTAAGATCTCCGAGTAATATGATTTTTGCTATTCCTCGTTTCACTGTTGATTTCGAGTAGGGTTCCAGTCACTTTAAATAAATTTTCCAGCTTCTCATGGGATTTTCTCTCCTCGTTTCTAAAAAATAGAGTAGAAGTTATTAAAAATTATTGCAATATATTTGTAGTAAGGGCAGATTTGGGATCTGCCCCAAAATGTCACTGCGCTTGAAATTAAACCTTTAGATACCTAAAAGAGAAATTCTCTATTGGTCAGTGACACCTTGTTTTTGAAAAAATTTGGAAATACAAATATATTTGATAAGAATAAAACCTCACTCATCTTGGTGGACGTTTCGGGAACGAATCTGCTCCCGACACTTTTCAGTGTCAAAACCGAAAACATTGAAAAATTTTACGAAGAGAAAAATATTTTAATTGTGTTGAGAACGGGAGCAGATTTGTTTCCGAAACGTCAACCAAGAAGTAGAGGTTTTATTCTTATTAAATATATTTGTATTTCCATATTTTTTCAAAAACAAGGTATCACTGATCAATAGAGAATTTCTCTTTTAGGTATCTAAATGATTAATTTCAAGCGCAGTGACATTTTGGGGCAGATCCCAAATCTGTCCTTACTACAAATAAATTGAAATAATTTTTAATAACTTCTACTCTATTTTTTAGGAACGAGGAGAGAAAATCCCATGAAAAGCTGAAGAAGAAGCTCGAAGAACTTACAGACAGTATTTTAAATAGAATTTGAAATGAATGGACAATTAAAAAAAAAATGTATTCCGAAGCAGTATAGCATAAATGGATACTGGTCTTGGAAATTTAGCTAAACTATTATTCAACAACATAATAATATATTATTAAATAAGAAATATACTCTACTATACTATACAGGGTGAGTCAAAAATGTGTACCGAGCTTTTTGGGGGTGATAGACCATTGAAAAATAAGTGTAGTTTGATGATTAAACTCATGGCCCAAAATGCATATTAAGGGAGATATATCCTTCCAAAGTTGATGAAATTAAAATAATTTCACAACTTCTGAACGATGAAAGCCACCTGATTGAAATTTTGTGCATGAATGTATGTTGTCAAAATACATTTTTTCGTCACACTTCCACATTTCTGATATTGTTATAAAGGTTGTTTTCAGAGGGTGAGTCATGATTTTTTGTAGAAAAATTTTTTCCCTGTATTATTTTCGGTGAAAAAACAAGAGCATTCGATGGAGCGAAGAAAATTACATGAAAAAGGTACTCTTACTCAAATACAAATAATTGAGCCGTTCGTGAGATATTTGAGTTTTTGTAGTTACATGATATCAGCAGATTGATTTTATTCATCGCGAGATTCATCGGTAACAATATTTTAGCAGGCCATGATGAATAATTTTGTTATCAATTTTGACGTTCATGTCATCAACAGTCGAGACAACATTGTTTTAGTCGATTTGTTCGTGTGGTTTTTCTGTGTCATTTATCACTGCGATTATCAACTGAGATTTTACGAAATATGGCAGGTTATTCGTTCTCTGAACAAACTGATATGCTTCTAATGCTTGGCGAGTGCTTCGGAAATGCAAATGCTGCTGTGAGAATATATGCAGAGATGTTTCCCGCTCGACGCGTTCCAAATTCGAGAACAATTTTGAGGATTGTACAAAGACTGCGTGAAACAGGATGTTTGAAAACCAATAATAGAAATGGTGGCCGACCCAGAAGTGCGAGAACTGTAGAAGTTGAAGAAGAAGTATTAAATACTGTGGAACAGAATCCGGAAATAAGTACAAGGAAATTAGCAAGACGAATAGACACAACACAAGCGAATGTAACCAGGATTCTCAGAGAGCAACAGCTACACCCTTATCATTATTTGCAGGTACAAGAACTGTTACCACGAGACAATGAAATAAGATTGAGATTTCGCGAAGAGTTGCTGGAACGAACTCGAAGATGTCCTGAGTTTTTCAACAAAATATTGTTCACAGACGAAGCAACTTTTACTAGAAACTTTTACTAGAATATATTTCTGGGCTGACGAAAATCCACACGTTGTTAAAGTAACGCATTTTCAATATAATTTCAAAGTGAACGTCTGGGCTGCGACTTTAGGAGACAAATTCGTTGGATACTACATGTTCCCAGGGTCTCTGAATGGTGCAATGTACCTCAACTTCTTAGAAAATGAGTTAGGTACGATATTAGAAGACATTCCTCTCAACATACGTAGGGAAATCTGCTTTATGCATGATGGAGCACCACCTCATTATGTAAGAGTTGTACGTGAATGGCTTAATGATAATTTTCCTGATAGGTGGATAGGACGAGGTATAGACGCTCCTATTTCCTGGCCCGCTCGTTCGCCTGACCTCAATCCACTAGATTTTTCGATCTGGGGTTACATGAAATCTAGGGTTTATTCAAGCGAAATTTGGAATGTTGAGGAACTGAGGCAAAAAATTGTGAACGAATTTACGTTGTTGAAAAATGATCACCAAACTATGAACGGTTTGATGAATAATTTACGTAAACGCCTCAGATTATGTATAACCGAAAACGGTGGACATTTCGAACAGCTACTTTAATTTGTTTTTTTCCTTTTTCTTCCATTCAAAATTATGTATTAAATAAAAGTACCAAAAACATTATCAAACTTTTATTTTTATTCAAACCTTGTTGGGACAGACTTATGCTATGTACTTATTGCTCAGTAACGTGGCACAGGGAGGTGATATTATCGACGAAATTAAAAACAAAAATGTTATGGCCTGCTGAAATAACGTTATACCGATGAATAAAATCAATCTGCTGATATCATGTAACTACAAAAACTCAAATATCTCACGAACGGCTAAATTTTTTGTATTTGAATAAGAGTACCTTTTTCATGTAATTTTCTTCGCTCCATCGAATGCTCCTGTTTTTTCACCGAAAATAATACAGGGAAAAAAGTTTTCTACAAAAAATCATGACTCACCCTCTGAAAACACCCTTTATAAAAATATCAGAAATGTGGAAGTGTGACGAAAAAATGTATTTTGACAAACATTCATGCACAAAATTTCAATCAGGTGGCTTTCATCGTTCAGAAGTTGTGCGGAGAAATTATTTTAATTTCATCAACTTTGGAAGGATATATCTCCCTTAATATGCATTATGGGCCATGAGTTTAATCATCAAACTACACTTATTTTTCAATGTTCTATCACCCCCAGAAAGCTTGGTACACATTTTTGACTCACCCTGTATACTGCTCACTTCAGTGAACATTGTTCTAGTCGTTACCAAAGGCAACGATGATGAAATCATGAAAACATATGCAAAAAAGTGAGTTTCAGTAGTAAGTTCATTTTATTTTTTTAATGCAGCAATATCTCCTTAAATGTCTCCCACTATTGTCACGTATTTTTGTAACGAAAATGTAACTGCACATTCAGTTCTTCGGCACTTGATTCTTCTACTTTTGAATAATAAACCTTATCTTTCATTTGTCCCTAACAGTTCGATAAAAGATGGGGAACGGGTCGATTTCTTATTTTTTTACATGAATTTTTAACTGATTTTTGAAGGCAGTGAGCTATGCCTACGGCAGTTTTCACTAGCGAGTGGCGGCAAGCATGACTTTCTTCCCTGTAATTAGTTTGCCAGATATTCCATATTACCATATATTACCATGATATTCGTTTGAGTGGAATGAATTTTACCGGCTGAAAACAAATAGAACATATTTTATTCATCTTCAATGGATACCATGGAAAAATAGAGTGCCAGACCGAAAAGAGTGATAGGAAAAGAATGAAAAAATGAAAAATAAAACCGCTTGGGGCTGTTGATTTCTTTCTCGAATTTAGTTTGGTAATCAAAAAGAAAAAATAAAAAACCTATTCAAATTTGTTTGGCGGCAAATAGTGACATGTAACTCCTTGTTCAATTGAATGAAATATTACTATTTTTGTAATACCAGCCTGTATTGAAGCAATATCAGGATCAAAAAAGGTCAAAGATGAGTAGAGGGAAATATTAGGTAGATATATCAAGAGTTCGATGGGGGATTCTGAAAATAATATCACATATAGGGTGTTCCATTTGAAATATTGAACTTGCTACCATTTTCTAGTTTAAGCGGCGGCACCTCATTGTCGAAAATATTTCAAATGAATAGAGCATAATCTTTATTACAAGCATACGCATTCCCATGATTTTAGTGACAAACCCTGTATAGAGAATAAATCCGATGAGAATTTGGAACGTACGACTGCCGAATGCAGACAGAATGTATCAGAAACACCAATGAAACTCAAATCAAATAAAATCATCAAGGTTGTACATTCATCACAAGAAACCTAATTTACTTGGGTTGGACGGAAAAATAATTTTTGAGGAAGATTCACTGGAATCATTTGAAAATTTACACATTGATGATATTACATATTGATGATATTAAAGCAGGAAAAAGAAAGAAAACATTCCATACAGTTTGAATGAGATGATTCAACTTCATATTATAGAAGTTTGAGAGTATATGAGTTATTAGGGCAGCAGTATCACTTTCAGCTCTGAGAAGCCCCCCTGGGATGGATCTCTCCATGTTGTTTGAACACTCATAGTGGAATGATTATTCAAGAATATTTTGACAGTTTATATACCAAGTTTCCTAGGAGCATTCTTCGAAGTTTTCATAATAATGCTATATTAGGTCAGATCCAACTCCTGGTGGAAAAATTGATGTGTTTTCTCACACTGGTTACTTTTACTTCAAAGTCCATCATCTACCATACGTTTGTATACATATAAAGAATGTAAATCATTTGGCTTCTTCATCCACAGTTAATGGCATACCATTATGTGAAATATTCATGAACTATTATTTGATTTTCATGTAGGTACTTTCAAAATGATGATTTTTGGAGATGACAAAAACTCACTGTGAAAATGATTTACCAATTGTCGATCCAGAGCTAAGGATTGGTTTGAAAGAATATTATAGATTTCTTAACTCCTACCTCTGACGTTTTGTGAATCCAGTGATGGGTTGATTAGTGACCCACCTTTAAATATAATATATAATCTGTTATTATAAATGGTCATCAATCTGTCTCTATCTTTTCAATTATCATTGTTCATTATTACTACCAGTCAAACACTGACCTCTAAAACGATGTTGTTTATAAATAAATGGAAGAATTGATGTATGATGAACTATTCGATATGTAACTGAGCACAGATTATCATTTTACCTTTGTATTATGATAATTAATTCATGAAAATGAAGTTGTTCTAAATATTAGCATTTGTATATTATTTTGAGTCATGAGGAAGGGACTTGAAAATGCTCAAATATGTTGAAGTTTTATTACGTCAAGGACTAGTGATACAGATTGGTGATTGGTAGCAAATGTAGCAATTCAGCGAGTTCTAACAATAAATCATGAAATGTATTTGAGTCGAATTCCAATTTGACTACCTGAAAAAAATCAGTAGTTCTTGTTGAAGTACAAACAATATTACGAATCAACCAATTTATACATACACGAAAACTAAATAACTGAAAATCAAGTTCTAAAATATTCAATCTACTTCATACCGAGAGCAACAGTCTGTTCTCGGCTGATCTATTCGAGATGAAGAACGAAAATTTTATAGAAAGTGTAGGTTCACGTGACGTTAATTTTATGTAAGTTATTTCCCGCTGTACAAAGTGATTGAAAAAAATTTCAGTTATTGGCATACCAAAGTAATTTTTTTTTTCAAAGAACACAATATATTCAATCTGGAATGAATTCTGTGATAATTATGTCTTGTGAACATTTTTGGATTCAGAAAAACGATCGCGGCTTTGCCTTGTCACTATTGAACTATTGGGGAGGTTGATGGTTGTTACAATGCTCCACCACATCGATCCATGAACATTTTCCAAAAACGTATAGCGGGATCATAATGATATTCCAATTCTTCGGACATTCAAACTCGCAAAACTCACTTTTTTCAAATGGACTACCTCGTATTTATTCATGTAGTTGGATTGGGGTGTTGAATAGCTTCATTCTTTCGTCTATAAGTAATATCAAATCGAATCAAACTTTGTTCACAAACAATATAATTCACAAACTATATAATCCTATACAGAAATCACCTAAGCATAAATGGTTGGTAGCATTCATGCGTTGAAGTTTGGAAATTTGGTTTTCTGTATAATGAGCTTACCCATATAGAGTACCCAAATGGAGATAACTGAAGGTATCTCAAATCCCCTAATCACATTAATATCACTGATTTATTTCATTGTTTTGGAAATGAACATATCTTTGTGATACTAACATTTTGAAGTTCGACATCAAATGATTGCGTGTTTTCAATTGATTGAATAATCATTGTATAGAACCTGTCCAGCACCATTTGCACCATTCTGCATTAGCAAAATTACAAGATCAAACATATGTACTACAAAACAATACTTAGTATCATATAGCATACCATAATAGGGACAATAAAGGATAAAAGAAATATTATTCCTTGTTTAAATTTTCGAAATTCAACAACCTATATTTCTTTCATTTTGTTCACTAAAATTTATATTGATATTAACTTCATTATTTTCATCCTATTTGAGGAGAATTCATAAAATAGGAAGAAATTATTGTTATGGTATCATGAAAGTTCTTTTTTCAGTTTCAGAGCCATTTCAACCGAGTTCGAAATACCAACCTCATATCAATAACTCCAGTATCCGACGAGATAAATGTCGAGGAGAAATCAATTAAGTTGAACCTTTCTTGTAAAACCTCCGCAAAGGAGAACAGCGTGGGAGAAGGTACCAGCAAATTCAATAGATACGATAATTCCGATAAATCCGAAACCGAATCAGAAGTAGAAGAGGAAGAATCAGATTCAGCAGATCCCTCTCCAGGTAAATTAGAGAGAGCAGACAGTTTAGAGGCTCTAATGCAAGAACTGGATGACGAAATAAAGGGCAAACCTAAAGCGAAAGAAGAGAAGCAAGCAAATGGAAACAAAGTAAAAACAAAGAGAATCAAGAAGAAAAGGTTAGCGTCAGATTCTGACAAGAATACTGACTCCAAAACTGATAACGAACTTTCCGACAAGAACGCTGACTCGGTTAAACGAGACGCTGACAGTTCAACGAAAATCGATGAAGCTAAAGAACCTATTAACAACGAAAACAACATGTCTGATGCAGTTGACACTAGCCCTACAATGAAAGAAAATCTTCCTAAAAAACGTCAAAGGTCTCGGTCGCCATTCAATAAAAGATCTAACTTCCGAACCCGAAGGCAGCATCCTTATCCCAACACGAGGCACCCTTCACACTTGCCAATGGGCCAACCGATGAACCAATTCCAACCTCCAATGTACCCCCTGCCACCGTATAATCAAATGTACCCGCCTCCCATATCGCAACCGCCCCCTTATTACGAAAGACCCATATCACCCTTGAGCATCAACACCGAATCGTTAACCACAGCCACAATGGCCCCCTTGTCTCCCCGAAGCGCTGCCTTCGTCTTGCAGAACAAAGCCATCATCGAGAAACGCAGGAGGTCACCGCGCAGGTCCTACTCTAGAAGCTTCTCGCGCAGTCTTTCCAGAAGCCCCAGGAGATCTCTCACGCCGCTGCGAAGGCTTCAGAGACGCTCGATATCGCCCAGAAGACTGTCGAGGTCACCTAGACGGTTCTCACCTCGAAGGAGATCGCTCTCTCCTAAGAGGAAGTCTTTGTCACCTAGGAGGCGACCTTTAATGAGAAAGGACGGCTCTCCTAAAAACAAACAGTCGGGGCGCAACAGGTCGAGTAATAAGGGCGGGCAGTCGGAAGCCATTAAGGATAAGGAGGTAGCCAAGGAGAAGGAGAAGGTGCCTGCGATACAAGTGAAGGAAGAAACGTCGCAGGACCCGGTGTTAGAAGCACGCAAGAGAAAATTCGAGTCGAATCAGATAGGCAAGAAGGCTGGTATCATAAGGTTGAAGCCCAAGGAAGAGAAGTTGCAGGAAGCGCCGGTTCAAGAGCTTCCTCCTGGCAGAGGGGAAGAAGCGCCAACATCAGTGGGCGCTGAGGAAGGTGAAGCGAAAGCTGTAAAAGATACGGATAAGGACCCCGACGAATTCAAGGAGTTGGAAAAGCTATTGAACGAAGATTTGTTATTGGAAAGTGATGATATTATCGATCATAAAGTCGAAGATATCTTTTCAGATGAAGAGTCCAATAGCGACAATGAGGGTCGGTTTAAAGTGAAGCAAAAAGACGGGGCAAAAATACCGATGCTATCGTTCTCGAAGTTGATGAATGGTACCAAGGAGGACGTTAAAGCTGAACCGCTACAATTCAGAAGTGACAGGCCAAGAGGTAGGCGTGGTGGCAGCAGATATGACGATAGAAAGCGGACAACACCGATGGACAAAAAAATAGCTTCACGGAAAGAGGATGAGAGAGAAAGGAAAGAGGATGGGAGAGAAAGGAAAGAGGATGTTAAAGGGAGGAAAGACGATGGAAGAGAAAGGAAAGAGTCTGGGAGGGTTAAAAAAGACGTAGAAAGAGAAAGGAAGGAGGAAGAGAGAGAACGCAAGGAGAAAGAAGATCAGAGGAAAGTTGAATCTCTAGAGAAATCGTCTGTCAAACAGAGGATATCACTGAAAAAAGATAGACCGCCTCCATCTATGGACAAAAGGTTCGAGAGGAAGATCGAAATAAAAATCAAGAATCCATCGAAATACGAAAAAAGCGGCAAAGAGAGGACGTCAAAGAGTGATGATAGAAGTTCGAGGGTAGAGAAAGGTATGGAAATCGAGAAAGAAGATGAAGCTGTCGTAGAGTTGGAGGAGGAGGTTGGCCAGGACGATGTCGAAGAAGTTGTGGATGAAGACAATCTTGCAGTCAATGAAGGTTAGTGAACCACTCAATACCGAATTTCCTCAACAAGTAAAGAGAGTAATAATTCATGATGTACAAGGTGGGCAGAATTGGAAGTTTTCATGAGCTATCTCCATACACATACAGATACAAAGATAGATTTATTAGTCCTTTGTTATCAAAGAACAAATCTACATGCTATAGGCCAGATTTTGTAGAAATTCAAAATTGCACAATTAGAATTCTTCCATCCTAATTGTTTCAGAGATAGAGGGAGAAATTGAGAAATTGCTAATATGGTTTTCATTTCCTCAGTACTTCATGATGAGGAATGCCCAGAAAACTGCTTCTTTATATAACAGGTTTTTGTTGAATCAATTGACATTATCAGATCTGTTATTAAGAGTGTTGAAAAAAGATACAGCAGCTAAGTATTTTCTTTCTTATGGCACAGTTTGATAGTCCCAGGCGTTCCAATTTCAAATATCTATGTAACTCCACCTTCATCTTCCGCGATTTCAGGAATATTTGCAAATATACAGGGTGTGCATAACTAGCCTGCCAAATTTCACCGACTTAACTAGGACCAAAAACATAAACATTGGTAGAAAAATAGCTCTTAAGGAACCTACGGCCTCTTCAAAGCAGGCTTGTGGCTTGGCAAGTGATGAATAGTTTCAAAATTCCATTCAGGAGTGTATGAAACAGTGTGGGGCTACGTTAAATATTACTTGAACTTTTTTGTGTGCAGATTTTTCTAAGATTTGGTTCCAGTTAGATTGTTTCGGTTCTTTTACGACAGGAAAATCGATTCATTATTATTATTACATATGTCTTCAGTTGTCGAGTGGATATTGTGAGGTTTTATATTGCATTTCCACCGATCAGTGAAAAACCTATATATATATATATATATATATATATATATTTTCCTGAGAGCTGTAAATCCTCTGCACATCCTCTACAAATTATGCGCAACATTGCCAATTTTCAAATCATTATGGCTATGCATACATCCAAAAAATTGCGCGTCAGTTTATTTGACAATTGGTGACAATACGTTTCGCTAGCTACATTAAACAATTAATAATCAAACGCATTTGGGAAATTGGGATAGTTTCATTCTGTCATTTTCCTTTTTCACACGGCCTCATGATATTTTTGTTGAAACAAAAAGAGTAGTTTGACTTTTTCAACCACTATGATTCAAAAATTGGAAATGTCATATATGATTTGTGGGATAAAACAACATTTTTAAAACGAATGAACTGCAGGCATACATTTTCATTGGAATTTTCCTCATGCAAGAAAGTCATTTGAAATGGGACCCAACTACATTTAGAGTAATAGCGCATTAAAAACGCTACCCTTCTACACGCTCATGCAGTGCAAATTTATCAAACAAGGACTTGAAATTATTACAGTTGACATTGGTCGAATGATGTTTAAATCATTACATATAATGAATGATCAGATATTTCTACTTCTAAATAACAATGGTCAGTGATAACGATAGGTAATTCTAATTCTCAAATCTAAATAACCAATACATTTGTTGTACTAACTTGTATACAGTATACACACAATAATGTTTCTCTATGTATTCAGATATAAAACTTCAGTTTCGTAACTACTGGCTAGCTGCAATTTTCATTATTGAAAATTCGTAAAAAGTATTGAACACAATTGATTGTAACTTTTGGGGACATATCTGTCATATCTGTGGCTTCTTGTTTCTTTCGCTGGTTAACAACATTCAAATCTCACAGTCGGTTTCGTTTGAAGTTAGTCAATTTCAGGTGAAGAAACAAATATATATTGAACTCCAGTAATATTCTCTCCATACTATTTGCACATATCTTGTGGAGTCAGGATCTGTTCAAACAAAAAGTACAAAAAGTGCCTCCATTGGAACTCACAACAGGATCTGTTCTGAACACACAACATAATTGATAAACTCTGCAATGAGATATCGTGTTTGTTTAACTCTCTAATGAAAATTGCAGCTGGCAAGTTGTTACAGCTAAAGTTTCAAATCTAAACACATAGAAAAACGTGACAGTGTGCATAATGTACGCAAGTGTATTACTACAAACGAGACAACAAATGTATTGGTAAGTTAAGTTTGAGAATTAGAATACTTACGTACTGTTTTCACTGCCCACTGTTATTAAAAAGTATAAATATTTGATCATTTATTGTATGTAATGATTCAAACATCATTCGACGAATATAGATTGTAAGAATTTCATGCCCTGGTTTGCTAACTTGGCCTGTACGACCGTGTAGAAGGGTAGCGTTTTCACTGGAATTCACTGCTTTATTACTGTGTGTTTACATTTCATGCTGAACACACTGGTTTTCGAAATATCCTGATATCTTTCAAAATAGCTTGTCAATTAAAATTTCCGTGAACCAATTTAAAAAAAAATGCTCAATCGTCATTTTATAAACTGCTGCTTGAAAAATCTATGACTCATAAAATTTGTTCGAACAGTGTTTTGTGACTCTCTACCGATAGGGAACTTTTGATAAAGAAATCTGGAAAATGAAAATGTTGAGTAACAAATTCAACTCATATTGGATGATTTGAAATGGAATAACCCAACGCTTGGGACTATCCAATTGTGCCAAAATGTATGGAATGTCCCTCTAGAAAAAATGGCTGCTATATCTTTTCAAGAAAGTATGAAATATTTGATGATGCCAATAAATTTTACACAACATGTTATATAATGATGGATTTGATTTTATCAGTATTCCTTATCGTAAATTACTGAGAGAATTAAAACAAAATTGTCAATTTCTCCATTTTTCCATGTATCCCTCAAACGAGTGGAAGAACCAGAATTCCAATTGTGCCATTTTGAGTGTCTTCAAATATGTATCGGTTTAAATTTTGGACATATCAATAGATTTTTGTTTATTACAGGTGACCTCAGAGCTCAACTCAGTCGTAAAAGGGCTGGAAAGCTTCACAAAGCCCCAGCCGAGGTTTCATCCCGGCTTCTACAGTTTGCGTTGGAGGGAGCAGTGTACAGGAAGACAAAGAAGAAATCCAAAGATGAAAGCATTGCGGAGAGTGGTGAGTTGTATATTGAGCGCAAGTTTCCTCAATCTATTTCCTTCAATAGAAAGTCCTTCTTGGATAAGGTATCAATTTTTTATCGAAAATTTCGAAACTAAATATTATAATTTGATTATTTAGAACTTGCTGCTGTTAGAAACATGCTGCATGCCGATTGTTTCCCAAGAAATCTATTCGTATCTCTCGGTACAAAGAGAAAAGTACAATTATGCAAGCCACCTTACAAATATAGAAAATACATGGATTTTAGACGTGGCTATTGGAGACCAGGTAAAATTCAAAACTCAGTCTAAATTGTTCAAGTCCTGTTGGTGAGTCATATTTTGGAATCAAATGATGTAAACAGTTCGAGTAAAGAATGAGTATGGGTCTTTTTAAAGGATGGAACAGAAATTACTGGTTCTTTATTTATATATTTCTCAAAACACATATTTCAAATTTCAAATGTTTTATAATAATCTCATTCTAATTTGGTTTTCCAGTCTTGAGTATTATTCATAAAAGCATTTCTAATGAACCTGACAGTTTGCCTTAGATTAACAATCTACCTATATTCTTATATATTTTTTCATAAATGTATGATAACCTTGCTTTTGAATATTGGTTTTGCTATCTCTTCAAATATTTTTAATGATCATTTGATAAGGGAACATTTTACATTTAATGCCAATCTTCGTGCATTGAAAATACTGACAGAAAAATTATTTGATTATGGTACTTTCGATATTACTATTTTTCACTGTTGATAAGCTTGACTGGTGAACTCTAGTTTTGATTATAGTTTTGAATATATACTGTTTGCTAATTTTTAAAGTTTTTTTCTTTACATTTTGTGTATTTAATATGCCCATTTCGAGAATTCCTATTCCTAACATGACAAAATAAATTTTGATTTCCAGTTTGGTTCATTGATTGTTGATAGAGTGCTGAGATAGATTCGACAGTTTTTGTATAATAAGAGTACAGACTCTTGACGAGTAGTGACAAACAGATATAACCTCTGAGTTTTTGAATGTTCTTGAAGTTATTGTCAAACAAAGACATGACTATTGTTTTCGTATCTTTCTCAGTCATTCGTTTTAAAGAAGGATTGGTATCTCGTCCACTGGAAAGAGGGATATAAGTATAGGTACTGGTTACTAGTTTGGTACTATTCAAAATTATTTATCTTCTTGATTATTAGCTATTGATGAGTCTTATACATGAATCTCATTACCAAAAAAGCATTTCAAGCCTTGAATCTCATCTATTGCTGTTAAACACTGTCTGTAAGTTGATCTAGGAGTTGGTACGTTAATTTCTTTAGACTGTTCGCGATTTTTCTTCTCGTTTCTATAAATAAAAATAGAAACTAAAATAATTATTTCAATATATTTGTATTGAGGGCAGATTTATGATCTGAATAAGAATGTCACTGCACTTGGAATTCTATCTTCAGATACCTTTAAGAGAATTTCTCTATTTGTCAGTGACATCTTGTTTGAAAAAAAATATTAGAAGACAAATATATATTCAATAAATGTCAAAATTTATACTTATCTTAGTGTTGTAGACGTTTCAAATTCAGCAGATTCGTGAAATGACATCTTCATTCTTCAAGTGATAAAAATGCAATCGTTGATTTTACATCCATCGTGTCGAAAATTCATAATATTTTTTCGGAAAACTAAAAAAACCTGCCTCCGAAACTTTGGTTGCTGAACTGATTTCCATTTGTGCTGTTCATTTCGACTACATTAAGATTTAAATAATTGAAATATATCGCCAGCTTTTCCGCAGTTTGAAAGAGCACAATTTATTTTTTGTAAGTAAGACAAACCTTCAAATATGTCATGTACGTTCATGTACTGTCAGGTATCGCCAATTCACTCAAGCTATTCTTTTTTTGTGGTTATATTGCTTGTCAAGTGCCAGTAGAGTTATAACACAAAAACTGTCAATCTCAGGCACCCTAAGTGTTGATACAGTTTGAATTAAGAATATAATCTTGGATTCGTTACTCAACTAATCATTTATTGATTATCATCCATATTTATTCATTATTTTGATGAATAAATATGGCCGTGTGGTGACTTTGCCAGAATAGTACAAAAAACGCGACACTTCATGAACGCATCGGATCCATAAAAACGTCAATTTTCATACATTGTTAGGCAACTGACGTGAACATTGATATTTCACGAATCCAATTGAAATGTCACATTTTTGTACTTTTCTGTCAAAGTAACTTTGCGGATGCATTTAGATACTTCACTGTCGCTTTTCTTTAGTCGCATTTAATTCACGGCTTCCAAGGATAAGGTTTGTGTCGACGGTTGAATATGTGTTCTATAAGACCTATCGTAGTTGATGATAAATCAGTCGGTTATGAAATGTCACCAGAATGTTGCTTAGCTTTGTTTTCCATGCCTTAGCTTGGGTTGGATCAACTTTACGGCATTCATATATTTCCAGATAATCTCAATATTATACATTGGAACTTTAAATATTTTGAATCTCTCTATTTTTATTTACAACCATTCAAGATTGATCCGCGTCTTGCCCTCTTTCATAAATTGGACATTGGAAACGTCATTATATTGAATAAACTTTTTACATAATGAACCCCAAACTGTAAGAATTTCTGTGCCGTTTGGATGTTGGAGTTATGGTTTCCTGTCTAAGCTTTGATTCATCAAATAATTAAGTTAATTGGACAAAACATAGATTTTCTTTTGCAAGGTTTGAAAAAGTTTCACACCTTTCGAATCTATCCTTTTTTTTAATATTTCTACTATGTTTGTTTCATGCCGATTAACAATAAACAATGATATCCTTTTTGACTTTGTTGCTCGTTTTTTGATGTCCTATATATTTCATCGCGAATCCGAATTCAAATCTATCAAAAAATTGAGTTGATTGGAAAAAACGATTATTTTCAGATGGAAAATTGCCGATTCATCTGCGTCTCGGATTAGCCAACCAAGCGGAAATTTTCGAAGACGTGAAAGTGAAGAGGAAATCTAGGAAACGAAAGAATCGTGAGGTACTGGAGAAGGTATATTATTTTTTGTTGCAAGATTTCCATATGAGTAATGATTTGTAAGTCGTTGGAGGCATTCTTCAACTTGGTGTATGGTACTATTTGTCCTTACCTATGGATGTATTAGGTGAAACTAGTCACGAAGTATTGTACCGAACTAGTGTGAATGGAATGTGTGAATCATTTTTTATTTTCTTCACAACCGAGCTGTGATAAACTGATTTGAGATGTAAGTGTGGCTCACAGAAAAATAATGAATATTTGGTTGTGATTCTTATTACTGATTGTGATAATTATGTGATATTTTTTACCAACTCAAACGAAAGAATTAACTTGATCTTGATATTATGTGCGTGGTATACAAATGAACTAATAGTAGGTGAAGAATAGAGATGTTCGAAGAGTCCGACATTTATATATCTCTGCAGTTCAACGTCCTGTGGTTGATTCATGAACCCTACATGGATAACTTGTTGAATAGATTGACGAATATTGGAAGATTTGATGTTTTATTATTTCGATTATATGTTTTTTGTGCATTCATTAACAAACAGATAACAACCCTCTACTTGCGATTCGAAAAGACTTCTCGCGGAAATATCACAAATTGGGAAATTTAATTCTGTTTCAACCGGTTTTTCAACTTGATCAAACAGTAGCTTAACGTCTTTCATTTTGAATGACGAGTTGTGTCTTGCTACAAATCCTTTCACTTGCGCCCATATAAGTTCTATAGGATATAGTTCGCAATGATATGGCGGTGTGCGCAGCACAGTCACACTATGTTTTTCTGATATATTTTCCACGGCGTATTTCATAAAACGATGTTTGTGTAAATTTACTATAGCTAATAGTTCTTTTTTCATAAAATTATCTTCAAATTCAATACTTCTGGTGGTTAACCAGTCAATAATTTCTTGTTTTCTCCAAGATGAAGTTGGAGTCTTCTCTATGCGTCGAGAATGATAACTTGCGTCATCCATAACAACTACTGAATCAGCCGGAACATATTTTATCATTTCACCAAAATAGTCTTCAAAAACATCCGAATCCATGTCCTCTTGGTGATCTGCCGTATGGCACGACTGAAAGGTTAGCAGACCTTCTTTTGAAAATCCCTCCTCGCTTCCAATGTGGACGATTATTAGTCTTTTCCCTTTACCTGAAGGCACCTCAATACCCGTTGACAGGCCTTCCATGAAAGCTTGGTGAGCACTGATTATATTTTCGTCTTGCCACATTTTTTTTTCAGTATAACCTTCATTAATCCACGTCTAATCAAGATAAAAGATTTTCTTCTGCTCTGTTCTGTACCTTTATACTTCTTAAGTATTTTCGTCGCCAGCAAACAGTTTCATCGCTTTCCTGTAAAAGTGCTTTACGGAATGCTTTTCCCAGACAAAATCCATATTTCTCAAAGTGGTCCATGAAAGTTCTTTTGTTATCAACGGAATACTGTCATCCTGGCCAAGCTCCATCAAAATCTTATCTAGGGTGGGTATTTCTTTTTTAAAATAAAAAGAGTGAACTTTTCTTCGAATTACACTTTTGGTGTCTTCATCAAGGACTTTTACTGGTCTGCCTGGACTTTTCTTGGGAGGCTCCACTCGGCCTGCAATCTTTCTCACCCGCAATAATTTAAAAACGGTGGACTTTCCAACTCCAGTCATTCGGGAACATCGGTCGACAGTTTCTTGTACAGTGAATTTCGGGATTGCGTATTTTATGCTTTCGTGTACATTTAAAATGATAAGTTTTTCTGGAGAATTATTGGAACATCTGTTCGTTGGGTTAAATTTCGCCATTTTATTACTAATTATGATACTGTGAACACTATTTACGGCTCAACAGCAAATACTGATGCGTTAAACTAAACAAATATGCGTATGAAAGTCTGAAAATTTTGGGTAAGGCACTGAAATAGGGTTGGAATCAGGCAGAGGTACTAATAGAATGTTAAACGGTACCTGTTGAACGCAAAACGTAACTGTATAATCTACTACCTAAGCAATTCATACACAATATTTCGTTGACACTTCAGGCCAGAAAACATACTTTTCCTAATTCTCTTACGCAATTACTTGAAATTTTAATATTACAAACAATACTATTTCAAGACCTACGCCTATGGCCGACACCGGAATTGTGCTGAGCTGGATGGAATTCCCCATTTTATTACTCTATACCTTTCTGGAATAGACAGTAGTGTTATTTAGTCGCTACCACCAGGTCAGATGTTTTTGTTTAAAATAAATCCGCACTGATCTCATACAGTGGGTAACAACTGAAAATATATGAAAACTAGTCTCAAACTCCCTCGAAGCAACTGGTCCTCCTTCTCGTCACTAAATAGAACTCCTGAAGAGATGTAGGTTTGGTTGCGGCTTCACAATTGCGTAGTCTTGTTTGTATATAATACCACATAATATGTGGTATTAAATACCACATGTGGTATATAATACCACATAATATGTGGTATTATATTATAATAGTCAAAAATACCACAGACATTAGAAAATTATAACTTGATTTTTCCTAGCTAACTCCAGTAAACCATTGACCAAATATATCCTGAAAACATCACAACTCACCATTGAAGCCATAATTACTAATTCTGAAGATAGGGATGCTTTAACACGTTTTCAAGATTTAGTGTTTGCTTTTGTTGTTATTGACAAGCAATCGATCTATTTGAATATGGAATAAAATATGTGGTTTCCATTCGAAAAAAGCTGTCAACTTTGCTTTAAATCAACTCAATGAATCCCTATTTGATAATAGAATAAAATATAGCGGTTTCCATTCGAATCATCTGATATATTTCTGATATGATTGAAAAAATGTGCCATCAAAAATAAAAATCGACGTGTCCGAGTTTTTTCTGCTCACTCTACATCTACATCGAAGAAAAATTAGTTCATGGTGGAACAATACATGATCAGTTGTGGTTGGTGATTCAGTAGTAGTAGTTTTAGATATAGTTTCTTCTGATTTCACAAATCCTGGACTATTCTTTTCCTTCCGATATTCCATTGATCCATTGAACTGCTTTGAAGAAATGAGGAATAAACGGCAGCTGTTACTGTCAAAACTCGACATCCACTTTCTGTCAGAAAATTCACCAGAAACTTCAAATGAAATCTCGAAAAGTGGCTGTCAGATGTCGAAAGACAAGACAATCGCTACTTTGACAAAATTAGGTGGCCTCTTGTGTCAGATTTCAGTACTGCAATAATGGTGATCAAGCTTATCCAGTATTGTAAACAATTGTTCATATATTTTTTTAATTTCGCATTTTCGGATCTATACTGTTTTGAGCAAGTTATCATCATGTAATTGCTAGGTGACGTATGCAAACATCTACATCATTAATATTCGAAATTTGCATGTGATATTCAATGGTTTTTGAAATTTGGGAACCTTTAACAGATATGAATGAATATGAATTCCTCAATACAATTCCGATATCGCGTAGACTATTTTGAGTACAGTAGTAACACTATGTTTCCATTACTAATACTGATATGATGTATCAAATGAGGCTGAAAAAATGATGAGCGAGTGGATATTTATGCAAGTGTTTGATTTTTTATGCACAAGTGGGGCAAGCATGCACTTGTAGCTATTTTGATAATTTAGCGTTCCCGAAATTATAATCAGAAATATGATATTTTTTACAGTTGTTCTCGATACAAGTCTTCAATATATACACAATATCTTTATGTTCCGATGTAAATACAATCTTTCATTGCTATCAATTGAATATGAAGAAGTATTTGTTCTGGAATCGGACCTTCATTCAAATTTTCTGGAATTCACTTATCTTTAAATTCCTATCTCATTGGCTGCTGATATAAGAATATATTATTGAACATTGACTCTGTCATTTAGTTCCTCTTGTTATAATTATTTGTATTTATTTGAACATGCTATTTCCCTACATTTTATCATCATCATTTTTCAACGTTGAATATTATTTTCTGTATACATGGCCAGCTATTATCACAAGGACTTTGTTGCCAGTTCCCCAGTCTTTCTCAAGTACGTCCTTAATTGAATAAAAACGATGTTAATGAATGCTGAAATGGTACACAAACCTCAAAAATGTGTCTTGGAAAGTGAATTGGATTAGAGGAAAAATAATTATGAAAATGTATTATGAAAAGTTTGTCTTTGATGATTCACCAAGGATTTAAAATCTAATACAATTGAAAATTGTAGTTTTCCATATATTTTTTGGAATCTTTTTCATAATGAGATACGCCGCTTGAGGAGTAGTACAGTTGATTAGAAATCAACACTGTTCTATTTGTCATCACTGAATCAAAAATATTCATGATATTAGGATTGATATAACTTTATGATTTACTAGCAAAATACATACATAATTACATACATAGATAATTTCGAACTAATTTGAATAGAAAATATGATTCAATATTTGCTAGTATATCAACATTGTCCTTAGAATCTAGCTGACCATAATATTCTTTTAGTTTTAAATCACATTTCTTTCATTTTACCAAGACCGAACGATATTACCAAATTATGTAAATCTAAGTCATTGTTTTGAGGATGTATGCGTATGTTTTAGGATATTGTTAACCTTTGTGTTCCTCGAGAAAATGTTATGTGAAACAAATCTTTGTATTGTTTTTCATCTGACCTATCGTTGAATTTTCCAATTTATCTTACGAATGTCAACCACCATATATTTCATATTATTTTTAGCGTGCTGAATCGTTTAGTCCCAATTTACATTCACATAACATTTACTTGGATTTATCTATTACATAAAATGTCTTGTGAAAATTGTAATCATTGCCGGAACCAAAATTTGCTGTATTGTTCATTACTGTATATGATCATAGATGATAATTAATTTCAACTTCAAAAGAATTCGACGACACCATAACTTAACAAAAATGTGTTTGTAACAATATAGGTATAGGCAACCATCCGCTCTGCTGCTAGAAAAAGAATCACCAATACTTGAAGAAACTTCTGACTCGAGTGCAAATAAGAACTGTATCTCAATAGTTTAGTGGTAGATTTAGTCTCGGATATAGTTCATCGATTATTATATTATGCAATACCTATGTAATTGTGCTATGATTTATACATTTTTTTCGATTTTAAGTTTATTAGCTGATGCAAATTTTGTTCGCAATTGAATTGTATATGAAATCTCTCCGCCATTTATGGTAAGATTCAAAACTCAAGGTAAGATTAAAGTGCTTATTCCTACTTACAGTTTATTTTAGTTGTATATACATATTATATATATATATATTTATATTTTGTACATAATTGTTAATATACGAATGATCTATTTATAATAAAATTGTTTTTATATAATTGTTTTTTCATTGAAAAATTGCCCATCGGGTGAGGTTGCTGATAAGCTCATGACCAGAAGGATGTAAGAGTAAGAATACCAAAGTCTCATAAATTCTAGTGACCTTATTCCACCCTGGGTATGATTGTGTATATTAGGTTAGAAACTCTGTTAGGTGATCTACAGGTTGATACGCAAGTTTAGAGACATCACCAGCGACTGCCCTGTATGAATAACGATCTGAGCGATTGAAAATCAAATAGTTATTGTTCATATATTTATTCATTTGAACACAATACGAATATGACAGTTCTGTACAAATATCTAGCTATTATATTATAAATAATGTTCACAATAAATACCCAATTGAAATGTATATATATATATATATATATATATATATATATATATATATATATATCCGCTTGTTGCTGTTTGTTCAGTATTGTGTTGGGAAATCGTGAAGGAAATTGGGATTTTGTCGAATGATCATAAGAGTACCGTATTACTTCAATTAATGTTTACCAGAAGAATTCTGTTGAATAATTGCACTTGGTTATAATCAAGGATCAAATATACAATACTCAAGGAAATAATTTTATTGGGTGTTTTTTGTTTTTTTATATCTAACCACAGTCTTGAATCTTCACTCTGATTTTTTGTGTACAAAAGTTAATTAAAGGCCTTCAAACAACCAGTCCAGTACCATACATACGATTTCTCTTCTTTGGACACAATATGATTATTGTGCAATCAAAAACATATATCAAGTGTAACAGTTATGAATATTGGTGTTTATTATTATTTTCCTAGTTTCTAGTCCATACAGCATGCGATTTCATAGTATTTATACTATTCACCCCAAGTGCACGCCATGGATTTTTGTTTCATGTGTGGCTTGTATTCAGAAGATATCAAGATTTAATATAATTAATGCTACATGGAAGGAATATTTAGGAATACCGAGATATCAAAAATCATGTGAAATTGCATATTTATTATCTACATGAAGAACCCTTGGCCTTGTATATTACTGCCTAGAATAATTTCTTTCAATTGGTCACAGATCAGAAATTAGATCAGAAATCTGTGTGACCCTGCTGCAAGTAGAAAATTCTGAAGTTCTCAGAAAGTATGCCAGGTATAGAAGAACAGACGTCAGATTTTTGTATACAAATTTTCAGGCAAATCAGTTTCAATGATTATGAATAAAACATATTGATATTATCTGATTCAAACAAATTTTAGAGTCCATTCATAAATTAAGTAAGTATGAATACTGTCGCCTCCGACCATCGCGCTCTTAAAATCTCGGTAAAAAAAGTTCGCCTCTCTCAGATTCCAGGGGGTGACACACTCCCAATATCGAGTCCCCTCCATATAGTCGCCACCCCTAGACCGGTGTCCAATCCGGCCCCGTGGACTTGTATCAGACTCCCTTGGGCTGCGTGATGGTGGTCGTCGCGGTGGGCTGCGGCAGCTTGCAGAGCCCTCTGCCGCCAGGGCCGCCACTCAGGCTCAAGGTCCGCAGCAGCGTGTTGCGGAAGTCCTCGGAGAATGAGCAGTATATGTAGAATGTAATCGAGTAGTTCGTGATCTCCAGGAGATTGGCGATCGCTCTGAATACCTGCAACATACGGTGTTCCTCGAACATTATAGGTTTTCCTTCCCTATTGTCACCAGAAAAAAAAAACATAAGCATTGTTTGGTTTTCATCTCTGATTTAGTTTAAAGTTTATCCGCTTACGTGCCGCAGATAAATTGTTTGAGTATATTTGCGTGGGCAGAGTAGATTAGGAGATTTTTTTGTGGATATTTGCTATGAACCAGCAGAATAGCAGAAATCACCAAGAACTATTGCATTCATAATGATTCCAACTAGCATATATAGTATGTAAACGCCAAATGGAACAGTTCAGCATTACCGGAACGGCGCTGGTAGTGCTAAACTGAGTCTGGTCCTTGAACTCGGTGCTTTGGGTGACACCATTGAAGTTGTCGCTGTTATTTGTGTTGTTGAAAGCATAATTTCTTCAATTTTTGTTCTCCATTGAAGTCATTATGATACCTAGATGCGTATTTGCGCATTAAATATCTCAGTTCCAATAAATTCAGAACGAGAATTACTTTTTTTTTGAGCAATTTGGTAATGACAGGAGGTATGTGTGAAGGAGAGGATTACCGATAGCTGATAAAAACTTATTGACACTAAATTTTTAACGTTGTTATATGTTGTACATTTTTTGTATACAGTGTGTAAAAGCCAAACGGAATAAATTTATCATTTCGGTTACTGTATATATTTATAAAAATACCCGAAGCACGTCAAATTTGAATTATAAATTGACATTCTTCTCTTCTGAATGGGAAGTATTGTGGAAGTCTCTTCATTCGCTTTTCAAAAATTTTATCGTTTTCAAGTTTATTGCTACAATTGAGATAGAATAAAATGAATATGATATGTTAAATAATGTTAGAAGACATTCGCGGTGAAAATTTTGAACATCTGTGAAGCAAATGTGATCCAGATGTGATCCAGAGGACATTCCTCTGGAAAAAAACATAGATAATTTGAAATAGATAATAATAATAATGAAAATAATATTCATTTGGAGGATAAATGATATGAATTTTGGACATCAAAAAAGATACAATGGGGACAAACAACAAAGCGAAGCGATGAGTTTAAAGCAATTGTTTCGAGAACAATTGACAGCAGAAGTTATGGGACTGCTGAAGTAAATGTGAAGAAACATAAGTGACGAATTTGTGGTGAGTGTTCACTAATGGGGTGAAATAATAATTATGGGGACTGTGTATTGGTTTGTTTGTGTGCATGAGTACAAAGATTGTGCAGAACTGACAATCCAAGCTTTTCTTGCAGCCTTGAACCGACTTATGAGTAGGCGAGGTAAACCTTCGAACATATTCTCGGAAAATGGTTCAAATTTTACAAAAGAAGATATAAATTTTTAAAAGCAGAATCAAAAAATATATCAAATTCTCTCATGAATGGAAATATTAAGTGGAAATTCAGCCCCGCGGGTTCACCATCCTCTGGAGGTATTCGAGAAGCGGTAATTGAGAGTACAAAATACCATGTAAAACGGGTAGTTGGACACAGTACTGACGCGAATTGAATCTGCACTCAATTCACGTCCTTTGTATCCCCTATCCGAAGATCCGATTGATGATAGTGCATTGACACCAGGTCATTTTTTGATGGGTAGATCATTGTCGGCGCTACCATCAGAGAAAATCAGTTGAAGCGATTTCAACGTTTGCAGTCCATAGCGCAACCTTCGCAGGCGGTGGAATTGAGAATATTCAGCTAAGTTGCAGACAAGATTGAAATGGAATTAGTGATCAGAATTGCTGCTGAAGGTTGGATCACTTGTTTTGGTTGAAAACGAAAATATTCCCCCACTTCGATGACAACTAAGCAGAGTTGCTGCTCTTCATTCAGGCATTGGAGATGTTACAAGAGTAGTAGACCATTCTTATGGAAAATGGTGTACTACTTCGTCGAACAATCTCTAAAGTGTGTTCTCTACCAATAGAATATCTGTTGACACTTTCCTCTCTTTTGTAGCTTTGTGAATTATTGTGTTGATGAATCCGTTTTTTTTTCTTTGGTTTTGTTTCGAAAGTGGTGCTTTCAAGGCAGGCGGAATGTTAAAGCTACTCATACAATATACCTTCAGCCCTGTCCTAATTTGTAGAAGTGACCATTTTATAAGACCGCAAGGGTAAGGAACAACCATCGGCCTTGATAACATTAACGTTCTTTTATCGCATAGATTTCATTCTGTTCTAGGGCATTAGAAAGTGAAAACGAATCAATAAACAGTCCAAATAATTATTATTTCACCCCATTCGTGGCGGACATTAATCTGTGCAGTAGGTGCTCTCATATTGGAGCATCTCCTGATGTGTGTTCAACTGGGGAGGCTCAATTTCTCGATTTCTGTAGCTTTTATTGAATATCCTTGTTGAAATTGTTGTATTAAAGTATGTTCGGAATGCTCTGAATGAGGTGAACAATATCTATTTTATCGATTTGCTGTGTATTGAGATTTGAGGCAGACACAAAAATATCAATTTGAATCCAAAAATCGAGGACAAAATGTAAGTGTGTATAGTTGGTGAGAACAAACAAGACATTTCCGTTTACTGGACGTTCTCAGGCCATCCATCGATTTAGGGACCAGGTGCAGAGAAAGCAGACGTTTTCGAGTGGGGTGTCCTACCTGATAAGGATATTTCATGAGATTGACCTCGGAGAGCGTAACGTTCAGTAGAACCATTGGCGTCACGCAAATCAGAAAGAGGATGCTAGTCGAGCCGAGCAAGAGCACCAAGCGCCTCTCCTCCGCGAACTTTCTGTGGTCCTCCTCCCCAGAGCACTTCCTGCTCAAGGTCATCTTCCTCCTTCTTTCGCAGGACCTCCTGTACACGACCAGAATGCGCAGGTTGAGGGCCGCCAGCAGGAACACAGGGATCACTTTGAAGATGAGCTCCAGGAGGACCTTGTAGACGCTGTAGAGGGGGTGGTTGAGGTAGTCGGTGTCTTCGGTGCGCTGGTAGATTACTATGTTTTCCGGAAGGAGTTTGCACGTCTTCACCTGGTGAGAGCAATTTGAACTTAGGTGGTTATAGGGTAGCGAAAAATTCATGCGATTTTTTTTTCTTTACAACTAGTAGTTCTGTAACACTTGTGACTGAATTCGAAAAAGGATTGGAAAGTAATTTGTTTCTTATCAGAGCCAGTTAAAGATCCTGTTTGATCCCAAGCCATATATGTTTGTTCGAGTCCGAATCACCAAATATTACAGAAAAGATCCCTTCATTGCAGTGTCTTATGGGGGTTTTCAATCTTTTTAAAAGTTTACGAGGCACTTGCTGAATTCTTGAGAGAGGTTACCACCTTTTTGGAATGATTTCTCCTATACAGGGTTTCTCACGGCAGACATTCGTTAGAGAATTCATTTTCTTGGTTTGCAAAAATAACTTATAATTCTGAATTTTTGGACGTATTATAAAGGGTTATTAAGCATAAGTTATTGGCATTCCAGTTATACCGGAAGTCGCCGTCAATTTTCTCATTTTAAATGGAACACCCGGTATATTTTTTCATTTCTGGATTCTTGATGAAATTTCATGATGAGTTTCATGCCTATTCTCAACTATTTCTCAGATATCTTGATTCTTTCAAAGATTTTGAAAGTTGTCGCCTTCTTCTCATTTTCGACTGGTGGTAAGGTCTTCTGGGGTAGACGGAAGCACGGGGATGATACTTTTGATTTCCACATATATTTCGACATTGGATAGTCGAATACAGAATTTGATTTTGCATCCCACTATCTTCCTTCTCTCTGATAGTTGAGGAGAATTAAATTCTGTACTCAAACATCCAATAAATACAGGGTGTCACATTTGAAAGAACAAACATTTTCAAGTTTCAAAATGATGTAATTGATCGTCCAATTTTGGATACCCTGTATGCGATATATCAACGTCTTATAAAACTTGTATCATATCCATACTCGTGTTTCATCCAGCTAAATAGGTATCAATCAAAAAAGATATATTTTCAATGATGTCAAATCTCACGCAAATAAGTCAAATAATGCATCAGCTAACTCATTTGATGAAAATAAATAGCGTTATTAGATGATAACTCCCATCGTGTGACATTCATCCATCGGGCCGGAGGCCCTCTGGCTGGACCAGTCACCCTCCTGGCGTTACATACATCAATAGAACTCACTTGGTGAATGAATAACTATAATAATTCACAAATGATGCCGACCAGTTTGTGCAGAGATAAGCATCCAGTTGGTAGCGCCGCCATGTTCGAGTTCAAGTTTGATGCAATAAAATGATACACAAATTTAAAAAAAGAGCCGTTTCCGAAAAAAATGGTTTTGAAAATTAGCTTGCATTAGATCTGATCACCATATTTTTTTTTCAAATTATTTTATATAACCGTCTTTATATGTTCAGTATCAATAGTAAAGTATCGTTTGGAAACAGTAGCGTCAGTTGTTGAGGAAACATGAGACAGTTTGCTCGAAATCGATTCAGACAGATGATATTCTGTTAGATTGATAAGACAAAATGGATAATTTCACTTATACTAATTTATTTAGGCCTTCCTAGTGAGTTTTCAAAAAAATCTTGCAGGAACTTCGAGCAATATTTTTTCAAGTGATATCAACCTCTCGACTTTTTGCGCACGATTTCAGGACACCCTGCATGATATTATATCTTTGGACGTACGCGATGTGAACGTACCTGACTGCGGAACAGGGTGGGCACGTACATAACGAAGGTTCCGAGCGGGATGAGCGCGACAGCCCGCAGCGGACTGCCCATGACGGGGCGCGCGTACCCCGGGTGGCAGACGCTGACGTAGCGCTCGAGCGTGAGCGCCACCAGCATGGCGACGCCGACACCGAGGCAGCCGTTGCCGAGGAACAGCTCGAGGTGGGCGAAGTAGAAGGCGGCGAACGGCGCCTCCCAGTGGCCCTGCTCGCGGTGCACGAGCACGCGCCACGCGAACGGCAGCGCGAACAGGATGGCGAGCAGGGCGGCCACCGAGTAACCTGTAACAAATTTACTCATAGTCACTTTTTGTTCAACTGTTGTTTCCAACCTCAAATCGGGCATTCCTATTGCATATCTATACTCTACAGATTTAAATTTAATATTTATTTCAATTATCACTTTCGAATTCGAAGAGGCATATTTTTTGAAATTTCAATGCATGAAAATGGACATGGGTGAAACTTCGTGGGAGAAATAGTGCACATAACTCGTTGGAAAGTGTATTTCAAGAACTCGTTACGTTTCCGCACTCACCGCTATCAACTCGTGCGAAATAATTCACTTTCCAACTTGTGTAATATACAATTTCGCACACCTCCTAGTGGTGATGTTCACTCTATAAGCACGACGTGAACGGCAGCGCGAACAGGGCGGCGATCAGGGCGGCCACCGAGTGAACTGTAACACAGTTACCTATCAACACTTTTTTGCTTTGGTAAAACTTATTTTGGTAACTGTGGTAACTTTTGTAACTTTGGTAAACTTATTTTGGATAACATAAATGGGGTGACGTAGTAATCTCGTCAAGGGCGCTGGTAGTGCTAAGCCGAGCCTGGTATTTGAACTCTATCGTTTGGGTTACACTTTTGTAGCTGTCGTTGTTCTTATATTTCTTGTTGACAAACATATCTTTTTTCATTCTTCTCTAATGAACTCATTATATATAATCGTATATGTGAATTGGATATGTCAGTTCCAATAAATTCCAAACGACAATAAAAACAATTTTTGAGGCACTGCTTTTATTTTTGGTAATAACAGAACTTATGTGTGAAGGAGAAAATTAACGATAGCTAATGAAAACTCATTGACACTAAACTTTTAACGTTGTTGTATGTTGTATATGTCATATATATGTAGAAATGTTATCTTTCTCAAGTGTATTGCAACAATTACAATAGAATGAAATGAATATGATACGTTAAATAATGTTAGAAGACAGTTTCATTTAGGATTAGGATGCCAAGACGTTCGCGGTGAACATTTTGAACATCTACATCATTGACATTCATATTTCTTTTTAGTGTTTCACATTTCATTACGTTTTGAATAACATTTCATTTTTTGATTGTATTGTAGTGAATTTCGGTATATATTATTTCCTGATTGTTGCAATAAACTTGAGAACGATAACATATTTGAATATAGAATGAAAGGAGCTTTCAAATGATATATCACAAGCCTATACTTCCTATTTGAATATTGGGGGTTTTACCTGTTATTCGAAGGGGGTTGAAGGTGGGGACCACATTTTGACGTTGAAGAATGTCAATTTATAATTCAAATTCGGCGTGTTTCGGGAATTTTTTTTTATGAATATGTTCAGTAACAGAAATAAGGGATTTATTCCGTTGCACTTCTGAACAACGTATGTCTATATTTCTATATAGTTACGTTCCCAGTATTTATACAATTATTTTTTTTTGGGAGATACTATTTGATTTTCTTATACTTTTTTCTGTTTCTTGTATGACTTGCTACACACATATAATGTATCATGTAACGTTCTCTCTCTCTCTCTCTCTCTCTCTCTCTCTCTCTCTCTCTATCGAAATACTTTCCTATATGCAACTTTTATTTTATTGACCTGTGTAACACTGAAGTGCAAAACGTCATATTACTATTTTCTGTTAATACTCCTTGTATTTTACTCTTTCAAAACTGTGATATGAATCATATTGTATATTTCCCTATTTGATCACATTGTATGTATTGAGTTGTCACTTCTTGTCTGTTGACACTTGTCTCAATGTTCTATAAATGTTTGGATGTCAAGAAGTGGGCTGAGGAATAATAAATAAAACAGTGTTAAACCGAACCTGTCGTTGGATGTTGGATGAGTAATGAGTCTTTCATGACCATTTTGGATACTTTTCTCAGTGAGTCTGCAGTGCTGTCACTGCAGCAATTTTGAAGTATGAATCATTTCATCATCATTGTTACATCAATATTTCATCAGTGTTGACGAGCGCATATCCAATATTTCAGTGAAGATGGTTGGAAAAATTGTTGGAAAGCAAAAGGAATGATACAATTCACTCGTTTTACGCAAAATAACAGTGATCAAGCAACTCTTCAAATCAGGGAACGAAACAAGTATTTCCAACTACCGCCCTATTTTCCTGATTTTCAGTATTGCAAAAGTCATTGAAATTGTTTTGAGAAATCGAATCACCTAATTTTCAGAAAAAATACAATGCACTTTCTGAAAAGCAATATGGATTCAGAACAAATAGGTCGACGCGAGATGCGATAAACTACGTATGTACGTATTGGTCAATCTGTTGATGAAAGACAACCTACTCTATGCATAATTGTGGACCTCGTAAAAGCGTTCAACTCTGTCTGCCATACCCTACTGCTAGAGAGAGATTTTGGATAGCATCGGATTCAGAGGGATACCATATAAAATTATGGAAAAATATCTACTCAACAGAAAACATGTCAAAATTAATAATTTCCTAGGTAAATCTGCCATTATTGAATATGGTCCCTCAGACAACCGTTCTGGGATCAGTGCTCTTCAATATATATTTGGATGACTTATTCGAATTGGAAATTTAGGAGCCTGAACTGATGTCTGTTTCAAAAATAAAACAACAAAATGGATGAAAGAAATGCCAAGGTTACGAATACATGAAATTGTTAACGGCAGTTACATTGGTCGGATAATGATGTATTCAGTCACTTTATTTTCTTGATATATCAAGTCACTATAATACTCTCAGGGCCGGTTTATCAATCACAAATTATCTGTGAGATAATGCCTAACTGTCAGTTATAATGAGAAGGTGAGTTTATCAATGACAGGATAACTCTCATCTGGCAGTTAAACTACCCGATAACTATCTAGAAGTTTCAACTGGTGGATAAGTAGATAACTAGAGGATAGCTCACGAAAATATCACAGAACGTGACACAAAAACGTCAGACGACAGACGATACACTTGTGGAAGTGTTGTTCATAGATAAACTTAAATGAAGTATCGTTGTGTTTTGAATGTTTTTATGTAGTTTTTCAATATTTCTAATATTGCATGAAAATCATGGTCATCTCATTTCTCGAAATTATCAACTCTTTTCCTTACGATATAAGGCCTCCGTTCGTGTTGAAGAACTTCCACAATATCCAAGTCTTCATCACTGTTCGAATATCTAATCCTCCACAAAATCCATCTTCTATTCGAAAGTATATTGATCTGGAACTCGATAAACCGGCCCAGAACCAAACATTGTCATTTTAAACAGACTTTCTATTGGTGGGTGGAAACAATCAACCAATCAAGTCCATTATATTTATTTATCACTATTGCCAACATACCTCACCTGTCAGTTAACAAGCTATTGGATAAAAACTCAAACTATATCTGCAGGTTACTCATATCTGACGGGTACATAACTAGCAGATAAGTCTGGAACTTGATAAACCGGCCCTGAGTTTATCAATGACAGGATAACTCTCATCTGGCAGTTAAACTACCCGATAACTATCTATAAGTTTCAACTGTTGGATAAGTAGATAACTAGAGGATAGCTCACGAAGGTATCACAGAACGTGACACAAAAACGTCAGACGACAGACGATACAATTGTGGAAATGTTGTTCATAGATAAACTTAAATGAAGTGTTGTTGTGTTTTGAATGTTTTGATGTAGTTTTTCAATATTTCTAATATTAGTAGTATTATAGTGTAGTAATCCTTATTCCCGATTCTACAATATGGACAATAAGAAACAATCAATTCCAATATCGATAATACAGTATCTTTCTGCATTCTGAATCTTGCATGAAAATCATTTCTCGAAATTATCAACTCTTTCCCTTACGATATAAGGCCTCCGTTCGTGTTGAAGATTTTCCACAATATCCAAGTCTTCATCACTGTCGAATATGTAATCCTCCACAAAATTCATCTTCCATTCGAAAGTATATTGATCTGGAACTCGATAAACCGGCCCAGAACCAAACAAAACAACAGCAATACATATTTTCAAAGGTTATAAACGTTATAAAACATTGTCATTTTAAACAGACTTTCTATTGGTGGGTGGAAACAATCAACCAATCAAGTCCATTATATTTATTTATCACTATTGCCAACATACCTCACCTGTCAGTTAACAAACTACTGGATAAGAAGTATTGGAAAAACCAAACTCAAACTATATCTGCAGGTTACTCATATCTGACGGGTATATAAATAGCAGATAAATCTGGAACTTGATAAACCGGCCCTCAGTTTCGAACGTTAACTATCCCAATGTATCTTATTTCATTATATTATAGACGCAACACATCACACATGCAACACATATATATCTATACACACATAACGATAAAGGTATTCCTTTAGTAGTATCTTAGTTTATAAAAATGCTGTATATTTAACATTACCATTTTGTTTCATTTGTGCAATGATTGTATATGTATTTGATTGATAGGTGAATGGATTATTATTATTATTATTACTCCTCCGATATTCAATAATTCCAAACACCTCTCGATTGGCAAAGTTTTATCGAGTTAGATTACTTCTCGTGTCCACAGAAGATAGCATTGATTGAATGGGGCTTATCTCAATCGCCTGGAAATTTGGGAAGATCTGCTACGAGCTCTGAACCGCCTCCTTATCAAGGAAAGGTCAAGGTCATATATCCGATATCCATTGAGCGATTTTATGGGTTTCCCACTTTCCTATCCCTCCCCATGTTCTGTGGACATCAATGCAGAATGTGCGGAGCTCCATTTGAATGAAAACCGGATTCAGGCGTTCGTCAAAGTGCTTTGAGCACCGGAAATTCCGCGATGATAATACTTTTCCGGAATTTATTCAGGTGATATCAGAGCGGTAGGAATTGGAAGATGAGGGGAAGCTTTGGAGGAAGTAGATCTGAAACCTCAAGTTTATAAATGATGTAATAAAGTCTCTACTTATAACAATTATTGTCCTCATAAATTCAATAGTCATTATTGTTTTATGCTTGGAATATTCAGTTATTGACGATTCGATCTCTTTTTGTTATTCTCCATATTTCTTTGCCCTCGAGTACAGTTAGCCATATATCTTCGAGCGTATTATGTAAATGCCAAGTCTTGGAATAACGATATCAGTGCCTTCGAACAGAGATAAGAAGTGCAATGAATAACATTACTGTGAACCTTCGTCGATGGTAAACAGGCCTAGACTTTCCTCGAATAGGAAAGTTTTCTTCATCAAGCATATTACGAGGACAATCTCGATAGTGGCCCCACAAGGTCTTCTCAGAAGGTGGAAACAGTTTCAGGTAAACATCTGTTGGGCTAGTCAACAATTCCAATGTTTGTTCCTCATTTCAGTAGAAAACTTCAACACGTCTGAAATTTTCTACTTATGCTCAATACAGAATGAGATTCAAATTATGATATGATTCGGAACAATCCGTAGGATCCTGTATGAGAGAATGGAATCCTACGAGGAGATAAGAACTCCAAAAAATCTTTTGGTACTTTTGATACTAGAATATGTCCATTCTATCACTCCAGTCAGAGTCAAGATTGGAGTCCTAGCAATGCATAATGATAAAAAACTACATTGTAAATCACGCTCCTAATTCCTACAAATTTTCGTAAGAAATTTAATCTGAATGATGTTACTATAATTTGAGATAATTTTATTTCATGAATTCGCCAATGAAATCTTACGTGATATCATTTAAGTTTGGCTACCACAAGTTTGCGTGTTGAGTGATGTCTAGCACTTCAGTACAATATGAAGGCTGTCTCGTATTCTTTATTGCACAGACGATACAGGGACTATACGGGAACCGCATCGAATATATGGAAAACTATAAGTAGAGCAAATTTGAAAATTTGGTAGCATACTAATGTTGATGGGGGCAATTCGGCTGAAATATTTTCAAGATGCATTTCCAGTTGTACCGGAAGTTGATGTCAACTTGCCCATTTCAAATGAGAAACCCTATATATTAATTCATTTTTAGATTCTTCGAAGAATTCTGGGCAAATTTTATACATAACGCGTTATACCTCAGTTTAGCCGTTTTCGATATAGTTTGAATGTTATGCCGAAAACGACGTTTGCAGGCCTGAATATAACTATCAATTTCTCCTCTATGAAATCTGTATTGGGGTTGGTTTCATTATAGAAGGAGATCTACTTTAGTCACTGAGTTGATGTTTTGATAATGAATAAATATATACTGGGTGTCCCAACAGTGCATATTTGCTCGATATATCGATGATGCTGATATGTATATATGAAGTTTTATGGCACCACGAGGGCCACATTTTGAAAATAGTTCCTGATTCACAGCTTGTTGCATTTTCCGTAATAACAAAAAATATGTATCTTTTTTATAGAACCGGTTCATTTTCCTGTCATTAGAATGGTCCCTTCATTCCCTACTCAGCGCAAAATTTTTTCCTCGCCAAAATGCGACGTTGCCAAGTTATTATTTTTTTTTTCGAAAGAATTGGGAGTGATGCAGGCCCTGAATGAAATGAATGTGATTGAGCTGTTCCTAAGGAGATGTGAATTTTGTTTGGTGGATTGACGTAGAGAATACCATAGTAGAGTGTAATGATCTGATCTTCATTGATATTCATACAGGGCGCTTCAAATATAACTTTCATTTTCGTCCACTGAAAATACCAACATGTTATATGTTATTCTTAACAGTTTCTCGATTATTTGTGTTTCTCAAATTATATTTACAAAGTTGGAGAAATACCTGCCTTATATTTGAAATTCAAAAAAAAGGAAAAATAATAATCACTTTCAAATGTCTTCCACCCTGTTCAATACATTTTCTGATACTTTTGATGAAAAACATAACTTCCAATTGGACGTTTCGGAAACAAATCTGCTCCCTTTGCCAAAACAAATTTTATATTTGTTTCGATGTTTTGATGTTTCGACACTGTAAAGTGACTTTTTAAGCAGGGTTTGTGCACAGCGCTTTTAGTTTATTTTTATTTTTTGTTTCATTGGTGTATTCATCAAAATGTTGAAAACTATCAATTTCCATGTATCCATTTATACATCCAAATTAAATTTAAACACTATTCACTATCCTTTATTCGACAGATATCCAACTTCGATCTTTTAGCAAAAACTCAGAAGTGAAATGCGATGTGCGCATGCTCGAATTTGTCATAGATAATATCCTCTTCTTTTTATCAATTGTGGTTAGAATTTGTTTAATCTTGTCACTTATTTAGACAGGATTGAAACTGTCATTGAAAAAATAATTCAATACCTGAAAAAAGCAATAATGTAAGACATTGAAAACCTTGTTATTTGAGTTTGAGTTTTTCAATATGAACTATCAATACACAAATAATCATATCGGGTTGAGTACGTAAGCGACTAGTATCACATGACAAAGTAGAGTTTCAATTCATTCAAGTGTGTGCACAAAGGTGAAAAAGTCCTTAATGAAAGTTTAAATTGAATAAAAGTTTATGAAAGAGAAAGAGTGAAAATAAAGCGTTGTGCATAAATCTACATTCAGTGTAAAAAAGAATATGTGGAAAACGGGTGCAGATTTGTATTCCCAAATTTTTTGAAAAACAAGGTGTCGCTGAAAAATGAATAATTTCTCTTTTAGGTATCTGGAGGTCAAGTTTCAAGCACAGTGACATTTTGGGGCAGGTCACGAATATGTCCTTGCTACAAATATACTGAAATAACTATTATAACTTCTATTTTTATTTTCTAGAAAGGAGGAGAGGAAATCCCAGAAAAATCTAGAAAAATGAATCCTAGATTAACTTACAGACAGAATGCTAACCTACAGATCGTTCTGAACCAATTAATTCATCAATAAAATCATAAAAGAGTATTACAAATGAATTTGGTTGAACACACACTCATTTTTGATCCGCGGTATTCTGGCTTTTGGTTATGTAGTACATCAATGATTTGGACATCGCAATCTTTGGGGGTATGTTAGTCAAATGATTCCTCCCCAAATGGAGATATTTCAGATCAGGAAGTGAATAAAACATCGACGGCGAAACACTCATCAGATTATTGTTATCCAAGTAGAGCACTTGCAGTTTGGGCAACTTCATAAAAGTATATTTGTAGATAGCAGAAATCTCGTTGTTGCTCAACATCAATGTTTGAAGGGTCAGCGAAGATATGAAGGGTCTCGTCTTGGGGATCATCACCCTGTTGTCGGACAAAAGCAGCTTGGTCAGCTTTGGGGCAAGCAGAAACATCTTGTTGGGTACTTTACTGATGCGGTTACCAGATAAGTCTATCAGCTCAAGGTTCGGAAGGCTTTTCACGACTGTCACTGGAAACCTGGTGAGGTTTATGTGGTCCGAGTACAAAGTGTGGGCTTCCTCTACTTGGTAGAAGAATTCAGCATAGTTCGATAGGTTCAGTCTGGCGAACATGTTCTTCTTGAATCCGTAGACGTCGACACATTTGGTGCGCTCCGGTACTTCCCATGTGTGGACTCTCAAATGTGCCGTATTCCTCTCGTTACAAGGCTCTCCATATAAAAACGATCCTCCGCTATATTTAACTGAGAGAAACAACCTGTAGAGAAAGGAATGCATCTTAAACTTTCATTATACACAACATAGGAACTGTTTTCGTTGAATTCCAGAAATTATGGAATCACGACTATTAATGGGTTGACTAGTTCGAATCAATTTCAACGTTCAAGGTCACATACCTACTTCTGAGCGTTGGATGATGAGTTTTGAAATCAGGATAACTAACCTAATAGGTATATTAGTAATCAGCACTAGAGTAGATGAGTTTGATTTCAATTTGTTAACCCTCGGAGCTCATTTTGATGGACATGATATTATAAACTGGAATCATCGATGCCATTGTTTAATTTTTTATTCCGATTCTACATTAACTCGAAATTATTCCAGCTCTCTTCAGCAAGTATGTTATGCCTGACCCTGAAGTAGCGGCTAACAATTTCACGAATCGAACTTCATAATTTCACTGAAGTTGATACTATGTTGAAGGCACAAATCAAAAGTGAATGAAATTCAGATATAGACACTTACATGAAACTAACCGCGAGAATCGATTTATTAACTTCCATGATTGATCGACAAATAAACCGTCCAACTGTTCGAACTGAGACGCGGCAAATACTTTTTCCAAACCTCGGAATTCCACTGTTTACTTTTACCCAATATTTATATCTACTTATTACGTTTTATTTGGGAAGGTGCCAATGGGACTGAATGAATGTACAGCATATCCACCTCGTTTCTAAGGTGTCCTCTGAAATGGTGCAACTACTAGCCTTCACTTACCTTTGTAGTAATATTCAGCATTTTCAAATAATCGCCACCTTATGTGAAATTTGATTTCGGGGATGAAATATCACAACTTCATTTTTATTCCACCATTTCATGTTGTGTACTTTTAATTCATTGCTACTTGAGTTTTATTATAAAAATAAGCTTATTGATGATATAGGTAAATATGTGAATATTTGAAGTCATCTATGAACGAACCTCTGAAAAGAGATAAGAATCCATATGACACTTGCCAAGAAAAAATACTGACTGAACCTTTTTTAATTGTCAAGCCGAAATTTGGAGGAGCAAAGTAGAAATAATTCCTTTACAAATTCTGAACGATCAAACATCAGACGATTTCAAAATAGTACGTGAATAATTGAAGAAAAAAATCAAAGCAAGGAGGCACCATATGATAATGATAATATTATTAAATTGTCTTTATGCATCACTTGCAGAAGAAAAATTTCCTACATATTCTACGATAGTTCGAATTCGATAATAGGTAATATATTATTACCCATTTCATTCTCTTGAAAGCATCTCTGCAATCTCAACCGATAATATGATCTGAGGTATTAATTACTTCCAAGAAGAAATTCTCAGCCTAATTACTATATCAAAGAAGGAGTTCTCAGCTCTATCAGAAATGAAATTAATCATTTTATTTCATCAATCTGATTCGAGACATATCCAATCTACATCTCAAATACAACTTTAGCTTGATACAAAATGATGTGATTCACACGATTCATGATGTATTGAACTGGTAATCCCAGGGTATGACAGAGTATAGCACACGACGTATATTGACGTATACCGTATGACAGCAGTTCACAGAATATAATCAGTGATAACACCAAAAACTTATACCAACCTTGCATATGACGAATATTCAAAGGCGCCATTCAGTAATGAATAAGAGCCTTATTCATCGATGAATATAATTCTTGACATGAATTTCGGAGTAAGTATGACCATAGGCCACAGAAATAATCGAACTCGAATTATCATCTGCCAGAAGTCATAACAGTTATTCAGTTATGGCTCCTTTTATGACATTATATTTATTTCTGGCAATGAAATTTCAATCAAAGTTGCAAGACCACCACAAGAGACAGTCGACTCTTCTGCACTTCTTCATGAACATCTTTTCTATCATTTCATAGACAATTACAAAAATCACATGACCAAGGAGGCGTAGTTATTTGGATGTGATTATGCTATAAAATTATCTTGAGTAGATGGGGAATTTTATTTTTTAGTGTGGAAACAATGGACTCATATATCTTCGATAAGAAACCTAGAACTGTTGCCAAAAAGTACTAAATCAATTAATAAAACTTCAATAGAAGGACCTGGTCATGATGGAATGCCTATACATATAGCAATATGCAGCATGCTAATAAAAAGTGTAGATAGACTCATGGAATTTCAATCTCAAATGGCACTTGTCGCCACAGTAGGAATTGTCTTCAGGCATTGAGATGAACTTAATAATAATAATAATAATACATTCATTATTCACCAATACAAGTTACATGAAGCACAAGTAGGTAAATAATAGGAGAACTGTTAGGCCAAGGGGCCGATTCTTCCACAGTTTCCGCAAAAATACAGAGAATAACCCAAGCTGAAAAAAACTCCACCAGGAGTAGCAGGAGTATATATATATATATATAAGAAATTCTATAAATAAATAATTGTAATCAATAAATATTCAATATATACCAGAATAGTAATGTGTGATAATGGTCATTGTCGAGAGAAGAGAAATCGTTTGTACCAACTCTTGAATGCTTCGTATGATAAGGAGAAATTTGGAACATCCAAAATATCGCCAAATAGTGTAACATTTTGAGAAAAAGACCGTTTGAATAGTTACTCCTTGTGCTTGGGAATCATGAACAAATTCCTACGCCTCAAATTCAGATTATGTACATCCGTTCTGAATGTAATTCTACGATATAAGTAGTTCGGTACTTTACTTTTCAAAATTTTGTAGAAAAAGTGACCATCAATTTATGGGAAATACGCTGTGGTCGTCTAACACCGAATATCAGTCTCAAACATGAATTTTATGTTTTCTGGATTCTTCTAGTGTCAATGCTATCGATACACGGGCCATATACAACATCACAGTGATTGAAGTGAGAAAGCACCACACTATCACAAAGTTGGGTTTTTAATTTCGAGTTTAGAAATTGTCTATGCCCGTAAATGAGCTTCAAGGATGTGTGAGCATTTTTAAGTTTTTGGGTGATATGATATTTGAACCGTAGATTCCGGAGGTAGATTCTTACAATTATTTTCAAATTCGATAGTGTCATTACCAATTTGTATATGCAAGGTATTGAGCGCGACGCTTCTCTGATTGTCTGACTCAAAAAGTAAGTGTTCATTTATGAATCAAGAAGTTCATTCAAATCTGAATAGATCAAACCGTTGGTTTCAACAATATCACAAAGTTTGAATGAGTAGTACAGCTGTGTGTCATCCGCGTAAAAATGATATTTGCAGTGTGTCAAGCTCGAGCAGAAGTTACTGGTGTAGATGGTATACATCAAAGGGCCTAGAATACTTCCCTGAGGTATTCCTTGTTGCAACTTCAGTGGAACAGATGTGATATCATTCAATTTGACCTGTTGAACTCTTTCGGCTAGATATGATTCCATGAAAGAACACGCTGAACCACTGAACCCTATGAAGTGTAGAATAGAATTCATAATTTTATTATTTATGGTATCAAAGGCTTTCGAGTGATTGGAATATATCATCTGATATAGTAGAGAGTGCTGTCGCGCGACTAAAACCTGATCTGAATCCTGACTGATGTTGGGGAAGTATATTGTGCGTTTCAAGGTGACATCTTATTTGTAGATCAAGTATTTTCGCTAGAACTTTAGATAGTATTGGAAGCGTGCTTATGCTTCGTAAATCGGAGAGATCCGTTGGAGTTTTGATTTTGGGTAGAGGTAATACATAAGCATGCTTCCAAACTCTGGGAAAGTAACTCCTTTCCACACATTCATTCATGACATGAGTAATATAAACGATTATAAACGGACAGCAGAGGAGTATGAGGTTGATGTTTAAGTTGTCCGAACCAAATGATTTAGATTTTATGTTATTGATTATAGAGGTGACGACATCATCATTTACATGAGAGACAGTGAAGAAACTGGTGACACCATCTCTCACTCTATTGGAATAATAATAAATCATCTCAGCGCTTGGCTGTTGGTCGTTTTTAGAAGCATTCACGAAATAATTATTCAAGACATTCACATTTTTCAGATTGTCCGGTAGTTCCTTGTGCTTGCTCTTCATGACATCCAGTTTCCTGAGTATTTGCATTACTGTCGGCTATTTGAGCATGATACTATAACTATTGCTGATGCAAAGTTACGTAGCTGTTTGTAGTATTCGAAGTGGGCTGGCAGTCGACTTTTCCTATATCGTCTCAATGATTTATCGCGCAATTTCTGCGTAAGTCTTATGTTGTCGGTGATCCAAGGGGTACACTTTTGTTTATAATTAGAGTAACGTGATGTTTTCAGCGGAGCATGTCTATCAGCCAGCGAAGTAATGTTATTATTAAAAAATTAGTGTAAATATTTTCCCATGGTAATGCCTCTAGATCTGTTTGAAATTGGTTAATACTGATACGACTAAAATCCCTGTAAAAATATGTTTTGATTTCATTAGAACAGTTAGTCGTGAGAGGAAAGGAGCAACGGATAAGAAAATGGTCTGCTATATCTGCGTCGTGAACGTCAGCCTCTGTGATATTGTCGAGATTTGAAAAAAGTAGATCTATGAGAGTCATGATGTTGTTAGACGCGCGAGTAGGACTTGTTATTTATTGAGTCAAATTGAATGAGTCTGTAATGGATGAGAGATTACTTGATGCTAGTGAATTGATGTCCAATAGGTTTATATTGAAATCACCCATGCATATGATTTTCTCATAGGCAGAGAATATTTTGATCAAGGTGTCTTCAAAATTTCCAAGGAAAGTTACATAATCTGAATTTGGTGGTCTATATACTACTCCAAAAACATGTTTTTGTATTTCTAACTTGAATTCTATCCATAATTGTTCTAAATGATCAGATGATTCATTCAAGATAATGTTGGCATTCAAATTATTCCTTACATTAATACCAATTCCGCCTCCTCTTCTCACTAAACGATCAAATGTAATGAGATTATAGCCCTGTATAGCGATTGAGTTGTTTGGTATTCCTGGATGTAACCATGTCTCGGTGATTCCTATCATTTGTTAACATCAATGTGTAAGTGTAGAGCATTCAAGTGTGGAACTAAAGAGCGAACATTAACATGGGCAAAAGTGAAATTCATTCTATATGCTTTTTTTTTCAAGTGGATCTATATGTTGGGAAAATGGTTTCAACAATGAATGAGAAAAAAAGATAACTGTAAGTAGAAATCGAATGGTGAACAGGAATAAATGGTAACATCTAATCAGAGTTTTTTGATTTTGTGGATGAACTATTTTGTCGTGTCCTTCTCTCGGACCCGGGGATTATATCTTGTCGTTTCTGTTTCTTGAGATGGGGTTTAACAGTTGTGTTCAGTTCAGAATCAATGTTGTCTTCAGTATACTCAGAGCTGCTGGTGAGAGGAGGAGGATGTGAAGGAGTGGATGGAGCAATATAAGATTCTCGTCCTCTTTTATTTGAAGCTTGTATATTCACCTGAGACTCACTTTCCTCTTCCAATTCATTCGCAGTATGAGCTTTGCCGTTGATAACGAGTTTGTGATTCACGATTTTGGCAGAAAGATTTCTCTCTCTAGCCTCCTTCATGTGTTTGGCAAGTATTTTATAGTTTTGGCGATCTTCGTAGCAAAGATCGTGTGAAATGTATATGTCGGTACCTTTTAATTTCGAAATATTCCGGAATACTGAGTTCTTTTTCAAATACGAGATGAACTCAATCTTCACAGCTGGCTTGGGAGTATTATGTAATGAAAAAATAATGAATAAATATTGTTGAGATCTGATTCACACAGACTAGTCCCCAACAAAGTGTTGAGTTCTCCAATGGCTGACCTTGCACCATCGACGCTGGAATCACACTCTAAACCAAAAACAATAATATTGTTTTCTTTCTATTTTGATCTCTGATAATGTCAATCAATTTTTCATTTTCTGAATCTATATGTTTCTTCAACTCCCTTTTGATTTTCTCGTTCCCACTATCGATAGATTGTAATAATTTGTTAACTGTTCATCTCCATTCATATTTGCACGAAATAAACTGACCGTTGGTGGAATGTATATTCAACCTTCGACTGGGTTGTTTTTATCACTTCACGACAGGGAATGTCGAATGTAAACATGCAAACTATTACAATAATCAGAAGACTTACAGTTCACTTCCACTTCAGGAGATACGGTACTAACTATGATTTCACTTACATACTTTTTGGAAATTTTCAGAGCAATATAAACCTATATTTGATTTCAATATCTCAGATATGAAAATAGAAGGTGTTGACTGTTTTCACCATATCAATACAACTCTATCAAATCTAAAAAGAAAAAGAAAAAAAAAAGCTTCAAGTTGGAAGCAAAATGAATGGTGAAGGCGGATGGAGAAGTTTCTGAAGGAGTATCACAGCGTCTAGCGATCACCCTGCTAGATAGACTCGAAGACATCACTAATCACTAATCACGATATACGTCCGCACATGGAAAATTCAAACCTGAAAATCATCAATCTTCTTTTAATATGAAACTCATAGAATTCCATTATAGACTTCACTTGGTAATTGATAACATTATATGATATTAACAACTAGATCAAGGATCGTGAACGACTGATAATATGACTTTCGTCAACAGAGGTCAAGATCTTCTTGCCTATGTGACATATAATTGGTAGGTGTCAATCGAGAAATATGAGGATTCTCTAGCTGGAGCATTGGACATCTCGAAAGTAAATGACCGAGTTTGGCACCATGGCCTGCTAGCGAAACTTTCGTCATATGACTACTACCATCGACTTTTCTTGTAGATGGTGGAAGATGGTAGATTAATTCCGGTGTGCCACAAGGATCTGTTTTTGCACTAACTTTGTGCTCACTCCACAGTTCCACACGTGCACACATCCAACGATCTGTTGGATGTGACTTCCTGCCTGTACACTTAGTACAAATAGTTCACTTCATACCACATTCTCCTCTAGAGCTCCTATATCATCCAATGAGGCCAGAAGTGCAAGACGGAGACAGGTCGATGCTTTAAATGATGAAGTCGTCAATATCTATGCTCGGTATCACCACCAACAACGCTCTTTCATGGGATGATCATTGCGAGAACTGCTCCACAAAAACTGGGCTTCCTGTTCCGGAAGGAGAGGTATTTTACACCTCAGAAATTGCTCACTATCAACAGAACGCAAATTCGACCTGTCCTGGAGCTCACCTCCCAAACATACTTTGGAGCTTTTAGATTCTATTCAGGAGTGTATTTTCCCTAGTCAGTGATACTGCACTCATGAATTCATTGACTTCTCTAAAATATCGTAGGAAGGTGGACGATCTCTCCCTTTTTTCATAGACATTTCCATGATAGCTGCTCAACGGAAATATTATGCCACCAAGAGATTGTTGACAGACAAAACAGACGAGCTCAGGCTGGTCAGCCCTACATTGCCAGGCATCTGCCGAACTCGGCTCTACCAAGAATCATTCATCAATAGAACGACAAAGTTGTGGAATTCTTTTTCTAGAGGCGTCTTTCTTGATTCTTACGACCTCCAAACTTTGAAGAAAAATTCCAATACCTTTATTCTCTCATAGAATTCCACCGCTCGCTAACCCGATGTTCCTCGAACATTATAGGTTTCCCTTTAGTGTTGTCCACCCATGAGAAAAAAATATCACATACTGATGAACATGCGGTTATGTGAGCGTGATAATATTGCATGGTACAATGCTATTTCACTTTGTGTTTGTTCAGTATGACCAAGTGAAGTAGAGTTAGGATGGATAGAGTGAGTATCGTATGGACACCAAGTTACTCTGTACATATCAACTCAATAGGAAGGGTTCAAAATAAGTTTTTGAGAAGTTATGCATATCGTAAATATCACTCGACAGTGCTGTACTCTGTATTCTATTTCTGACTTGTCCTCAAATCTCAACCTATCAAGCCTCAGTAACCGCAGGAGAATCTTGGACCTGATGTTTCTCTTCCACCTTGTCAATGGAAATATTGATTGTCCACCATTACTACAAATCCTCCTTGTCCCTTGACCAGATTGCAAAAAAAACTTAATTGATGTACTGAATTCGGTACATCTATTTTCTCAAACATATGCAAACTTCAAGAAGTCACTACATCATGATTTGTGATACTTCACTATACATAATCTTACGATGTATTTTAATACTAATTTGATTTATTTTTTACACACACACATATATATATATATATATATATATAATTTTTTTCTAAATATTCTATTGTAATATGTATTTTATACAATTGGAGTTTTCTGTTGGGATGAATAAATAAATGAATAAGTGAACGTAAGCGTGAAGTGAAGTAAGCAAGTAGACTTCTCTACGGTGGTATGACGTTGCCGAGTGTCCAATAATAGAAATATGAATATCATGTGATCAATTGAAATATTCAGGGGTTAATATGTAGGACGCACACCGAGAGTTGATAGGGTTTCTTGAAAAATGAAAAAAGTTCGTATCAACATATGTCTGAAACTCTTTTATCGTGAGAAATGAACAAAACAAAATATTTTGTGTCCGTGTTGGCAGGTGTTGGATACATTGAAAAAAATTTATTCCTTTCGTCATTCGACTGCATTTTCGTTTTTTCAACAATAGGATGAGGAAATAAAATTGGCCTGACATAGAAAAAAGTATGTATTCTTATAGGAAGAAGAATTTGATAAAAAAATGCTATAAATAGGTTTCCACCAGCAAATACCATGCGATGCTCGGGGAATACCCAGGTAATAATAATAAATTTTACATATTCACTTGAAAACACATTTTTTTTGTTTCGAATTCTAATTCGAATATTAATTTTCAAAATGTGTCAACTTGTTTTTCTTCCTTTGGTCTAAAATGGAATTCCTGAGATTAGTTTCATTTATGTTTTGAAAAACACAAAAACACTAACTGCACGAAACAAATAAACAATATTATAACAAAATTACACAATAACGGAATAAATAAAAATTCATGGGAGGTAAAGATAATCTGTAAATCTAAAACTTTTAAACATAAAAACATTCCACCTGTTAGAAAAAAATTTAATATACAATAAAAAAACACAAAATGAAAAATAAACACTTCATAATTATATTCATGGTGGAATGAATACGAGTGAGAGCACTTCCAACAGTAAAACTTCGAGAATGTGCTCCCTCTTCCACGTGTCCGGTGATCCACTCGTTGCACAGTCGATTTACCTGATGTGAGCACGAAATTACGGATTTTCGGGAACGGAAACCCTACCATGCATATTGAATGCATTTTTTTTCAGAATGAATCATATCCACCCTGTTTGTTCCTTATTGGAATCAGCATTTGTTCTATTTTTGTTTCATATACCTTGATACCCACGCAGAAATTAGAATACATTCAAGGATTGTTTCTGATGACTTCAAGCCGAAATCGATGTTCGATGGCATTTCAGACTATTGGAATATGAGACTAGCACTAAATGAAAAAACTATTACGTGAATAATGAGTAACAGTAAGCCGGGCACTAACGAGGCTGCTCGTGTTCAATAGCGGCTGCAGCAGATTATGCAAAAATTTATTAGCTCCTCTTGTCTCATAACTCCCCATTCAAATTGCAGTCTGCTGCGAACGAGCCATAATAATTGTCATTCATTTGTTCGCAAGGAGGAATGGTTCTCCACAGAAATCTTTTTGAACAGAGAATTTTTTTTTGAATACAATATCACATGAATAATATTCATATATGATATAACGAGGGATACACAATTTGGCTAGGAAAAATTCGGCGAGTAATTGCGAGAATGCTGGACCCTCAGCTGGTCCATCACTGCCGACAAAATGAGTCATTATCAACGCGTTGGGCTGACAGATTGGTATCGAACGGGACATATATGATGGAGACAAAATTCGTTTTTATATATTTACATACATTTTGCAAGCAATATGAGGAATATGGGCCTTAAGGGGTAGCTGAAACTACCGTTAACAGTTTTTTCAAATGCAACCCTATGGCTTGTGACCCCGGAGTTGAAAGTTGGTGAAATGTGGAATCCATACGTTCGAGGGTTGCATAAAATGAAAACATATTTATAAAGTTGCATTCATTTTCAACGTAACAATATGCTCAAAATGTGTATCATTCACTCGTTGGTAGCATCCCAGTCTATGGTAAGTTTCGTTCCTTACACAGCATGCAACAATTCCGGGGTTATTTTACTGATCATATTATACATTCCTGCAGGTCTGCTATGTGGTTTGGTTTTTGAATGTGAACTTTTTTTTTTGAGATGTCTCCACAAAAAGAAATCCAGCGGTGTAAGATATGGAGACCTTGCTGGCCACTTGATTGTACCTTGCCTTCCAATCTACCTACCGGGGAAAATTCTGTCCAGGTATTGACGAACAATAGCTGCATAGTGTGGCGGGGTCACATAGCCTCTCGTCGGTCAAGTTATTGTTGAAGGGATTCGGAAATTAATGACATAGAACTGGCATTAGTTCATTCTGGAAAGAAAGTAAGAGAAAAGAAAAATGATCCTAGAATTCTATCTTTGATTATTCCAGCCCATACATTAGTTTTCTGTAGGCGCTCATCCAATGAAGGTTCTCCACAGCCCAATAACGACAGATTTAGCGATTCACATGCCCGTTCAGGAAACTATCCACTCTAATGATAAATGGTTTTGATCGATACTGGTCATCAATGAATCGCAAAATTCCAGTCGTCGATCTGGATCAACTTCAGGTAGCTCTTGAACAGCTTGCTTGCGGGTCGTTCACTATTCTTGAGCTCTCTATACAGGGTGTCCTTAAAAGGTCTTTACAAAAAGCTACCACATATTCTTCAGACCAAAACAATTCGATACAAGCAAACTTACCTCAGTAAAAAGTTGCTTAGTTTGGGCGCTAGACGGCTCTGAAGTTGAAATTTTCAAATCGATTTTGCTTCATAACTTTTGAACGGCTCATGAGATTTTTTTCAAATTTGGTACGTTGGCATAGACTCATCGGGCAATGAAACTCATATCATAATCATAATGAATTTCATTCCATGGGCGTAGAACTTGATTTTTTCAGTAAATAAACATCTAAAACTCCTACGCCAATGGAAAAAAAATAGTTTCAATATGAAATCTAAATTATTCAACTCATTCACTACAAAAAAGGTACTCTTGACAAAAGTCGATTCCTCTCATGGTTTCGACAAAATTTTAATTTTAGTGATTTAGAGCATAATTAATAATAAAACGATTAACAGATATTTCATAAAAATTGTTCAAAATGTTCACCTTTTTCACGTATACAAAGATTTATACGACGCAAAAAGTTGAAATGTACTCTTTGCATAACTTCTTCATCGCCTGTAAGATTATTCGTCGCCTGTTGGATACGTTGCCATAATTGTTCTACAGTATTCACAGGGGTCTTGTAAACCGTAGACTTGAGATAACCCCATACAAAATAATCCATCGGTGTTAAGTCTGGAGAACGTGGTGGCCAATTCACGGGTGCATCATTACCTCTACCTATCCATCTGTCTGGGTACTGTTGGTTTAAAAAATTCCTAACATCCACCGAAAAATGTGGTGGAGCTCCATCGTGCATAAACCACATATCTACCCGATGTTGGAGTGGTAAATCTTCCAACAAATTTGGCAACGTATTTCGTAGATGTTGTAAATACATGTCTCCTGTTAATCTTTGTGGAAGTATGACAGGACCAATTATAAAATTTCCTATTATTCCAGCCCAAACGTTGATTTTGAATTCGTGTTGAAAATGGTTTATTTTAATGGAATGAGGATTTTCAATTGCATAAACGTGTTCATTATGAAAATTAGTTATTCCTCTTCTCGTGAAACAGGCTTCATCAGTGAACAAAATATTCTTTCCAAAGTTCAGATTCATTTTTCTTTGCAAATTAATGAACCTACAAAACATCAGACGACTTTGTGAATCATGGATTAATAAATCTTGAACTGGCGTCTTGTGGTATGGGTATAATAATTGTTCTCTTAGTACTTCATGAACGGCATTCCTAGAAACTTCTAGTTCATTACTTATCCGTCTAGTACTCAATTCTGGATTTTCTTCAATACGGTCTAAAATTTCTACTTCGACTTCGGGAATCCTTACATAACGCTGTCTTCCATAATCACCAGTTCTAGGAGCAAAATGACCGGTCTCCCGAAGACGTCTCTCAACTGCAGCAAAGGTTGGGTGGCTTGGTACGCGACGATTTGGAAACCTTGCCGAATACACCCTCACACTCTCTCGACCATTTCCTTGACAATATCCGAATACCAATAACATATCGGTGTATTCTTCATTGGTGTATTGTACGGCCATGATAAATCAGAAAAGTCCGATATCAACAATCAACGTCAATAAAACTCGACAAATCAACACAGATGAAACTATGGAAACCAAGAATGTGAATATCACTGTTTTCGAGCAGATAATAATAGTCTTCAGAAAAAAAACCAGTGCTACTTATTTTCAATAGAAATAACCTATGCAAAAAGTACATCTCAACTTTTTGCGTCGTATAAATCTTTGTATACGTGAGAATGGTGAACATTTTGAACAATTTTTATGAAATATCTGTTAATCGTTTTATTATTAATTATGCTCTAAATCACTAAAATTAAAATTTTGTCGAAACCATGAGAGGAATCGACTTTTGTCAAGAGTACCTTTTCTGTAGTGAATGAGTTGAATAATTTAGATTTCATATTGAAACTAATTTTTTTCCATTGGCGTAGGAGTTTTAGATGTTTATTTACTGAAAAAATCAAGTTCTACGCCCATGGAATGATATTCATTATGATTATGATATGAGTTTCATTGCCCAATGAGTCTATGCCAACGTACCAAATTTGAAAAAAATCTCATGAGCCGTTCAAAAGTTATGAAGCAAAATCGATTTGAAAATTTCAACTTCAGAGCCGTCTAGCGCCCAAACTAAGCAACTTTTTACTGAGGTAAGTTTGCTTGTATCGAATTGTTTTGGTCTGAAGAATATGTGGTAGCTTTTTGTAAAGACCTTTCAAGGACACCCTGTATATCAGATGAGCTCGATGTTGATTGCTTTTTCCATTACTTCAGAGATCACAGATAGTAGTGCAATCGGTCTTTAGTTGTTAGGGAGGGTTTTCTTGCCCTTCTTTGGAATTGGTTGGACCCTAGCATTCTTCCTGTTGAAAGGAAATACGCCGAGTTCGTACGAAAGGGTGAACAACCTGAAAAGAACAGGTGTTAGTTCTGGGGCACATTCCTTGAGAACAATAGGCGGTATTCCGTCAGGCCCCATAGCCTTCTTGATGTTGAGGCTGAGCAGAATGTGTCTGATTGTGCATTGACGAAAGACAATTTCTGGCATATGGTTATCGATGGTAGCGATTTCGGGAAGTTCCTGGCCTCGTGGATCCAAGGTAGAATTTTGGCGAAGGTGTTGGCTTTTTCTTGGGGTGTTGTAGCCAATGTACTATCATCCTTTGTGAGGGGAGGAAATGAGCTAGAAGTGAAATTTCTCCCGATTGCCTTGGCAATGGTCCAAAACGAACGGGAACCATTTGGACAATTGTTGTACTCTCTTTGTGGTCTGCTGACGAGAGAATGTCAGAACAACTAGTTCTTTGAGTCAAAATATCACAGATTCTCATTTGAAAGTACCAGCGTATATATGAAAGAAGGAATCATCAAGGATGCCAAAGACGATGAATTCAAGTTCTGTTTCTTCTTTTTGACTACTTGAATGTATAAGGAAGGTATAATGAGTGTTTTGTGTGATTAATGAAACTCAATGGAAACACAAAATGTTAATTCTCATACTTTTTCCTGAATTAGGTCGAAAAAAAAATGTTTGAGCACTTTTTTATTGTGGGAATCGGGTTCCTGAGGTGGAAATTCGTGAATGCCGAAAAAAAAAAACTAGAAAAAACCCATCGCATGATGAGTGCAAAATTACCGAATATTCATTATTCATGATTCAGTTTTCTAGTTGTGGCTTTATCATTCACGAACCGTCAAGCTAATCAAAAAACTCTGGGCGCAGGAAATGCAGAAATTACTGTTATACGTAGTTCTAATATTATGAAATAATGAGAAAACTCGTCGGACAATAAACTTCTCATCGAAATAAATCCCCGGAACGATCCTCAACCAGCGTGCCTCAGACACACTTTAATCTGGATACTTTTCAGCTCAGACAGAAAATTCCCGAGAGAAATATCACCGGACCTTTAACTGACAATGGGTGACATAAAATGAGATTTTTCACTATTGTGCTGTTATGACACGGATTCATTATTATCATCGTAAAGAATGAAATGTAGAGGTGAGTGAATTGGCAGAATCATTTAATTGAAAATATCTAGACCAATTGTTCCTAATAGGACAATGATGGTGAAGCGTCAGCTAGAGAACTGTACAGACGACAAAACACATCAACTTGGCAGAAAAGGAAGAATACTAATGAAACAATTCGCAACACGGGGTCTTTGTGGTCCGGTGACACTGATGAAAATGAGAAATTATAATATGCGGGGTGTTTCACAGGTGGAGGTGTACATTCCGATGGTTGATGGGGATCACCGAGCTGTAGGCGATGATTGTATTGAAGATTATACACCAATGAACATCGCAACGTTATTATTTCACATTAGAATGCCATTTACGATGATAACGTTACGGTGTTCAACTTATCATATGAATATGTCTTCATGAAAACTGAACAATTCAGCATGATATGGAAAAAACCTCAAGAAAAAATTAAATGTTACCCAAATTTTCATGAATATTTTCATGATGTTTCTGATTACTATTTAGTTTCCTAATTTCACAAGGATCATGTGGAGAGGAATAAACCGAAATGAAATATTGTATTCTGTGTTGTCACTCCACCAATTCTACAATTCTCAATTTCGAAACCCTAAGTTGTAACTGAATTAGTCACGAAGTATTGAACTGATGGAAATGGTGAAATAAAAATGAAGATATATTTAATATACTCGATGAAATTCATGAAATTTTCGCAATAGTTTATTTGCGTATCGAAGCCTTGAAGTGAAGGGATATTTACCTTCATAAGAACCTCATGTTAGTAAGTATGGTGTCATATATCTTTATACAATGGCACTGTTTCTTACACTAATTTTCGTCGAAGATCGGCTGAGATTTCCTATTTTTGAAGGCCAACATTCCAAATGCAACCTCAAGATTGAAATTTTTGCACTTTCTTAAACTTTTAGTTATTCTATCCCGATATACATCACGATATTCATAAGTTGATATATACATACCATAGATGCTACTATTTTGGAAAAGCTTCAATTTGCGTCTATTAAGAATGAGTTTTCAATTATTATATGATGGAAAATAAGTGCCCCACTAGGTGGCTAGTGACAATTTGATGCCCAACATTGAAAGCATTCAGTCTGGATGAAATTCGCCTGTGACTTCCAAGAGAAAAGTGATGGCAGTTGGATTGAGGTTGTTCATGTCTACTCGTTGAATTTCTGAATGAAGTGAAAGATAGAAATATATTCTTAGTCGTTTTCACTTTCTGATGAAATTGAATCTGATTTTGGTAAAACATCTATTCATCACAATGGTATAATACTTTATAATGAATTGTCAACAAAACATTGAACTCAAAGAAATACTTATAGTAGTCCAAAGTATTTCCATGTCATCTCAATTCATTCAATCCAAAAATTGACTGACTTAATAATGCTCGAATAAGTTTTTTGTTGTTGTTCACATTTATGTCATGTTTATTCCATATGGGTGTCCCAAAATCATACCATTCGGTGTCGGTGTGTTTTTGGGACACTCTGTATATTCGGTATTTTGAATAGATATCATGATATTTTCGAAATCTGCTTGATATAAATGAAAATGGCGGTAAAGAGAGTTTGACAGAAAACTATAAAAAAAACATGATACTTCATGAACGGTATCGGATCCTAGAAAAGGCAATTTCCATATCAGTCGCATAAAAATTATTTGGTTCTAGCTGGGCGAATGGTCTTTCACCTTTTGTTTTCTATTGTTCCTCAAGTCTCAAGTATTTGTGAGGTTCATTCAGGTCTATAATGGAAAATAATAGTGAATAATTGGTTTTTCTTGTGCTAGTAGATTTCCGGAAATGATTCGCTGGAACAGCTATCAAAATTATAGTTCATCCTCTGTGCAGGTGTGAAGAATCAATAGAGCTGGGTTAAGTTAGGTCGGGATCCTGGATAGTCGTTACACTTCCCGGTCGCGCTCCTTCCTTTTTACAGTTTTCAGGAGTTATTGGCCCCCCTGTCTGTGGCCCGCAGCGAAATTGGGACGCGAGGGGTGACGTGAGGGATGGAGAAGCGCAGGAAACAAAACGACCAATTTTGCTGACTTTATACTCATACGTTTCTAAAAAGTATCGCTTGTGGCCAGCGCTAGTAGGGGATGCAGCTGAAAAAGGTGACAGAAGATTTCGATTGATATCCGAACATGAACAGTTCTTGGGATATAGTCTTCTCCGAAGTCAGACGGCGAGGAAAAATACATCTGGCTGTCAGCCAGGCGATTCTTTTGATGACCAGCGGAGTACATTGATTTATTTTTCGGTACTACCAGAGGAAGCTGTTTTTAATTTTCTTTCTTACACGTGACATAAGGCTCAGTACGGACATCTGTGTGAATAATTTAGGAGAGAAGAAATATATTTGAAAGACAAAAAATGTATTATAGTCTGCCATTGATATTAGAAAAGTGATATTCAAAAATGACTGAGTTATTTATATTCAACGATGATGGTGGAAAGTAAATTTTTTTCTTCAAGTCCGAATATTTCGGAGAAGACTAGACTTAGGTATAGAGAGGGGTGATGAAGGTCATGCTAAAAAAAACCTGAAAATATCAAAACGCAATAAAAAGTATAGCATTCCCTTCGAAATGAGGAAGATTCATCAATTTCATCAATCAGCAAATCATCATGAACTATGCAAAGAGCGGAACCCAGAAAACTTTAGATGGAACAGCCTGTATACAGGGTGAGTCAGAAATGTGTACCGAGCTTTCTGAGGGTGATAGAACAATGAAAAATAAGTGTAGTTTGATGATTAAACTCATGGCCCAAAATGCATATTAAGGGAGATATATCCTTCCAAAGTTGATGAAATTGAAATAATTTCTCCGCATAACTTCTGAACGATGAAAGCCACCCGATTGAAATTTTGTGCATGAATGTATGTTGTCAAAATACATTTTTTCGTCACACTTCCACATATCTGATATTGTTATAAAGGGTGTTTTCAGAGAGTGAGTCATGATTTTTTGTAGTAAACTTTTTTCCCTGTATTATTTTCGGTGAAAAAACAGGAGCATTTGATGGAACGAAGAAAATTACATGAAAAAGGTACTCTTATTCAAATACAAAAAATTGAGCCGTTCGTGAGATATTTGAGTTTTTGTAGTTACATGATATCAGCAGATTGATTTTATTCATCGCGAGATTCATCGGTAACAATATTTTAGCAGGCCATGATGAATAATTTTGTTCCTAATTTTGACGTTCATGTCATCAACATTCGAGTCAACATTGTTGTAGTCGATTTGTTCGTGTGGTTTTTCTGTGTCATTTATCACTGCGATTATCAACTGAGATTTTAAGAAATATGGCAGGTTATTCGTTCTCTGAACAAACTGATATGCTTCTAATGCTTGGCGAGTGCTTCGGAAATGCAAATGCTGCTGAAATATCGTTATATCGATGAATCTCGCGTTGAATAAAATCAATCTGCTGATATCATGTAACTACAAAAACTCAAATATCTCACGAACGGCTCAATTTTTTGTATTTGAATAGGAGTAACTTTTTCATGTAATTTCTGTCGCTCCATCAAATGCTCCTGTTTTTTCACCGAGAATGATACAGGGAAAAAAGTTTTCTACAAAAAATCATGACTCACCCTCTGAAAATACCCTTTATAACAATATCAGAAATGTGGAAGTGTGACGAAAAAATGTATTTTGACAACATACATTCATGCACAAAATTTCAATCGGGTGGCTTTCATCGTTCAGACGTTATGTGGAGAAATTATTTCAATTTTATCAACTTTGGAAGGATATATCTTCCTTGATATGCATTTTGGGCCATGAGTTTTATCATCAAACTACACTTATTTTTCAATGTTCTATCACCCCCAGAAAGCTCGGTACACATTTTTGACTCACCCTGTATATATATATATATATATTTATATATATTTGTATCCAAAAACTCTGGAACACGTGCTCCTATCACAATTGATACTCAATCTATGTTTTTTCAATCAGAAGTTGCAAACTGGGTGAAATGAAAAATCAAATACATTTTATATATTATTCGAATTCGAGTATTGAGAAATCTAATCGTTGGGAGGTGAAATACTATATTAATTCTCTATATTGATAAGATGAGGTCTGGATATTCTTCTATTTCACGTCATGGTCAACGATCCCAGCATGCAGGCCATAATCATCATTCTCTCATCTAAATTTTTATTGCTGAGCTTGCAATCTAGCTAAAGAGTTCACAACGTTTGTAACTATTTTTGAATATAACCTGGATATTCTTTCAACTCATCCCTAATATTTTCAAATGTTATTTTAATAATTCTGATAATGGTGAACACGGCTGATTTTAACCAACTGACAAATTCTCTTCAAAATTTCATACTCCGAAGAACACGGACTCGAATGAATATGTAAAATTATAATGATTTTCGTTTCAACGTGTTAATCTTCATGTTAGAACTCCTTTGCTCTAACTCCGAATTCCTACTATCATCAACTTTTCCTCCTTGAATTTTCTAAATTTCAAATCGAACCAGTAATTCGCAAAACGATCCTCATATGCCTTAGGTTACATCACTGTCGTGGGATATATTAATGAGCTTGAGATTCTGGTGAAAAGAAACTGTCACCAATGAACGTTTAGTTTTAGCAGTTTCAACGAATGAAATGCGACAATCGTTGTATTCACGCCACTCTTCAATTGACAGCACATATTATCAAGTGCACTTGGACTGTACACAGGGGACGATTCAGTCGAGATCAATGAATTTTCTCTCCAGGTATTCCTGATTGAATGAGCTGCAAATCAATGAACGGTATCGTCTCAACTGAGTGCAGAAAGACTATGGGATATATGTAACAAACTTTTCTGAACGTCCAAAAATTCAGACAAATCGGTTGGATTCTGCAATAAGAGATTCTCACATCAAAACGAACGTACGGGGTAAGAATCATTTCGTGCGATAAATGACGTAACCTATATAAATTGGTTTGAATCCTATCTCGTTGGGAGATGTCAGCATGTGAAGGTGATGCCTGATAATAATTTTGAATCCACAGTTCCCGAATGGGGAACTACATCATCAGGAGTGCCACAGGAATCAGTCCTGGGGCCTCTATTATTTCTACTTTATATAAATGACCTACCAGCGAGCGTTCCACAGGCAGACGATTCTTTCATGATTATTAAGGACAGAAATGTTGGAGCAATAACTGAGAAATTACATTGCACTATCATGAAAATAGAGGATTGGTACAAAGTTCTTCAAATAAAAATAAATTACGAGAGAACAAACTGTATCCCGTTCGGTCGGAGGACAAGCATAGACAATTTTCAATATTGTGACAATGGGGTGTCATTTGTAACAAATATGAAATCTCTTGGTTATACAGGGTGAGTCAAAAATGTGTACCGAGCTTTCTGGAGGTGATAGTACATTGAAAAATGAGTATGATTTGATCAATATACTTATGACCCGAAATGCATATTAAGGGAGATATATCCTTCCGAAGTTGATAAAATTGAAATAATTTCTCCGCATAACTTCTAAACGGTGAAAGCCACCAGATTGAAACTTTCTGCATAAATGTATATTGTTGAAATACATTTTCTCATTTCACTTCTACATTTCTCAATTGCAGATTAATTCATCGCGAGATTCATCGGTGACGATATTTTAGCAGGCCATGAACAATTCTGTTCTCAATTCTGACGTTCATGTCATCAACATTGTTGTAAATAATTTACTCGTGTGGTTTTTCTGCTTAGTTATATTATTACTGCGATTTTCAACTGAGATTTCAAGAAATGGCAGGTTATTTGTTCGTAAGACGTTATGCAGAGATGTTTCCCGCTCGACGCGTTCCAAATTCGAGAACAGTTTTGAGGATTGTGCAAAGACTGCGTGAAACAGGATGTTTAAAAATGAAAAATACAAATAGTGGCCGACCAAGAAGTGCGAGAACTGTAGAAGTTGAAGAAGAAGTATTGAATACTGTGGAACAGGATCCGGAAATAAGAACTAGGAAATTAGCAAGACGAATAGACACAACATAAGCGAATGTTGCCAGGATTCTCAAAGAGCAACAGCTACACCCTTATCATTATTTGCAGGTACAAGAACTGTTACCGCGTGACAACGAAATGAGGGTGAGATTTTGCGAAGAGTTGCTGGAACGAACTTGGAGATGGCCTGAGTTTTTGAACAAAATATTGTTCACAGATGAAGCAACTTTCACCAGGAACGGTGTTTTCAATTCGGGCAACACTCATTTCTGGTCTGACGAAAATCCACACGTAGTTAAAGTTATGCATTTTCAATAAAATTCCAAAGTAAACGTCTGGGCTGCGACTTTAGGTAACAAATTCGTTGGATACTACATGTTCCCAGGGTCTCTGAATGATGCGATGTACCTCAGCTTCTTGGAAAATGAGTTGAGTACGATATTAGAAGACATCCCTCTTAACATACGTAGGAAAATCTACTTTATGCATGATGGAGCACCACCTCATTACGTAAGAGTTGTACGTGATTGGCTGAATGATAATTTTTCTTATAGGTGGATAGGACGAGGCATAGACGCTCCTATTTCTTGGCCCGCTCGTTCACCTGACCTTAATCCACTAGATTTCTCGATCTTGGGGTTACATGAAATCTAGGGATTATGCAACTGGAATTCGAAATATTGAGGAGCTGAGGCAAAAAATTTTAAATGAATCAAACTATGAACGGTTTGATGAATAATTTACGTAAACGCCTCAGAATCTGTATTATCGAAAACAGTGGATATTTCGAACAGCTAATTTAATTTTTTTTTTTATCTGTGGACAACACGAAAGGGAAACCTATGATGTTCGAGGAACATCGTGTTAGCCAGCGGTGGAATTTTGGGAAAGAAGGAAGGTGTTGGAATTTTTCTTGAATGTTTGGAGGTTGTAAGCATCAGGAAAGACTTCACTAGGCAAAGAATTCCACAACTTTGCCGTTCTATTGATGAATGATGCTTGGTATAGCGATGTTCGACAGGTCTCGAGCCTGACAGTGTAGGGGTGACCAGCTTGAGCTCGTCTGGTTTGTCTACTAGGGATCGCGCGTGGTGGCATAATAGATGATATTTCCGTTGAGCACCGACCGTGAAAGTACCTATAAAAAAGGCAAAGATCGCCGACCTTTCTACGATGATCTAGAGAGGTCGATGATTTGGTGAGTGTTGTGTCATCGACTAGGCGAATAGCTCTCTCTTCTGAATTGAATCTGAGAGCTTAAGCGTATGTTTGGGAGCTGAGCTCCAAACATGTGAACAGTACTCCAGGACAGGTCGAATTTGTGCTTTGTAGATCATAAGCAGTTGCTGGGATGTGAAGTATCTCTTCGAACGGAAAAGAAAACCGAGTTTTTGTGAAGCAGTTTTCGCAATGGACCTTACATGATCGTCCCATGAGAGAGCACTGTTGGTGGTGACACCCAGCATGGATATTGACGACCTCATAGGAACAGTGGTACCCGACATCATCAAATTGGGCATTGTGTGATCAGCCTTCTTGGTGAACATACAAGCTTGAGTTTTAGTTGCATTGAACTGTACTAGATTCTCAGATCCCCATTTCAGAATTCTTGTCAGATCCTCATTTAAAGCATCAACCTGTTTCGCCTTGCACCTCTGGCCTCATTGGATGATATAGGGGCTCTAGAGGAAAAGGCGGAATGAAGTGTACTATCATCCGCAAAGCTATGAACTGGGCTGGAAGTCACATTCAACAAATCATTGATGTGGAGCAAAAACAAAGTTGGTGCCAAGACAGAGCCTTGTGGAACACCAGCATTGATCGTCATTGTATCAGACGAGACCCCGTCTACCACCACGTAGAGTGATCTATCTGCAAGAAAACTCGATAGTAAAAGACACAGTTGGGGCGGCAAACCATATGACGGAAGTTTCGCTAGGAGGCCTTGGTGCCAAACTCGGTCAAATGCTTTGGAGATATCCAAGGCTACAGCCAGAGACTCCCCATGTTTCTCTATTGACACCTGCCACTTATGTGTCACATAGGCAAGCAGATCTCCAGTTGACCTCTGGTGACGAAAGCCATATTGCCGGTCGTTCACGATCCTTGAGTTCTCTAGATATCGGATGAGCTCGATGTTGATTGCTTTTTCCATTACTTTAGAGATCACAGATAGTAGTGCAATCGGTCTATAGTTGTTAGGGAGGGTTTTCTTGCCCTTCTTTGGAATCGGTTGGACCCTAGCTTCCTTCCAGTTAGAAGGAAATACGCCGAGTTTGTACGAAAGGGTGAACAACCTGCAAAGAACTGGTGTTAGTTCTGGGGCACATTCCTTGAGAACAATAGGCGGTATTCCGTCAGGCCCCATAGCATTCTTGATGTTGAGGCTAAGCAGAATGTGTCTGATTGTGCGTTGCCGGAAGACAATTTCTGGCATACGGTTATCGATGGTAGCGATTTTGGGAAGTTCCTGGCCTCGTGGTCCCAAGGTAGAATTGTCTGCGAACATTTTGGCGAAGGTGTTGGCTTTTTCATGAGGTGTTATAGCCAATGTATTATCATCCTTTGTGAGGGGAGGAAATGAGCTAGAAGTGAAATTTCTCCCGATCGCCTTGGCAAACGTCCAAAATGAACGGGAACCATTTGGACACTCTATGAGCTTGTTTTATCACTCTCTTTCCCTTCAAAATTATTAATTAAAACTACTAAAAACGTTTTCAAACTTTTATTATGATCCAAACCTTGTTGGGACAGACTTGTTGTGTTATGTACTTATTGCTCATTAACGGCACAGGAAGGTGATATCATCGACAAAATTAAGTACAAAATAAATCATTCATGGCCTGCCAAAATATCGTTATCTATGAATTTCGTGATGAATTAATCTGATGACATCGTGTGATTAAAAAAACTCAAATATCTCGAGAACGGTTCAATTTTTTGTATTTGGATAAGAGTACCTTTTTCAAGTAATTTTTTCCGCTCCATCTGATGTTTCCATTTTTTTTTCAAAACGAAAACAAGGAAAGAAGATGTCCCAAAAAAATCATGACTCACCTTCTAAAAACACCCTTTATAACAATATGAGAAATGTAGAAGTGTGATCAAAAATGTATTTCAGCAATATACATTTATGCAGAAAGTTTCAATCTGGTGGCTTCCACCGTTTAGAAGTTATGCGGAGAAATTATTTAAATTCTATCATTTTCGGAAGGATATACCTCCATCAATATGCATTTTGGGCCATAAGTTCATTGATCATACTATACTTATTTTTCAATGTACTATCACCCCCAGAGAGCTCGGTACACATTTTTGACTCACCCTGTATATTGGATACATCACTGAATTGGCATGAACATGCAAATATACCTAGCAAAAAACTACGAAGCACCTGTTTCTGTTTACGAATCCTTAGACTGAAACTATCAAGCTGAGTTACTTAATATTTAAATCAACCCTCAATTGGTTGATCAAAAATATGTTTCTTGTGCCTTGAGCAACTGCACAATGGAAATATAAAGTACAATTACTTGCTTCAAGTGAAAAGCTACTTTGACTTTGCTGGCTGTGCCAATCTTTGGCCAAACTTCACCCGCAGTAATTCAAAGGAACTATTGAGCCAAATTCTAGATTACTACAAGCAGAAACTCTTGAATGACGACGTTGAAAAATTGTCAGTCTCTTCATATCCCCTCTTCTACCATCATTTGTCGTCAACCAGAGAAAGCACAAATTACCTACACAGATCAGCTCCTATTTATATACGCAGAATAATTTCCCAAATACGTCTATGTTCCTCCAGTCGCCTGAAAATTACATACCGTGGTGTAACTTACTCCATTGATACGACTGAATTATGTTCAATTTGTAACTTGCATGATAATGAATCTCTCACCCACCAACTACTAGACTGTCCCAATTATGAAGGTATTAGAAATTGTCAACTTTTTTCCAATCTGAACTCATTTAATGACGTTATGCTTGATTCTGGGGACTTTTCTCTTCTATCGGGCCTTGCTCATGCTATCATCAACATTTTGAAAATACGGTCCTTTGCATTGAATGAATAATGGATTAAATTGTACTTCTACATTTGGTTTATCATATTAGTTTCTTGTGTTATTGTTCTCTTATATTGAGGTGAGCAAATAATTCTATACTTAAATACTATGTAGTTAAATCCGAACTTCTTGTGATGAGATGTAATATTCTCCAATACAATAAAGTATCTATCTATCTATCTATCTATCCTTAGACTGAAAAATATTGAAATCAAAGTATTGAAAATCGTATATGAGGCCAATTTTGCATCAAAACTTCGATATAGGTTGATTTATTGTGGATCTCCGGTTAACTGTCAAAACTCTTTCGTCATTCAAAAGTATGCAGTTCGAATAATGCTTGGCCTCAAAATAAGAGAATCCTGTCGCCCTCATTTCAAAGCATTGAGAATTTCAACCTTACCGAGCCTCTATATCCTAGAAGTCTTACTATTTGTGCACAGAAATAAATCTGAATTTACCTTCTCAAGTGCAAACACCAGACAAAATAACAACACCATTTCACCTCCTCAAAACAACACAGCTCTTTATCAAAGAAGTGCAATGTTTGTTGGAGTCAAATTATGTAATAAATTACCAGTACCATACAAAAGTCTGAGTATTAACCATAGACTTAAAGTCTATGGTATTGACCTATTCAAAAAAGGATTGAGGAATGTATTGATAGAAAAATCCTATAACAGTCTTGAGAAGTTTTTGGAAGACAATGATTTTCAATTAATAATGATGCACATGCTACTGCATTGTCAAAATAGAATGTATTCTCAAGATAACAAGTGAAGAATCACTTTTATAGTCAATAGCTTTGTTCTCATAGATGTCGAGTTCACTTCACTTCTTCACCTAAATAATAGGTTCACTTCTATAGCTATTGTTTGTTCATTAGTATATATATATAAAATATATATATTAGATCGTGACCAATTTCTACAACATGTTATATGTTGCAGAAGTGAATACTTTCTATTCTATATAGCATTTAAATATCGCTTATTTGCAATGAGCTATGTATTTTACAAAGTCGGCCAGCAAGAAGACATATTAGTCAACATGTAACGTCCGATGTAACGTCAATGTATTATCGATACGACAAGTATGTATCTCTTATATTTCACACTTTCTTCCAAAAATTGTATACTGTGTTCTTCAATTTGGATAATTAATGTTTTTATTTTTTCTAATACGTAGGTACTGAGTTAAATACGACTCAAGGCAAAGCATTGACATTTTTTGAAAAACAGGGAGGACATTACTGCTTGGGATGAATTCATTCGCTTGAGGGCAAAGATCAAGTCTGATGTTGACAATTCCTACAAAACTTCCGTGAGCACTGCTGAAAATGAAATATAAATTATAACCGAAACAAATTTTGGGCATATATGTACAAGCAAAAAGGATCTACTGGCATATCTGACAGAATGTCCTATGAAGGACAATCGTTAGACAATCCTCTGGATATTCTCAATAGCTTTGCTGATTTCTTTTCCAAATCATACATTATCAGCTCTGAATCCGAATTAAGTGATGTTGATCCACATTTACAAGTCTTGCAATTTCCTTTCTTCGAAGAAAGTGATGTGTTGGCAGCTCTGAAACAGCTAAAACCGAAAATGACAGTGGGTCCCGACAACATCCCTGCACTAATGGTTAGAGATTGTGCCTATGTCCTGGCCGGTCCACTGACAATATTGATTGATATCTCCGTTAGAACTAGTACCATCCCAGATCTATGGAAATTGTCTAAAGTTCGCCCAATTTATAAGGGAGGAAATGAGTTTGATGTTGAAAATCCTTCTCTATAGCAGGTTATATCCTCATCTGAGCAATCAAATTTCATGTCTTATGGTTCCAGAACTAGTACCATCCCAGATCTATGGAAATTGTCTAAAGTTCGCCCAATTTATAAGGGAGGAAATGAGTTTGATGTTGAAAATCCTTCTCTATAGCAGGTTAAATCCTCATCTGAGCAATCAAATTACATGTCTTATGGTTCCATAACCCTATAGACATTTTGGAATCAATTTCGAACTCATGCAAATTTTTTCGTCCTTACTGAACTCTCAAAAATAATGCACGTGAGTTGAAATTCAGAACGTATTATGCCGTCACATGATGTTCTTTTTATGAAAGGATCATTTCAAAGCTGGTTTCGGTTTGAAATTCGATAGGTGTGTACGATCGCATTGTATAAACATTCCGAAAATATTCGAAGACGCTGAATCGAATCTGCAATGGAAGTTTCTGAGATTGAAACGGATGTTCGTAGAATACATAGTCGATTCCTTCGATTGTACATTTCTCTTCTTCGGAAGCCCGGAGTCTGTCCGGAGCGAAATCATCGAAACGGAAACGTGACACTAGACTGACGCAGGTTCTCAGGCCGAATTATTTGTTGAGGATTAATCCTCAGTCCACAGACATATCCCGGAAATATGACGACGAAGTAGCAGAGTAGCTATTTCATTTGACGCTACTGTTCAATCTAGATAGCACTGACAGTTACTGATTGTTTTGTCTGAGCTCCAAAACTCCGGACCAGGCAGTTTATTGAAATAAATGGAGAGAAAAATCTTGACATCTCTATAATGAATTCTCTGGTGCTGTATGTTTGTGCTTTCTCATGTTTACAATGAGGAAAATTTATATTACTTCAATCAGACGGAAATATTGAGAGATGGCAATCAAATAATTCGAAGTGGAGATGTATTGAACGGAGAAATAGAAATTTGAAAGTTCTACCTATCTATTCTATTCTATTCTATCTATCTATCTATTTATCTATCTATCTATCTATCTATCTATATCTATCTATCTATCTATCTATCTATCTATCTATCTATCTATCTATCTATCTATCTATCTATCTATCTATCTATCTATCTATCTATCTATCTATCTATCTATCTATCTATATATCTATCTATCTATCTATGTATCTATCTATCTATATATCTATCTATATATCTATCTATTTATCTATCTATATATCTATCTATATATCTATCTATTTATCTATCTATATATCTATCTTATGAATCTATACTGCTTAATAGCAGGTATTACAGAAATAAACATGCATTGCTCCATATTGATAACATTCCAGAAAACAAGATTTTTCCTGGACCAGATTTGTAGAAGTTACTGAAAATACACTTGAGTGTGAGATGAGATTGAGTGTGAGATGAGATGATTGAGATGTATTGAACGGAGAAATAGAAATTTGAAAGTTCTACCTATCTATTCTATTCTATTCTATCTATCTATCTATCTATCTATCTATCATCTATCTATCTATCTATCTATCTATCTATCTATCTATCTATCTATCTATCTATCTATCTATCTATCTATCTATCTATCTATCTATCTATCTATCTATCTATCTATCTATCTATCTATCTATCTATCTATCTATCTATCTATCTATCTATCTATCTATCTATCTATCTATCTATCTATCTATCTATCTATCTATCTATCTATCTATCTATCTATCTATCTATCTATCTATCTATCTATCTATCTATCTATCTATCTATCTATCTATCTATCTATCTATCTATCTATCTATCTATCTATCTATCTATCTATCTATCTATCTATCTATCTATCTATCTATCTATCTATCTATCTATCTATCTATCTATCTATCTATCTATCTATCTATCTATCTATCTATCTATCTATCTATCTATCTATCTATCTATATATCTATCTATCTATGTATCTATCTATCTATATATCTATCTATATATCTATCTATTTATCTATCTATATATCTATCTTATGAATCTATACTGCTTAATAGCAGGTATTACAGAAATAAACATGCATTGCTCCATATTGATAACATTCCAGAAAACAAGATTTTTCCTGGACCAGATTTGTAGAAGTTACTGAAAATACACTTGAGTGTGAGATGAGATTGTCCCGATCCACCAAAACACTTATATCCTTTTACTCAATTTATTTTTCACCGTTTCGATAGTTCAGAACCTAAGATGAGCTCGAAAATGCTGCCATAAAAGCGAAGAAAGTGGAAGCGCTCACTTGTTATTAAGAAGAAAAATGATGAAGTACCCATTATTTCAACGAATCCTAGTCTCACTGATCGCTCACACCACCAGAAGAATTCAACAGCTCAAATGATATTTCATAAATCTTTTAAAGAATAAGTTTTGAAAAAAATCGAAACTAAATGCCTTTCGATATAATGAAATTTCAAACTCTCGAATTTTTCATATACCACCACTCATGAGTCACCGGTATATTGTGCAAACAGTATCAATAGTATATTTTCTAATATATATGAATATATATAGATGAATTGTCCATCGATGGTACTTTCGAATGACGTCAAAGTATCAATATATGGTACGATTTGAAAAAATTAAGTTTCGAGCAAAAAAGCTTTTTGGTCATTTTTTGGCACCTATACCAACCCACAATACTTTTTCATCTAGATAATGCAAGGTTAGCACCATTTCGAATATTTGGAATGATTTTAAGGGATTCAAGACTATCTGGGTCGAGAAATAAAATGTGTATCTGGAGAGATGAAATATCAACTCTTTGGTATCACTGGATTCACAAAACCACGAAGATTTCAAAAATGTTATAATATACAGGTGATTCCATTTGAAAATCGAAAATTCCGGAAGAACCGGAAGTTGAGAAAAATTTCTGAATATGTCAAAAAGCGCCTTCTACGAAGCTATGAAAACAAAGTAGAAATGGGTGTGTAACATGGGTCTGTGTAATCTTCAATCTATTTTTTTCACGAACCTACACGCAGGCCTCTTGATGAAAGCTGATTACTTTGTGAAAGTACAAGATACAGATTTGGTTGAATGGGAGAGAAGTTTCGCGATTGGAAGGCCACCATTGCGTTTTTGAGATATTTTAAATGAAAACTGAATTTCTGTTGTTTCAATTTCATTTGTTTCTGGCGTTGGTAATGAAGTTAGGACAAAACTGAAGAAACATCTCCATGGTCACTTTCACATATCTTGGCTGATCTGTCAGCTTCCTTGTTTTTCTGGAATTTTCCTCCAAATATTTTTCTCAGTTTTCAAAGCATGTTGGATGTTATAACCAATTTTTAGGCCCAAACATGTATTTTGCATCAAGAAACTGAGTCGACACTTGTCTTTTGACTACTGTAAAGTTTTCCTGAATCACCTTGTTGAAAATAAACTGATTACTAACGTGACTCATGTAGCTGGTGTAGCGTAAAAAATAAGTTCCCTAATCAGATCACAACTTTCTTATTCGATTTCTTTTACTGGAATGATCCCCCTTTATCGAATGTGTCTGTTTTGCTATCTGGGACTCAGAGACATAAGTACAAACTGTCCTCCATTTCAATGGATATTTGGGATGCAATTCAGTGGAAAAGTTCTTGTAACAATGATTCAACCTTGGTGATAAACAGACGGATTGTAATAGTGAGCCCTTTTATTTGCAGAGGTTTGAAGTACCCATCAGATAGGTAATGGTCATGATTCAGACTGCAGATGTGAACTGACTAGGACCAAGATCTACAAATTCAATGGATCCTATCGTCATAGGACATACTTGTGAATGTTTTTCCCAAGGAAGTAGTCCTTGTTTCGTAGTCCTTCGATGTGTTGATATTATATATTCTCTACTAGATCGAGCTTAGAGAGACAGGAATTGAAACGACTATAAGAAAGAGAAGCAGACTGTTGGCGTGGTCAGAACATTTTGATGTGGCATGCCATTGTTTCGAGTAATACACTTTCAGTTATTTTCATTGGAATCGAGTTGATAGTTTGTGATCATGCACTCAGATCTATTGTTCAGCGAAGTTCATCGATCCATAAGTGTGTTAAAACAATGAGAATCTTAGTTGGTTCAGCTGGTTCAGCCCATCAAGTCAATGAAGGATTGTGAAACTTTGTTGGAGATTGAAAATAGATAGAACACTGATAGATTCGAAAAAAATCAGAACATATCATTCCATAGGCAAGTCATAGTATAATGTTCATCAAATTTCAAATAGACCCTAGTTCGCGCTTAGAGAAAGGCGGAGGAATCCAACCAACGAAAAAAGCAAACTAGAGAGAGGTAGTCAGCAATGATCAGCTGAATGTTGGCAAAAGTGCACATTTTTTTGTTGCACATATGCACGCACGAGCCTGAAATTCGAAAATGAGCTGCGCAGCAGCCAACGTCCAAACCGACGAGTGCTTGAATTGCCTTCTGTAACGATTGTTTCATACTATTTTCTCGGTTTCGGCTGAATCATACAGTTTCGTTAATATTGAATACATATTACCATAACATCATTCAATAATTGGTTGGAGAAATTTCTTTCAAAATCTGCAGCAGTTGTACTAATAATAAACAATATTAGCAGATTCTACGGATACCAATTCTAGCTACCTCATAGTTTGGGAACTTTCAATGAACTATTATTGCTTCGTTATTAGTCTCAACTGAAATCTCAATCACAAAAAAATAACTATATATGTACCTCCCTATGTTACGAGCTGTATTCCTATTTTTTCAATAGTTATTCTATTGGAAAAGCTATCTGTCAAGAAGAATTCGAGAGAATTCCAAGAATTTATTATCACAAAAGCATGCGATTATCATTACCACCATTGAGTTTCAAATGACTGGAGTAGACTCACGCTAGGCATTGTAGCCTGTTTTGTGATGTCTAAATCAGTAAGGCATTTGTACAAGTGTATGTCTCATGTAATGGCGTACGAATGGCATGTGTAGTTAATTTACATTTTCGTGAGATAGAAGAAAAATTAGAGAATTATAGAAATTAGGATTCAAATGAAATTGGATAATAAGAGACACTTCGAATAAGGTATAACTTGTTATTGTATTATTGTGAATTTCTGGTAGATTATGTAACGAGCTGTATACCTACACAAATATGAACTTGTGAGTTAGTGGAAAATTTGAAATTTTTCTGGGTGTCTATGTACACACTTTTTCACATCTTTTTTGAACAGTTTGAATGATTTAATATCCTTTAGATTTATTGTTAAAATGTTGAATATTTCAAGACTATAAGAGAGAAAAGAAAGAAAAGAACTGTTTTATTGAAGAATTCAATCTTTATGTCCTGGTTTATTTTTGATCGATTTTTTTTTAATGTGTCTGTGTGAAATCTGTTCGTTTATGGAACATTCTTATTAGGCAGTGATAACTGTATAGTGAGTAAATATTCAACATGTTGGTTTCTTGATATGATATTGTCTTGTTGAGAAGAGTCTATTTTTTTCAATGATAATTCTCAAAAGAATGTTTTGGGCGGTTTGTAATGTCGATGGTACTATTTGTGTTTTCTTCATTTCCATATTTGTTTAATTAATTTTCAGCGTGAATTAATACCATCTTTAGATTATTCTTCCTCTTTCTGCTTCGTTCAACATAGGTCTCGATTAGTCTCGAATCACAGGCATGTTTGAACTGTCGATTATCTAATATTCATTACATGCAGGCATAAGGATCATTGAAACACCCAAAACAAAAACACCCAAGAATCGAGTATTGATGAGACTATTAAAGTGCCGAAACAGAGAAAACACTTTTTGTCAAGAAATATTCAGTCTCATTTAGGAGTTCTAGTGAAACATCACGTCAAAGAACTCACCTCTCATATAAATATAGGCCGTCCCTCTCATGTTCCTTCTCGTCAACACAATCAAGTTGAAAACGTTGCCGACGATGCCCAGCAAGCAGATAGAAGGCAACGCGAACCCGTAGGAGTACCGCCTCAACACCTCGATCCTGGGGTCTTCCGACGCCGGCGTCGTACCATAAAAGGACGCCGGAAACGAGGTTATGTTGCTGATGACGCACGGCAGGCATTCCGTAGTGGAGTCATTGAGGCAGAGGGCAGAAGTGCCGGGGGACACGCTGGAGTACAAGAGGGACATGGCGGTGGACTAGAAAACCGTCGTCGATGGTGTCATGGTGGCTTCTGTTGTCTGCAACAAGTGGAGTACTATTCAAGGTTTCTCAGAATATCAGATAGAACATAATATATTACAAAGAAATATAAAACAGAATAGCCTTAACGGGAATAGACAACTCAATATTAAAATCAATGAAAATGATCTAGAAATTGTGAGTGGAATCAGGTATCTAGGGTTTAATGTAGATTATAAATGTAGACACAATCTCATTGGATATTCATGCTGACTATGTGTGGTGAGTAAAATATCAAAGAGATTGTATTATTCTTTCATCATCAATGTATTCCAGAATGAAGTGCTATAATTGCATAATAAACCCTCGTTATGATTCCTGAATTACTATTTTGTTGTGCAGAACAAATTGAAACAATTACAAACATTGCAAAATAGTAGTGGAATGCCACCTGTACAAGATATGATTTGCAGATTGGGGTGGCTCACTGTGTGGCAAAAAAAGGGTCACTTCGCATATTGTTGTCAATGCGCGAACCTTGTCATTTTTTGACGTTTGTTGAAAAATTATCTTCGAAGATTCATTATTACCACAGTTCAATTGTTTCAATTTTCCATCTTTCTATCCTCGTGATAACTTGTATGTGTATATAATCATTATCACAACCACTCTCCACCTGGCTTCAGAAACACTGAATTTTTCATCGAATTCCCTGCGATCACTACAGTTTCCTTGCTCGGTGTAAGAGGCACGAAGAGGACTTATAACTGGGTAATTTGATGAAAAATGAATGTACCACCTCGAGAAACTTACAGACAGTATGGGTAATTTGAGTTTGGATATTGATTTTAAAACTCCGATATTTTAGCAATAGATTCTGAAAATGTATATGGATTGAGAATTGCACTGCGATATTTTCATTCTGCATATTTCGAAAAGGTAGAGATTACTGATCGTTCACTTCGCAATTAGGTTTTGAATACATTACGAGCTTGTAATATGATATGAAATTGAACTGATACCAAAAGCTGGGCCCAATTATGTAGCAAAACATATTACGAGTAAAAAGCGGAGTCGTGAAAGAAATTGATTTCCTGAACTTTCTTGTATAATTCCACAATACGTCGTATCCAGACTATAAATGAATAATTGTGAAATATTTGCTGACAGTGGAGAATTTCATAGAGCTGAAGTGTAGAAGGTCGAAGGAATATTTCTTCACTACTTTTTTCTCGGATTTTCACTATGTATATTCAAATCAATGGGAAATCTTTCATTCCTTCATAGTCATAAATGTCATAGTTCTTCTACCAAAAGTTTTGTTGTGAACATTCAAAAACAAAATTTTATCAAAATGTGATTCACAATGCATGGCCTGATTTTCTCAACCAGTAGAAAAATCATGCCACTAGTATTGAAAATGAAGAAAAACCAGAAATTTCACTCATTTCGACTGAACAAAGTGTTGAAACTGAGTAAAAAAAACGCAACTTGATGTGTTTCCTCCAATTTGACATCTGAACCACGATTATTACTCACACCAAACTTCATATCGATGAAAAGTAGAATCAAGATCGTTCGATATTCGAGATAGTTGAAGTGTTATTCTGACCACCCTGTGTGTATCAGGAAGAGGATGGAACTTTAATGTCATGATGCATTGTATTTTCTCCTGATTGTTCAGAATGTTAGAATGGTTCGTGAAAATCATAAGTAGCAGATATTTTTGAAAATATCTCCTTGCTTTCGAGCTCAAGAGGATCTATTGAAAAAGTATAGAGAGGAGACAGCAAGGTGCGGCAAGGACAGAAATAACAACATATGTAATTCGACGAGCAGACGACTGATAAAGGACCTGAGACCGTGGACCATGCGGGACTTTAAGGATGTGAATTTCAAACTCAACCAAGGACACGATTACTTCAGACGGTACCTTGACAGTATGGACAAAGTACAAACACTGGACTACAAATAATGTGACACGACCGAGACGATGCGGAATATGCGTTCTTTGAATGCGACCACTGAAAAGGAATGAGATATGGCCCGGAAGCAACCACAGGATGCATCACTCCCAATATCATCATCGAGGTGATACTCCACGGAATGGAACGTGGCAACTAGTTGCCACATACACATTGATGATTTTGAGATAGGAAAACGCTGGCGGCTTGTCTGAAGTATTGGATTTTTAAATTCTAAAGTTTGAGACTAGGCTAGTAATAAGTATTGCTTTATTCAGTAACAAATCCTTGATTTTGATTTGCAAATCTTCATAAAGAAATGTCGGTTTTTTACTCGACAATAATAATTGCTGACATAAGTATTACTAAACTACATAAACTACTACCGTGTTAACACAGTAACAACGAGAGGCGACAGTTCGGATTTTTTCGTGTTTCCTTTTCGTAGGCGCATGTGCTGGATATGTGGTATGGATGTCAATATCATGTGATTAGTTCTGAAGGTACTTTCTTAGTCCGTGTGCCGATGTCCTCATTGTATTATTTATAATCGCGTTACTACGAGAGCTGGAAAAAGTAGTGAAATGACATATTCTTGTGCATATCGCAGTTATTCATCCAGAACAGATATAGTGATATAGGATTGCTGAGTTTTTTCACTTCTCTCAGGGATCACGAAAGGTTATTATCATTATTATTATTATATGATATAAAATCTTATTGTTGTTTACATCATTGAAGTTTGCTTCCGAATGGTTTTATATTAATTTTCGTGAAAATAAGTGCAAAATAAAGTGCGTAATACAATGCAAAATGATTTCATGATGAGAAAAAACTTCGATGAGGTATAGATGTCATCCATGCATGAATTTCCAGATGAAAAATCCCAATTTAATGAGTTATTCGTTATAATTGACATTTTTTATTGCATTACATATACAAATAGGGACCTGAGTCAGAACAAAAATGTAAAGAATAAAATTTTGAATTTTGTCACATTTGGAGGAACTTCCAATCGAAATTTGCTGTATTGAACCACAGTTCGGAATAGTATAATAAAATGTGAGTTACATAAGGCATTGACATATTTTAGCACGAGCTTGAAATTCGGAAATGAACAGCGTAGCGGCGAATTTTTTAACGAACGATTTCTTGAATGGCGTTCTGTAATGAAAATTTGATAATTTTTTTTCTGGTTTGGCTTCTACCCGTGCAAGATAAATATTTTCTCCAACAAATCAGTCAGTGAAGTTACGGAATTTTGTGAATGAATTTGTTATGTGTTTCGAGTGAACTCCTTCAGAATTTGATAGCTTGGTGGAATGGAAAATATTTGTGAATGATATGAATCATGACTTGATTATCTATCTACGAAAGGTTGTTGATATACACTGTTTGAAACTTCTACTTTGCCGAAATCCAGTCTATTTTACTCTATGGCATTCTACTATGGGGAAATTCAACAGCTGCACAGTATCTGTTCTTGATCCAGAAAAGAGCTTTGAGAGCAATAAAGAACATATCATCCAGACACTCCTGTAGACCTGTATTTGCTGAGTTGAATATATTGCCTTTGGCTTGTCTGTACATAATGGAAGTTGCTTGTTATATTCACAAAATCAGAAATACTCTTCCTAGGCATATGGATATTCATTCCTATGAAACCAGAAATAACCATTCCATCTACCCAAATCATGATAATCTCCAGATAACGTAAAATGGACCACTCTCAACTGGAATAAGGGTTTATAATAAATTACCCGAAGACATCAGATATCAAACTATTCACTTCAACTTCCGTAACTCAATGAAACAATTTTTACACAGGAATCTGTTTTATAACGGTAATGAATTTTTTTAATGATTTTAACATGTTTTGTCATGTAATTGTTTTGTATTTCATTGCATTTTATCTTTTTATTACCACTGTGACTTACTCATTGGCCATCTCGAGTTTTTATTTCTCGAGTTTCTATTTCTTTTTTTATATATACATATATACGCATATGCCTGTATCCTTGACATGTTCTACACCCCAATTGGGTCTTTGAATGAATAAAGATTGATTTGATTCGATTTGAAAATCTATATGATTGACAGAGTGAGTGCATTATTATCATTACTTTCATGTCGAGGAGTCGATGAAAGAGACAAAAGAAGAATGTGTATTGATGAATAAACCTCATCATTGAACGAAAAAGCATGCACTAATGCAGGGCCGGACTTAGAGGTCCAGTGGCCTCGGGGCAACAAAGGAGCGGATGCCCCCTCGCCCCAAATTATTTTCCAAGTAAAGTAAACAATCTTTCTTCGAGTTTTTCAATAAATAATTTATTGTGAAACCAAGCAGATTCCCTTAGTATTGAACAAACACATATAAATATTAACGGAAACAAGAATTATATCGAAGAAGAGATGTTCACTAGTGTTCACTAGCTGGAATTTGAAATTTTTTTATTTCCCAAAGTCTCTATTGTGAGCCCCCCACTGTTCGAGGAGGCCCGTCGCTCTCGCCCCGGTTGCCCTCCCCTAAATCCGGCCCTGCACTAATGCTTTTTTCAAAGTGCCGAGACAGAAGAAGAAATATAACTTTCTAGAAGAGGAAAGAAGAGAATGGATTTTTCTGGAACTCTATCTGGAGATAGAGAGTGGAAATCACATTTGTAAAAATGAATTAATACATCATCTCATTAGTAACAGTGTTTTTTTGAATGAACTATTTTAGGGTTATGAACAAATGAACCTATTCTTATTGCTAACGAAATTATTATCATACTCTTATCAGTATTCTCGAGTTGTTTTCTTTACATGAAGGTGTATTTCAGTAATCATGTGTTTCCTATCTCTCATCTCATTGCTATCTTGTATTTTATCAAATGGAACATCCTTCAATCCGTCAAACAAATATGAATGATTTCGCAAATTAAATTATATTATGACGTATGCTCATACACCATAAGGCCGCTGAACAGATTATTATTACCATTTCTCTCAGATTGTTTCGATTTTATGTGGTATATTTGTCAGATCAAGCGTGTTGGCGATGAACCATCGAACATCGTCATAGCTGTCGCATCTCGTGGTTTCTCTCTGGTTATTATAAAACCTTCAATTTCTAACTGAGGGGTAGTTGAAAAACAGACACTCACTTTCGATGGTCAACAAATATCAATACTGAACCATAATCCAAGAATGAGTTTGTAATAAGGAATATATAAGTGTAGATAGATCAAAGAGTTATTGAACAACAAAGTTTGATCTACACCGACAATTGGTGAATAACATGAAACATGATATATAACAGAAAAAAATGTTGAAAACCGTGTCACATTACATTCCTTCCATATTGCAAACAAAAAAAGTGAAACTTTTTTATATAATATGTCTTGCTATATAGTCTGGACACAGATCAATAGAGTTTGATACAATGTTAGAAACTCTTTCTTTAAGGCATACCGGTCGTATTATATGTTGTAATTTTTCAATTCAATTAAAAATGAGCTCATATTTATGACCCATCTGGCACTCTCCCTCCTTGAACTAGGTCATAATTCGGCGAACGAACGAACGTTTTACGATTACGATTGCTTGTACAGGCAAAGAGCAGCAAAGACGCGATTCCATACCAGTCAGGATTCTGATCGGAATTACAGCGGCTCTCATGATCTCAATTATCATATTACCTGATGCAAGTAAGGAATGAAGAACACTCAGTGGTTGGAGCCAATCTTATCTGGTATATAGTCTGATCCAAAAAAGAAAAAAGAGTTGAGGCTAAAATTTGCCAAGTCAAAGAGGTAGAAACTTCTCTAAGCCTAGGCAGTTTTCCAGACACCAGTGTAGCTACACAATGCTATGATGAAGAGTTTATGATGACCAGTATGGCTACCTAGAACCACTATGCTTGATTGTACAACTCAGGATGGACTGGAAAAACAGTTTGATTAGTCAGAACAAACTGAGTCTTGCATGTAAATCATCTCTGAAATAACTGGTTGCGGAATCAATCACGGTCGGACGAACTTCACCCATGAGTACATCAATAAGTACATGAGTACATCAATGCTTGATTTCACCGTTATCGAAATATCTTTTTAGCATAAAAATATCACGAAAACTTCCAAGACAGAGCCTCACAAAGTTGGGAATTCCACTCTGACTTCAAGAAGAATTCACCACTCACCAGTTTTGTCTCTGTGGAGAGTTTGAATTCGACCGTTTCTCGAGTACCGTTTGGAGTTCGGCTCCAGAAATCAGACCTCATCTATGACCAGTTATGTCAATATCTATCGGGACCTTTCACTCTTTCATCGCTACTATCATAAGGTTCCCCGATGAATAATAGCTTCTCTCCTGAATGACCATAGTTTGCTTAACTCCAATGGCTTGAATATCACTCTTGTGCAGTGGGATTTGAATCACTCAGTACATCGTATTAGAAGGATTCCTTGTTGGAAGTCAACATAACTTTGGTATCGATTACCTGTATATCTTCGCAGAACATTCACGATTGTTTATCCTTTAGTGTGCGAGTACATCACAATAGAAAAAAATCACTTCTTCTAGACGGGTGTTGATCCTTGATTGATTGATTGAGAAACAGCGATATATTTGCTCGGATGAAAGAAGGAGTAAATCCAATTTCCTTGGACTCTGAAGTGCAGTAGAACAAAATAATAAAGTCAGACCGGATAGATATACTTGTCATTGAAGAAACCTGAAATTTATTGTGTTATTCACAAGTAGTTCTAATGATCATGATAGAGAAGTAAACACTCTCTACGGTGGTAATGGTGAGTGCTCTCCATCGAAACTTTCGAGACTTTGAATGAATCAAGGGTGTTCCAATCTCTTTTCAATGTACAGTCCATATTAGTTCATATTTTTCAATATTTTCTAGTTCAGCTGCTAATTCAGCATTGTTTCGTAGTTAATTCAATGAAGTTTGGCTCCTCTGTAAGGTGACCAATCAACAGGAATTGTCTACTTTGAATACCATATTGCTGGCAGCTTACAATTGATAATAGATGAAAGACAACCGATTCATGGAAGTTAAATCTCCTCCCTTTCATTAGGGCACAATCAATCATATTCCGTGAAGTAGCTGGATAATGAACAAAAAGTCCATTTTCGAAGTTTTTGTCATCAACAACCCCGGTTATTTTAGCAGTTCTCAACTCGAAAGTCCTCTGGGTATTATTTCGCGTCAGTCATGTGAGATTAGATCGAGAATGCGTGGCTGCTTTCTGTAAAGTTATATCCTGCTCGAAGTTTTCGTTACATCGCGAAATACCTCAATATTCCTCAAAAAATGCTCCATCATTGAATGACTTCTTTCGACCGTGAAATCAATTTTCTTTTGGATGTTGGAAAAAATTATCTCCGTTTTTATCTTGGAAACTCTTCATCTTCTTCAGAAGATCAGTCTGGAGAAAATTACCTCCCTCATGGTATAACTATCAAAAATATGATGAATTTGGCCCAGGAGACAGATAAAACAACAAAAAATCATTGGGAGGTCTCTCGAATAGTCTCCACATCCAGATGATATTGAATGAATTCCTTTGTCAAGATATCAGGCCACGTGTAACAGCTCAATTTAAGTCGCCCGGACGGGGGTAGAAACCTGTCAATATAATAGCGAAGGAGTTCTGATACATATCGTGAAGAGCTCTCAATTCCTGCTCGAGTCATTACGAATTTCCAGAGTTCCATCAGCTTGGAATATGTACAAGATGTCCCGAGTTGATGTTTCGATACTCTACATTCTCTATATCAAACGGAACAGCGCATATAATCACATACATGAAAAATGTTTGGATGTATGCTGATGAAATTGAGCTAGCTATTTGTTAGTTAAGTTTTGGTACTTGAATACAATATTCAAAACGCTCGATTTCACAATGATGAATCATGGATTTTTCCATTCTTTTATTTGATTCAATTGTGTGATCTTCCATACTTTGATTCGATCAAAGGCGTGAGCATAATATCTGTTCATGGTGGTTCCGTCTTCCACGTTGCCATACATTATACAATCTCTGATATTGCAGAAACCGACAGTCCATTCGATCCTACACAATATCCTGTAACTAGCATCAGTCCCGTCAGAATTCACAGGACGCAGGATCTGTTCAGTTGTATTTTTCGAAGATTTAGGTAAAGAGGGCTTCAAATGTATCCATCTTTGGCAGATCAGAAGTAGTTTTTTCTTCTTGCCGGGTCCAGAATAATTGTTTTGGCAGCACTTTTCTGTTGACTACAAGTAACGGTTATTTTCCAATTAACTTGATTTTAGAAGCTGGTCAACTGAAGTTGAATACAAGATTTGAAAATGCACAAATCGTTCTGTTATACGTGTACGTTATTTCAGACATCCCTTATAGATCCGTTAGACTTCATCAAGAAGAGCGTGCAAACAAGCGGAAGAATGTTTACGCGTATCTATGCTTTATCAAATCTTAACCTTCAGGTCCTGATCGATCGTTTACGATACAAGTTGGGATTCATTTTCGTACCTATATATATTATGTAGGTATATGCCATCGGAAATGGAGGAATGATGAGAATCTCTGGGGACCCCATTACATATATATATATATATATATATATATATATATAAAAGTCATATCATATTTGGGATCACTGAACCACAATGAGGGAAAGTACATTAATTTTCATGGTTCAACTTCTGACGACTTTGATCATCTCTGTGACATTTTACTTCGGATCCTATATGTTGAAAATCCTAGCTCAACGCCGAGTAGAAAGGGAGAAGAATGATTGATAGTTTCCATTAAAATTCTGTTGATTCATTATTAGTCTCATCAACGAATCTATCAGGGCAGCAAAAAAAGTGTGCACACAATACAGAGTGTCCCTATGGGAACTGAATCGGTCAATATATGGAAAAATATAAGTAGGGCGAATTTGAAAATTTAATGACATATTGTTGATGACGGGGACAATTCGGCTAAAATATTTTCAATATGTTGGCATAGCAGGAAGTTGATATCAACTTGCTCATTTCAAACAGGACACCCTATATATCATTTCATTTTTGGATGCTACGAATTTAATGTGTAATGTCCTATACCTGATTCTATTCGTGAGATACATTTGGAATTGTACGTCAAAAATTACGTTTGCAGGCATAAACATTATAACTATCGATATCTCATGAATGAAATCATCAATTATTCGATTGGAGTTGGTTTCCTTGTAGAAGGTGATCTACTTCAGTGTACTGACTTGATATTTCGATGATAAATAAAAAAAGGGTGATCAGAAACTAACATTGAAATGGAAATCTTATTTTTATGATTCTATATCATTCAGCATTGATAATGAGGGTAACTTTGTATGAGATTGTCTATTTCCAATAAATTGTTGTTCTCGAAATAATGGACGAATTAACATCACTCCGTTCCGGAAAATCGTATATTCTTGAGTTTAGGTATCATCAGTTGGCCATGGCGCCCGCGGTTGTGTTAGAAAAAGTGTTTCCTGTCTCTTCTTCATCAATAGAACGGCAATTGTAGGGATTCTTCACCTAGTGAAGTCTTTCCTGATGCTCACGACCTCCAGACTCCCTTTTGTCCCAAAATTTCAACAAAGTCTGACACGATGGTCCCCAAACATTATAGGATTTCCTTTCGTGTTGTCAAGAATTAAAGAAAAATGTTTAATGAACACATTTTATATCAAAATGTCTGGTTGCAAACTATTTTTTCATTCGATGATCAAAAATAACTCAGCTAATGAATGTGACATTGTGATATTCCACACGAGATGAAAGAACCATTGATGCAACATTTTCAACAACATCTGCAACAAATTTGCAATGTACTATAATATTATTGTTCGATTTATATTAGAAACCACCATTCGAAACATCGGTTCCTTATTGCTCCTCTCAATCTGCAGCACGATGCTTTTTCCGTAAAGTGTTTTCCATCTCATGAAAATCTTCGAGCTGAGTATTACCCCAATAGCCCTCCCCAATTTCGATGGCTTATCAGAAGGGCTAGCTGTACCCCCCCGAGTGTAAACCACTCGACGGCAGATAGGCCGAGGACTCATTCAACGGCTCTTAGTAAATACATGGAATGTCCCTGGGGGTGGAAAGCCATCAAACTGAGTGGTGAATGGCAAATATTATCCTGCGAGATAGACCTCACGTGTATCGAGGACGTATCTACTTGCTTATCCATCATTCGCGGATGACATGAAAAATTATGGGAGTGCTCTCTGCCAAATGCAAATCAAGTAGAGAATGATAATATCTTTGGAAATGAGGATGAGGTTTATTAACGGTAGTGTTTTTTTGTTTCAACAAAGGCGGAAGTAATTCAGATCGTATTCTCTTGGGCCAGAGATATATTTTTAGATTTTTCTTCACATTTGCAATGCTATCCAAAGTATATAAGGCCACCGAACATATAAGGACTATATGTTCGGTGATAAGGCATACTGAATAATAATCATTTAACTATATCATTCACAGTCACCCCTAATATCAACGTGGTCAAGGCCTATTTATGAATTTCAAATGAACACAAGCGTTATGAAATTCATTAATAATAATAATAATAACAATAAATATATATATAATATATATATAATAATATATATATAAATATATGGAGTACTGCTCACATGTTTGGAGCTCAGCCCCCAAACATACGCTTAAGCTCTTAGATTCAATTCAGAAGAGAGCTATTCGCCTAGTCGATGACACAACACTCACCAAATCATTGACCTCTCTAGATCATCGTAGAAAGGTCGGCGATCTCTGCCTTTTTTATAGGTACTCCCACGGTCGGTGCTCAACGGAAATATCATCTATTATGCCACCACGCGTGATTCCTAGTAGACAAACCAGACGAGCTCAAGCTGGTCACCCCTACACTGTCAGGCTCGAGACCTGTCGAACATCGCTATACCAAGCATCATTCATCAATAGAACGGCAAAGTTGTGGAATTCTTTGCCTAGTGAAGTCTTTCCTGATGCTTACAACCTCCAAACATTCAAGAAAAATTCCAACACCTTCCTTCTTTCCCAAAATTCCACCGCTGGCTAACACGATGTTCCTCGAACATCATAGGTTTCCCTTTCGTGTTGTCCACAGATAAAAAAAAAAAAAAATATTTATTTCCCTTCTGTGGTGATGTACATTGGTTCATAATGATATAGTATAGAGGAATAAATATAGTTAACCCATAAAAGGTTGCCCACGAGCATGGGTATGGGGGTGGGTACATGGTGGAATTATAATAATAACTGTTAATGGAATAGGACGGGATTATTTAGGAAAAGAAAATTTCAACATGAGATTACTTATTTCGAATTCAATGATGATAATAGCAATAATAATAATACAAAGAATACATTAACTGTTAATTATTTACATAAAAATAAAAATTATATACATATAATTATACACATAGTATCAAATAATACAATATGAAATGAAATACAAACATATATACGCTACAATTTTGTCACTGTACAATGTTGTCACTGTATTCAGAAAATTGCCAATTTGTTTTCAGAAAGTTAACCTAAAGTCAGGTCAAGAAGTTGATGGATTTTCAGTCTGTCTGTTTGTGTCATCCAATTCCTCAAGTGTCTTTTAAAGAGTAAAGTAGAGTTAATTTCTTTCAATAATGGTGGTAAAGAATTATAAAGTTTTGGTCCCAAGTAAACATATGACCGCAGTAATGTATTTTTTTCAGGTTTTGGTACACATACTGAATTACTTCTGTGTCGAGTAGCATGAGTGTGGTTAATTGGTATTAATTCGTGTTTATTATGGTGTTGTCTAGTTACTGTTTGGAAGAAATAGAGTTGCCTTATGTCCATAATTTTGGTATCCTTATGTAGGTCCTCTGTGGGGTAGATATATGGTTTTTTATACATACATTTGATTGCCATTCATTGAATAATTTCTAGCTGCAAAATATGATTTTTTGTTGTAGCTCCCCATGCAATTATCCCATAGTTGAGGTGGGTTTCAAAGAGTGCATAGTATAGTATCCGTAAGTATTCGATATCGAATATTTTACAAAAATATCTCAGCTTTTACAGTACATATCTGGCTTTTTCCTATTTTAAATTACTGTCAACATAAATACCTAGATATTTTACACTTGTAGCTGATTTTATATTAAAATTGCCATTTCTAGTAGAAATGTTCAGGTTTCAATATTTGGGTAGGTACTTTGTGTATGAGGTGAACGGAACGTAAATAGTTTTATCAACATTAATGGAAAGCAGACGGCTGTCAAACCATTCCATAATAATTTTGAAATCAATTTCTGTGGAGGTTTTGCTTCCCAGGAGGTCAGCTTGAACTGAAACAGTTGTTAGTTTCGCCATTTCGCTTAGACACTTTGCTCTTATGTGAAAGACTTCAAATTTTTGAATTCCTAAACCATAGCCGGTAGAACCGAGAGAATAATTTCAAATTTTCCCAAACAAACCTATATTCGCGTTGTCCCTTGTCAGTTAATAATCAATTCTATTAAATATTACCTAGTAGAACATGTATTAACTTCAGTAGTTATATCAATAATTGTATTCAATTATCATTTCCTGTATAATGTAAATGAATCATGACGATATCATCTCTGGGAGAAATATCCGCTCATGCAGAAATACTCATTGATTTGAAAGATCAATTTTCTTTTCTTTCGTAGTTAGAAGCTTGAATACCGAATGGAATGCCCCTGTATAGGACCGCTCAATAGAAAGATATCTCATCTCATTCTTTCAGTGCACGTTTTTCACTAATCTAGTCCATCAACTATGTAGAAGTGACTCGGAGGGGTCCGTTTTGTCTTCATCCAAGCTTTCTGCTCGGAGGTTGTCCACCAAGAAATCGAACACGATTCAGCACCCAATAGAAACTGAAAGGATTCATGAAACAAAGAGGAGAATGAAATGAATTTTCTATTTACTATGTCATGTGGGGTATGTCGAGGGAAAATTGAGAATACCCCTACAATTCCGGAGTCATAATATATTAACCGGAAAAGTACCCTTTTCCCGTAGAGATTTCTCTGAGCGTTTAACGAATTTTCATTCTATACTCTATACTCTGTCCTATTAGGAGGGTGCTTGAATTGAGGCAGCAGGCAGCCAAACGATTCCCAGTAGGCACACGTACGTTTATTCAACTTTTGTTTGACGTTAAATGGACGAGAAAAAGCGTTACCGGTTGAATTTATTAAGAAGTCATTTCGGTGGTGATTTATAATAATATTTGGGATACATGTTTATACCGTTTCTCGCTAGTAGAATGAAATGAAATACCGACAATGAGGAAACAATTTCAGCCGTCGATGAAGAGTTAGTTACGACAGCAAAAACCAGTGGCGGCTGGTGATCCTTTCAACAAAGGATGCTGAATGAGAAATATAAAGAAGCACATCCACACGATCAGCATAACTAACTATTTCCCAGAACGAACTGAAGGGGAGGTGTATAGTGGTTTCGTAACGGAATAATATCCTGATTTATGACCTAGTTTGCGAAACCAAGAAATAAACATTTTGATCCACCCGTCTGCTTTTGACGGTCGAAGCTGCCACCCCTCCCCCTCTACCGCGAGATTTCCACGTGCTGCTTTTACGCAAATTTCATTCGTTCTGAGGCTAGTCTCCTCAGGATGATGCCAAGTCGCGAATTTGGTTTATATTTTGAATACCTTCAAGTAGCAGCATTGTTGTCAGAATTCTCATTACTGTATACCCATAACAAATATCTACATGATCTCACTCTATGATAAAACCGATGAAACGGACGAATGTTAGCGATTCCTGTGTATATTTCAGACAAGTATATATAACTATTCGTTGTATGAAGAGCCTTGTGGAGGCTCAGCCTCCGTTGCCTCCTCTGAGGAGCCGCCACCGGCAAAAATATTATGTTGTTGCTGCTATTATCTTCTCTGATTCTTTGACTGGGCTTTTGTGGTAACCAATTAACCATAATTGTTTTCCTTATTCTATGGTTAGAGAAACCAGGTTTGGTACCCAGTTTTATTGGCCAGAATTGAGCCATTCAATCAAATAGGTATGTCTTGTGTGGTTCATCTATGGTATATCTAGTAACACAAATTTTTCCTCATTTGCTTCTCACTATGAGCTGGAAGTTCACATGATGATGAATTTTGGAGAGTGCCGGAACTGATGAATGTAGTACCTACAGGGTTTTCCCGTATATTTTTGCACCCCACCGACAGGGGCTATTTCGAAAGTTATTAGAAGATAGTCCATAACCACAAAAAAATTACTACATATTCATCTAAATCATCAGAATTTCTTGTGAAAATTTCAAAATCATTTCGGCAAAAGTCATATTTTGAAACATTGTGAATTTTTTTAATGGATGGTCTCATATCTTCTTATTCCAAAAACATGTGCTCTATTTCAACCACCCGTAACAGAAATGATTGCACCAGGTCCTATCTTCTAACTTCGTCCTTACTTCGTTTTGGTGCAATTCACATTCCATGAAATACACAGGAAAAAATCAACTGTTTGGGCACCGTTGGATTGCCAGAGGTGCAGCAGTTTCTTGGCATCCCAGGTCACCCGATTTAACGTTGCTAGATTTGTTCCTGTGGGGACATGTAAAGTCTTTGGTCTAAAGAACTCCAGTAGAAACAGAGCAACACTTAATTGGACGAATTACAGCAGCATTTGGAATTATTCAAAACGAGGATCCGCAGAAATCATGAGCGACGTTTAAATCGGTGTATCCAGGTTGGAAGAAGACATTTCGAACAATTGTTGTGATGATAACATGATATCATCACAACGAAGCCAAAAATTGAATGCAGTGAATCCTATTTAGACAATTCATTTTAGACAATAGTTCTGTAACACCCTATATATTCCATGAACTGTCACAATCAGACATTCCCATCTTATTGTACGTATTACAAATTAGAAAGTCATGCATTTCCTTCTACCAATTTATTGCTTATAAGAAGACTCTCTTATTCTATTCTTGGTATCTGTGGATCTACGGATGAAGGAACTGAAAAACTCATCCCAAATATAGTCGACAATAATCTCTCATTTTTGAATTGATATTTGATATTTAAATGGAAGTTTACGGAATGATTCAAAAAAGCATCTTCACTAGGCTTGTAGGCATACGAGTGCCTAAAAAATCATTTTTCTATGTAGGACATTGTCACTCAACTGTGAATTACAATTTAACGTCCTTCAAGAGAAATCATCTTTCATGATTGACATGCTCACATTGAACCGATTGATTTCATTTGTCAATATGATATTCGGTCTGAAAGGAACAAATAAAGGGAAACCGTATGATATATTTATGAGGTTCAGGGAATGGCGAAAAATCACTCTATAAGAACGCTCACAAACCGGAACGATATCGTTAATCTCGGGACATAACATTTATTTTGTAACGAGTCGTTATTTCCTGCGAATGCAGGATAACTAGATTAGGAAAACGGAGATTTTGCTGGACAAATCCTCGTTGATGAGCCATTTTAGTGAATCAGTAAAGGATTTAGGAGAAAAGGAAAATGTTCTCGATTTGCTAAAAGAAAAAAAATGTTATCTCAAGCTCTGAAAAATTTGCAATAAATACAAGTCGACATCTTTTGAATCCCCTCTTTGTGACTGAAATGATATATAATAATACTAATAATAATAATAATAATAAAACATTGAAATAATGGTGCTTTTAATTTGTGATTCAATGAACTAACATATTCATCAAAGGTAAGTGAATTGCAAAGTTTTAGTGCTCTGTCAACTACAATGATTCATAGTATGGAAACAGTAATCCAAATAAACATAATTCGAAGAGACATGGATTTGGTATTACAAACTGTTGAATCTGATATTTTACTTACCAAGAATATTATCGGCTGACCATGATTCATTTGTAGTCGATTTAGTTGAATCCATATTATGTGGTAAGCGAAGGCGCTTCTAAAATTTCATCACTACATATATGATTTTTAAGTTACTGTGCGACAACGTTTCCCTTGTTTGTGATCATGTCAACCAATCTCCGAGATAATCAGGCATGCAGGAAGTAATGGAAAGGATATGAGCCACTGAAAAATTCAACCAGCGTAATGAAAGCCGATGAAGAATGACATTCTCCACCAAAACACAACAACACCCCTTATCTTAACGATGCGTTAACATGTTTATATGGACCGAGTTATGGAGAATCAGAGTATATGCATACACCACATAGAGATTGGAGCGAGCTCTGATGATATCTTGACGTTATTTCATGATTTTCACAAAGTTTTCAGGTCGTGTTTCTTATCCGTTCATGCCACGCGAAGAGCTCTCGTGTGACTTCATTTTCTTCCACGCGTGACATTGACACCAATTGCTATGACCTCATACCTTTGGATTATGTCACAACATAAGTGCTGTTTTGGTATTTTGCTCATACAAAGATTCGAATTCACAATTGTTGTGAAAAATTTGCGTGGGTCCTCAACTATGGAATTTTTGCACGTTGAAACGTGTAACCTCAAGAATCAAATCAAATAGAATCGCTTCATGTTACAAATTTGGCTATATAATCATAATAAGGTCGTTTCAGAACACTTCATCAAGTATTTCATGAAATTTTTGATAATATGGCAAACTAAGAAAATCGATGAATTCATGAAGGTCCTCAAAAATGTCATATAGAGGATTTATCTCGTAACCCGTTGGTTAGAAGTTCGAATGAAATTTTGGATGGTCGTCAAAATTCTCGAAGTTGAATCTTTGAAGTGGGATTACGAATTTCAACGAATCTTAGATTTTTGCAGCTCCATTGCGCATTATCGTAATCTCTCGTTGAACGTAACTCAAGTTTTTCTCTTGAAAGTATGATTTCATAGAAGGAGAGAACCATTCAGGTTTTGCAGTTGAGTGGCTTCGATTTCATTCACCAATATCGGTTCGAATGTAATCAATCCAGTCTTGAACTCCTGCATTTCCACATTTTGTTGATGATCCATTTCCAAAATCTGTTTTCCCCTTCCAATTGATTTTCTTTTCGGCTTCTATCAAATTCTTCTCTGCCACAAGCTCAGTTCCCAATCGCTGTCTTTCGATTGAACTGCACAATGACATACTCTTTGACGAGTTCCTTGACATCCTTTCTCGAACCGTTCATCTACCGTGTTAGTCTATTTAAACGTTTTCATCAACTATGGATCTCCTAATTGTTCCCTACTACCCTTCTCTTCTCCTATTGTTTCCCTGCCCAACATCCAGAATGAAATATGTTAATGGTGAACCCAAAATAACAAAAAACCTTTAGTTTTGTCCAAACAGAGAAGCTTGTTAGATCTGCTTTGTTTCTATCAAAATGTTCGTGGACTAAACACCAAAACCCAGGAATTTTCCACCTCAGTCGCTGCCTCTGAATACCACCTTATTGAAATCTCCGAAACATGGCTTCAGTCAAACGTTGAAAATACTGAACTATTTGGGGATATTTATATAGTATTCAGGAGTGACTGGAATCTACAAGCTAACTCAGTAACACGGGAGGAGTGCACCGCACAAATCTATCTTTCATAATATCAGGACAATTCCGCTAGCATTGGTCTGGTTGGATGTAAGATAATTTTCAAACATATTTTTTTTAATACTTTCGTAACTTACATCCCACCACCTCGAGTAGCTTGAAAATACAAAACTTATTAGAAACACCAGAGACTTCTTGACTGCATCTGTGGAAGTAATATATTGATACTGGGTCGTGATTTCAATCGACCAACAATTTGTGGCAGTGAGAAAATCCATTGAATCATTAGAAAAATCATATGAACAATATGGAGACCAAAAAGGGACTCCTAGGATTCCTGGAATACTTTATATGGATGACATAGAATGTAAAACGCCCTCAATTAATTTAAACGTATTTGCAGATCATTACAGCAGTGTTATACTACCACAATTGATAATAACACCATGGAAGACGATACACTACCCTCAAACTCACAAACTATATCTTTCGATTAATTAAGTGAAGATGAAGTCCAGCAATAAACACATGTACATTTCCTTGTGTTCAGAAAACTTCGAAAATATTCCCAATATTCATATCTGGAGCTATCAATGAAAACAGAAACTATCGTCCCATCACATTATTGTCAAACTTTGTGGATGCTTTTGAAATCTCGATCTATAATAGAGTATTTCCCAATGTTAAAATTGAAATATCAGTATCTAAATTGAATAATCTTGGCTTAGATACTAACATACTGAATTTCTTTCAATCACACCTTGGTGATCGGTCACAATGTGTTGAATATCGTGGTCATAAATCACAAATTTTCACTCCTACCAGTGTGGCACCTCAGGAAAGCAATTTAGCCCTTCTTCTTTTTTCATTATTCGTGAATGACATAGGTGAAAATATAACGAGCAGCATTCTTTTATTTGCTGATGATTTGAAATTATTGAATTGAATGAACTACTCGAAAATGATATTGACCTTCTAGCATTTTGGTGTGGAACGAGTAAACTACCCCTCAATATACAGAAATGTCATTATGCTACCTATACTTTGAAAACCAAACCAGTAGAATACACTTACTCAATAAATATTTTTTCTCCGAATCGAGCTTCTCATCATACATCACAAAATGCATCAGCCGCTAAAAAATGCTCTGCTTGATTTCCAGATATTGTAAAGACGTCAAAGATTTGGTTTCCCATTAGCTTGAATCACATTAATCTGCTCGAATCAATTCAACGGAAATTCATGAAGTATATTGTATGTAGAAGGTTCAGATAATAACTTATTGAACAGATTTTCACTGTTATCTCTGGAGGACCGTAGAACTCATAAACAACCTGACTGATTGCTCAGAGTTATTATCTCAACTAAACTCCGACATACCTCGTTTGTTTTCATTTACCTACTCCAATAACGAACATACTATTGAAACCTCCAATTCATTTTATGTGCAAAGAGTTCAATCAGATATGCGAAAAAACTGATATATCTTCAACTTCCATTGAATTGAATGAAACATATTCTTTCTACCTTGTCATACTTACAACGCAAATATTGAATGAATCCCCCTGTATTCGTACATGTTATTCATCAATACATATTATTATGTTTCCTTCTATTCATTGTTTTTTTCTATTATCATTATTCTTTACAATCGAAATCACTTCTTACAATTACTGAATGATTTATCGAAATACTTTATTTAGTTTTCAGTTTTTAGATTTCAGTTCTTGTTCACAGTCACATGTACATGTTCAAGTCTGTCCTATAAGTGGGTTTTGTACCTGTTTGGGCGATAAATATTTTTTTATACCTTTCCGGTGGAGTCTCTCCGTATCATTTCGGTGTTTTCTCTTTAGACATTTTCTCACCCTAGGTATTTTGGCTCTCAATGTAAACTCACCAACTGAATGTTATTTATTTCAGTGCAGTAAACCAGATTTCATTCTATAGTGAACTGTCTCCCAAATTATATTTTTATACTTATCATTGAACATCAAAATCTGTCATTTTTATGTAGCTCCAATATACATGTCGACCAGAAAACCCTATCAACAATAATCATTCAGTATCACAGACTATGTGTTCATTGATTTCACTTTCTTTGTCCGGATGTTGATGATTTGATGCGTTCTTTTCCTGCGGAAAAGTACGTAACTTTCACGTTGTGTTTTGGTGGAGAATGTCATTCTTCATCGGCTTTCATTACGCTGGTTGAATTTTTCAGTGGCTCATATCCTTTCCATTACTTCCTGCATGCCTGATTATCTCGGAGATTGGTTGACATGATCACAAACAAGGGAAACGTTGTCGCACAGTAACTTAAAAATCATATATGTAGTGATGAAATTTTAGAAGCGCCTTCGCTTACCACATAATATGGATTCAACTAAATCGACTACAAATGAATCATGGTCAGCCGATAATATTCTTGGTAAGTAAAATATCAGATTCAACAGTTTGTAATACCAAATCCATGTCTCTTCGAATTATGTTTATTTGGATTACTGTTTCCATACTATGAATCATTGTAGTTGACAGAGCACTAAAACTTTGCAATTCACTTACCTTTGATGAATATGTTAGTTCATTGAATCACAAATTAAAAGCACCATTATTTCAATGTTTTATTATTATTATTATTATTAGTATTATTATATATCATCTCAGTCACAGAGAGGGGATTCAAAAGATGTCGACTTGTATTTATTGCAAATTTTTCAGAGCTTGAGATAACATTTTTTTTCTCTTAGCAAATCGAGAACATTTTCCTTTTCCTTACACTTTTACATGATTTTTTTTATATGCGGTTTTTGCGTTACTATTTATTTGTGTCTGTTTATTTGTGATATTTCTCCGTGCTCACCGGAAATCTGGTCTGTTATTCCACCACGAGTAATTTCAGGTAGGCAAACTGGACGAGTTCAGGCTGGTCACCCCTACATTGTCAGTCTCAAGAACTGTCGAACTGATGCTGACGACCTCCGAACTTTCGAGAATGATCAAAATATCTATATCTATAGGTTTTCATTCATTCAAATGATAGAAAATTTTGTTCTCAAAATTACGAAGCTATCGTGAAATCGTCGAACATTTCCGACAAAATAGTGTCATGAATGGTTTCGCATATTATGAATATTCCGAAAATATTTCTACACTTTTCTGAGTAGATAGCCTAGCGTATATAAAGGACTGTAGAGGTCAAGAGATATTTTCAGGAGAAAGCACGAACTTCGACCTCATACACTCATTAATTCATGAAACGTAACTTCCTCTGAGGGACTAGGGAGTTTATTGAATTGAGTACAATACGACAATACCAAAGACTTCCGTGACAGCCGAGCGATCCAGAAAGTAGATTTTCATTGAATGAGAAGGAGTTCCAACAATAATAGGCATGTTTCAGCAGAGTCAATGATATTCATGATTCTAAAGTAGGTAATCAACCAAATTAAATGTTCCCCAGGGTTACTATAGCAGTGTTCTGAAGTATGCCCATCATCTTGAATTCTTCGGATAGGTACTCGTCTACGTTTCATAAGACGTTGTCGGTGATCGAGTATAGTAGGGTACGACCAAGATAACTGGTGCGATGTCTTAACAATGGTATATTATATACCTAGGGTGAGAAGTGAGCCATTATATAGCAAGCACTTTCATATAATGTGCGAGCTATATAATAGCATTTTCACCCGAGGTATATATGATTTTTTTTCCACTAGTGACACTGAAACGATAGAATGTTTCAAAAATTCCGATTTCCATTTCCATTGAAGGAGAAATACCAAGTATATCACTAAAACATAAACTAGAGATGAGTTTAGAGACGTAGGTATGAGGGATCGAAATAAGAATATCGATACTGATAAGTATCGCAAGTATATTTCAGAAAAACAGTGTTCATTGAATTGATTTGAATCCAATATCCAAATCATGAGGCTTATTGGAGGTTGATATTAAAGATTCAAAATGGGACAATATGATATACGTCAACAGAAAATATAATGGCAAATATCGAAGTGAATATTTGGATAGGAAATACATCATCATTAGCCTGCATTTTGAAGTGAAACTTTCATTACATCGCCTCAAATTTTTGCGTCCATCTATCGTATCTCATCGAGCAGCCAAGCAGGGGCTACTCTACCTTACCGGGCCAGAGCATCGCTTTCGAGACGTCATACTATACAGGGTATCACAGAGCTATGAGATCAAACTTGTAGGGGTTATTCAGTGCAACAGTAGAAAACATTTGAGTAGTGGGTCCCATGTCCGGAAAAGTGTCACTACGGCACTACGAGTCGAAATTTATGCCTGAATTGGATTTAATGCATTTAATTTCTGCTTTTCGTACATGATATCATCACAACAATTGTTCGAAATGTCTTTCTCCGACCTGAATACACTGATTCAAAAGTCGCACATGATTTCGGCGGACTTGACTAGAAATAGAGTTAATCAAATGTATGGAACCATCCATATATCTCAGTAACAAGTCGTTAGATCTTTCTGATTTTTATCACAGGGTCGATCGAAAATGTGGGGAATCCAAAGATTACATCGCCAATGTTGCCACGTTTTCAGTTTTTCCGGAATTATTATGAACTTTCTCATTTCGAATAAAACACCCTATATTTTAGTATCATTCGATGGAGAATTTCCCAACGAGTTCAATGGTATACTATTTGATACTTTTATTCACAATATTTACAAAGATATCTGGAGAAACTCTACTATTCCTGGATTATTGGAGCTGATTAAACAAGAAGGCTGATGAGAATATATTGTATTGTGGAACAATAAATCTTTGTCGATAATAATAATGAGAATGTTACTCTCGGAAAGAGACCGTATTGAGATATCGATGATGATTGGATTCGGAACTCACAAAGAAGTTTCAGATCTTTGAAAGGATTCGAGCATACTGGGCATGTGAAGAATATTGAAAAAACAGGACGTAAAAAAACAGCGAATACGCATGAAAAACATGTATGTATTAACTACGAATATTGATAATAAGGACAGCCTATCTGATGTCAAAATAAAAGAGTGCAATTGGCAAGGATTTATTTATGCGCATGCGTCAAAATGAAAGTGGAAGATGACAGACTCTCTTAGTGTTGTTTCACTCTTACGCCTGTCGTTGCTACTCAAATTGGGAAAGATCGTGCGTCGTGTCTTATACCTAATACTTTTTTTGCAGCGTAATTATTCAAACAACCAGATTCTCTGAACTGTCGTCTTGTCTATGTTTGAATATTTTTATTACTCGTAATTAGCGTTATTGTTATTATTTCTTTTTTTCAGTGTTTGTGTTTAGACGTTAGTTCATAGTTGTTGTAGTTATAGTTTAAGTTTGTAACTGTTCACAAAATGTCCGCAAAAAACGTACAAATTTGTTTTCACTGCGACTCCAAGAGAAATTTATCACACGGATATGTGTTGCTTCCATGATGAATGTTCATTTACATCATTTCAATACTGAGGATATCTTATATTTCTACTGAGATTTCTACCATTTTTTGAATATTGATTGCTCCTTTCTATTCAATCTGAAAAAAACGTACCTGTATAACCAGATCACTCTATATCAAAGCTAAGTTCATGGTTTGTTGTCTATCATCAATATATATACATATTCAAATATATATTTTCCAAATAATATGATTATTTACAGAGAAAATCTTAGATGAGGATGATCTAAGGAGAAAATAGATAAGTAGTACAAACATAACCTGTAAACTGAAGAGATTGACACATTACACATGAAGATTCAAAAGTTGAATTTTGCGCATGCGCCCTCGATCATCGTTGCCAATTAGACAAGGAAAGACGTATATAATGAGGCATCACTTTTCTAACATTGCTCTTATGGCGTTTGGTCAATATTGTAGTTAATACATATATGATGAAAAAGGATTGAGTGTTGTAGTTTCATCCATGGATCGACCCCATACTTCTACAACCTAATTAAACTCAGACCATAAAATAAATCGAATGTCAGTGATGAGAATTTTGAAAAAGGAGAACATAAAGCCGTATAAGGTGTATTTCATCCACGATCTGATTCGACAGCGAAGCTGAAAAGAAAAATACATTCTGTGAAACGATAAGGGCGAGAGGGATCTATCAACTTCATTAGAAATATTCTTTTTTCCGATGAAGCTACTTTATATCTATCTGGATCGATCGATAGGCAAAACTGTTGTTACTGGGATTTCGAGAATCCTCATTGGGCTCAAGAAAGCCATACTCAATTGACAATACTATTGATAATAGAATCATTGAACCATTCTCCATTGAAGGAACGTTGAATAGCGACAAATACCTCACATTAGAGATTTATACAGAATTAGAGATTTCCTCTGCAGTATGTCAGAATATTTGGTTTCAACAAGACGGAGAACCACCGCATTTTGCTTGTAATGCAAGACAATGTCTATGCCGTATTCAGAGACCGTTGGATCGTACGACGTGGAATCATCGAATGGCCATCGCGTTCTCCCGATCTCACACCATTAGATTTCTTCTTATGAGGATATGTCAAAAATTTTGTATACAGAGAAAGACCAGACAATCTTGAGAATTTTGCAAATTGTTATCCGAAGAGTGATGGAGGATATACCACGAGAACACAGAAACAGTGTAGATGCAGTATAGTATAATCGTCTAGCTCGTTGTCAGGAGGTCAATGGACAACAATTTGAACACCTTCCCAAATGAGTAGTCTCTTCTTGTTCTTGTTATGTTTTGATTATCATTGAAGAGTTCTTTTTTTTGGTACGTTTTTTCAGATTTCTCTGTGAACATCAATAATAATAATAATAATAATCGCTTTTATTGATAATAAGTATAACAATAAATACATGGAACATAATTTTATAATGAATACTGTCTGTAAGTTCTTCGAGGAGGTGGTACATTCATTTTCCAGCTTTTAATGGGATTTTCTCTCCTCGTTTCTAAAAAATAGAGTAGGAGTTATTAAAAATTATTGCAATATATTTGTAGTAAGGACAGATTTGGAATCTGTCCCAAAATGTCACTGCGCTTGAAATTAAACCTTTAGATACCTAAAAGAGAAATTCTCTATTGGTCAGTGACACCTTGTTTTTGAAAAAATTTGGAAATACAAATATATTTAATAAGAATAAAACCTCTACTTATCTTGGTGGACGTTTCTCAACACAATTGAAATATTTTTCTCTTCGTAAAATTTTTTCAATGTTTTCGATTTTGACACTGAAAAGTGACAATTTGGCAGACGGAGGAATTCTGGTTACAAGGTGTTTTCATTAATTGATATCGAATTCTCCATTTTCATATTCAAGTTTCAGAAGTGGATGCCAAGTTCTATCTATATCAACTGAACAAGAAGCAATATTATTGTCTCCGTTCAGGAGAATGCAAGCAGACTCTTTGATTTTCCGTTTTTGGTTGTTGTCTCCTTTTCCTATGATCTTAATATTATCCCAATCGGCCATATGTTGTCCATTTTCAGTAAGGATATGCTCAGCTAATTTTGATTTTTTATAATGAAGTTGCTTACTATCAAAAGGCAGAGTTAGCGTTTACCCATGTGTGAAACGGGCAAATACTTTCTTATGAATAGAACTATCAATGAACTACTAATGAACTCGTTGAAAAATTTTATATCAAATGATGTAAAAATTTACTGGGTGTTCTATTTGAAATAAGGAAGTTGATGATAATTCAGGAAAAACTGAAAACGTGGTAGCATTGGCGATGTAATTTTTCGAACCGCCACATTTTCAATTCGCCCTGTAAAAAAAAATCATAAAGATCTAACGACTGGTAACCGAGATATATGGCTGGTTCCATGCATTTGATTAACTATGAAAACACGTACAGAACAAAGAAGAACTTGTCGTATTCTGTATTCAATTCATCTCAATGTTTCCCTTGAATCAATTTTTGTGAGTTCTGTGCTGAATACATCATTTATTCACTGAGAGATGACAGGCTGATGCTGACTATAACATAATTTCCCATACAGTTTTTCATTTCATGAAGAATCTCGCTGCCTTGGAACATAACAGTCATCGCGACTTGAATGAAATTAAATGTCAATAACCTCCCATTCTCGATCCTTTCGATCATGTCCTTTGTGAGTGCTGAAAGATTGTTGTCTGGATGGAATATGTTTTTTATTGGCTTTGGAAATGGGAATCCCAGGCGTGGAAGTTATACGTTCATAATAATTTTAATTGAATTTTGAGCCTGGGCGTGAAGTGAAGTGAAATTATTGAAAATATCATCAAAGGGATTCTTGAGTTCTGAGTGCTGTCAAATTAGTATAAGTATCGTCCTCTGATTCAAAAGACGTGCGTGGGATGATCGAATTATTGTATTTCCACAATATATTTGAGAATTTTCATGAAAGCATAGATTTTGCATTCCCTCTGCTATCACTGTCATTTTCATTATCATTGGGTTACATACCCGGACGAATGTATCAGATTATCGTTGAGATCTCGTAATGTTCATGACGTAATTGGGAATACTCCATGTCAATAACCTTCTACACTAATATATCTTTCTGCATGCCGTGTATATTCCATCGCCCTATTCGATTTTCTTGAGCAAATAGCCCATTTCGTATGAGCTCCGAGATATCGGCATGCTGAAACTAATGAATAGGCCTAATTTATAAAACGGATCTCTCGACCGAACCAAGCAGTCTGTTCAGAAATACTCAAAGTATATAATTCTAGAAATCCATGCGTACAGAATACCCTATCTCCTCGAATATGTCTGGAATACTAAATTAGCCTATATTATGGGACTCGCCATACACTATGATTCCTACAGGGCGGAGAGGAAAACAGGAACAGCAAGGATGAAAGGTGATAAGGGGAAGATGATGTTTCTCATCCTTATCTCTTATCCTTATCGCACAGTAACAAACCAAAACATCAGCCAGAGATGCTGTGGAATGGGTAACTCCCAGTATTTGGTCGATGCGTCCGGTCATACCATCATACTCACTAGAGGTGCTTGAGGGGGTTCACCATGAATTCAAAACAGGCTGTTTGAAGGTCTGAACAAAACATGAACAATGTCCATTACCATTTACAGACTGAGAAACCAGATATACTGACATCAACTGAGACACAGGTCAACTCATCAACTAACACGATCTACATGCTCTACCCTGGCTGTGAACTCCAGAATTCGATATAATGTGGCAGAAGTTCGATGAACATAAAGAGATTGAACCTATCATTGTGTCACTAACAATCTGCAACCGTATAAAGTGAAAGTTTGTGCACCACGGAGACTCAGACCATTTACCTATCTTCACAATATGTCCTCACCTCACTCCGCGAACCAGTCCAACAACCCCACGCACTGTTTGGCATTAGAATTCAGCCGACTGGGATGGTCTTCCCATGTTATTTTCTGAGTTTCCTTAGAGAAGAATGATTTTCGAAGCCTATGCAATGAATCCTTGAAATACTACACAATGTGCTGAAGAGATTTCCATAGCTGGAAGAGAGCTGGATATGCTCAAGCTAGGATTATGCAATCAAACGATATATACGTCTGAAGCGGCTACAACACCGAGATCAAAGCTCATCGAATGTCCAAATGGTTCCCGTTCCTATATAATTCAATATCGCCGACGCTCAACGGAAATCTCTTCTATTATGTCAACACGAGCTATTTCTGGTAGACAAACCAGACGAGCTCACGACCTACATTGTTAGGCTCGATACCTGTCGAACTTCTCACTACCAAACATAATTCATCAATAGAACGGCAAAGTTGTGGGGTTCTCTGCCTAGTGAACTATTTCCTGATGGTCACGACCTTCAAGAAATTCCACCGCTGGCTGACACGATGCTCCACGAGCACGTTCATGGTGTCAACAGAAAAGAAGTACTCGTGTTATGGTTCATTATGTAGTACGAAAGTGAGTTGAGTTACGTTTTTTCATACCATACAATGTGGAATACCTACTGGTATGGAATGAGTTGGATTTTTACAGTTTTGTTTTTTGATGACGGTTCTCATCTATCATATTAAGAATGCGATAATTTTCTCGTTAAGGGTAAACACCGGCGATATCCACGGAAATGTTTATCGTATCGTTTTTTAGATTCTAGGCCAGCCGCTAGGAGGCACAATTATCATGTTGATCTAAAATCCAGTTCATCTCGAAAAAATGCCTTGGTCGAGTGGATCCAGAATATATTTTTCGTAATTCGATCTAAAAAGAATTCTGCATAACTGTGGTCCCATCACCATGCCTCTATTTCTTCAAATAAGGTGGAATGGGATGGATGAACATTTATTCAGGAAAATGGCTATAACTTCGGTCTGGACCAACCGATTTCTATAAACTTCATCGAAAGAGCATCCTTGTTTTGACGAACGGTATAGCTCTTATTCCATTTTGTATTTTGTACTAATTACCAGGAAGCGTTATTTGAAATATAAACAATCTCTGTAGTTTTTTTTTTTTCGGAAAGATTTGATGAAATATCATTAATATTTTTCCCTTCTATGAAGAAAATAGCGAAAACCGAACAATGATATCATTTTGCTAACGAGAGTTATGGGCAATTAGGAAAGTTTGTCAAACTATATCCTCTGGTTATCGATAATACGACCTGATGGCGATATTCAACCGGTGGTACACGATATCACCAAAAATCTGTAACCACGGTGGTGTTGGATAATACTTCATGTGTTCATGATCACATTTCACTCTATATTTGTATAAGGATTTCGATAACGAGCTCAAATATACTTTAAGACATGGGGTTATGTCGAAGGACTACAGGAATATTTATGAGAAGACTCACAGGATGTAGAAGTGAAGCGAGACTACATTGAATATTTCATTTTATTCATTAACCGTCATGAATTATTCAAATTTGATATTCATAAGAACTGGAATATAGCATCGAGAATTAATGAATCGTAATCGTTTTTTTTTTCAATTTGAAATCTGAATCATAACAACTTCAGTCTATTCATATCGTGTTACCAATTGAGAGAAAAATTTCATTGAAGTGTGCAAAATACGCACACTCTGTATATAACCTCACGGCTACTCCTGATCGGATCGAACTCTGTTGTGTAAGAACAATGACTGCGAATTGAAGTAGAGATTTTCTCCTTTTTCCTCGGATTTCCAGCGAAGCTGTTACACGAAACAAAACTATTTCTCACAGCAATCGAAAATTGAATTTCAATTCGGCAGTCATTGACCTAGAATCAGTCTGATGTAAATAACAGAGAGCTTCTTCGAAGAAAAATAAACTTTTCTGACGTGAAAAAATCGGTATCCCGGAATTTGATTTGTGTTTGTTCCATTTATGAACACTGATATATATGTTTTTTTATCATGATGAAACTCGAGTTGAATAAACTGATACAAATAGTTTCTATATTCGATTAATACATGATATGACCAGTTTATATGGAAGATTTGATACAGGTTTCGATAACGGTCAAAAGGCCTGCACCACCTGCATGATATACCGAAAGCCAATATTGGTACCCATTTTTCATATTGTTTCTTTCATCAATCATGAAAATTCGCCCAACTTGATCATGTTGACAATGGAAATAAAGAAATTCAAAATCTTGTTTGTTTCTTGGAGCAAACAGGCAGTGAGGAACATTCACAGGTTTCTTTCATGAAGTGAATAGAAATGAACGTTTCCACAGAACTTTTAAGAATTCATCTGAAAGTTCTTACACATGAGTGTGAACTCTCAAAACGACGATAATAACAGGCCAACTCTCACAGCTTGTCATGACAACCATGACAATATTCTGATTATTATAACGATGGAACATTGTGAGGATAACAAGATGATATGGTTGTGCCTATACTAATCAGACAGATTTTTGAGTGCATTGACTTTTGAAACGAATGGTAGTTATCATGGTAACGATTGACATGAGGACTGTGATTGGTGGGTTCCATATCTCTCAGTGAACTGATATGAATTTATATCCATTCAGGTACTTGCCTACTTATCCATTTCATAGAGTGTGGAGTAATAAAACAACATACAAGTGAGACTAGAAGAAATATCGTACAGTGTATCTGAACTTCGATATATCTCAGTTCTTTAGAGATATTGAGTTGCGGTTTTCTCATCTCTGACACACTACTTTTGCTTCCATGAACTGAAAATTCACACTTTTTGAGCACCTTCCGTATCTTGGTTATCTCCCAACCAATTGATAAGATGGAAATAAGACCTAGTATAATTTCCTATGTATAATATACTGGCGAACCCATTTTATTGCCATTAACGTTCATTTTTAGAAAATTAGGCCAAGATATTTTTTCCAATGCTATATCCTGTATATTTCTCTACAGTTTGATTCAGATTTCCACAAGCTCATCGAACACATATAATAGTTCCCAATTGTTCTTATTGTTGATCATTAAATTCGAAATTGAACTCTCAACACGTCGGAAGTTTGTACAGGCTGTCCCATTTCCGATGTCCTTACGGGATATCTCGCTTATTTTTGAAGATATAGATTTGGGGTTTTCGGGAACGTTGGCTACTTTTTTGTGAAACTCACGAAACCGTGAACAAAATTTCCATAGCCCACTTCGTTCCTGAGATACAGGGCGAAATTGAAAATATTGCATTTTGGGACCCCCCTGTATCTCAGCTATCTTTCTGTTTGTTTCTTTCACAATTTTTCACGTAGAAACCAGTGGCGTAGTCAGATTTTTTTAATGAGCTGTCGTTATTTAGATATAACCCAAAGTTATGTTTTTTCAAATAGAACACCCTGTATATTTTTCAATATTTAAAACGAGAAAGCTTTGCGCTTTTCAAAAATATATAACACTCATGTGATATTTTGAGTATTAGTCCTGTATTTGGGTAATTTTCAGTTTTATATGTAGGTTTTTGTTATTAATAGGCCTTGTAAAAATGTGGCAACATTATATACACTTCACAAATTTTCATATTTTCCTTATTGCTGACACAGTGTTTCGCCACACACTTACCACATTTACCAATATTCAGTAATATAAATTGACTATGAGAGCTGTGGACCTAATTAGTAGGTAGCTATGAAAAAAAAACACACACAAATGCAGATTGTTTACAATTCTTGTCACCTACCTATCAAAGTTTACGAATTTTTCCTACAATGGCAAATAATAATCCAGGATATCAAAACTACGAGAAATTAGATATGGTTGGGATATATTACCAAGTTGGCTTCAATGCAAATCAAGCGAAGGACCTATAAGTGATTATGAATACTGTTCAATAATCTTAACTTTCACAGTCCAATTTTGGAGTGTGAAAGTTTCGTCTGCGGCATTATTCTCTTCACAAAAAAATAGTAGGAAAAAAAGCATCGAAAATTGTAAACGCTGTACAGGCGGCCAGGTGGGCGAGATGGTCAATCGACATCATCGTGATCATATGAGGTCGTGGGTTCGAATCCTGGGATTTAGGTTTATTTATACGCTGTATATTATGAAGTCCTACATACATACATACATCCCAAATGCCACAGAGGTTTGGATTCCACTTGTATCGATGAAAAAGTACTATTTTTCCAGAGTACTACAAAAATCTATCAAGTTGTATGATGAGCATTACTACATATTGGGGTTTCATATTAGGTGATGCCTGGTTTCATCATATCGTCGCGCCATTTTTTCCTGAGTAAATTCACTAAGATTGGATGAAAATAAAAACAACAATTTTTCATTCGACTACTCCATCGATTAATGTAATTCTAGAGCACTCTCTATTTCATATAGGGGGATCCGTCCAAAACTGCAGGAAACGGTCTATTCTACTGGTATAGCAACAGAAAAAGTACCTGGAAAATCTTAGTGCAATCTCAGTAAAGTCATGGAAATTTTCCAAAGGGAAACCCGAAAGATAAAAAGCCACTGAAGCGAAACCACTTCCTTTCAAAATATAGACTTAAATAATAAAATGAAATAATTCGCGTTGTATCTTGATAATGCAAACTGCACAGCAGCAACAAGATGAAGGATGCCAATACGAGAAAAAAACTCCCTCGGCTTTTTCCAATACCATCTCAATTATAGTTCGTCCATTTGTGAGTAATAATACTCAAATTACAGTCGATAGTGATGAGAATCTAAGAGGAATAGACCACGCAACCGGTAACAATATAAAATTCACCCTGGATATCTATAGGATAAAACTATTTTCATCCTTTCATCAACTGAATATATTGGTTTTCTTTGGAAATGTTTTGTAGCCTTGGTGTAGGTTGGATTTCAAGAGTATTGATAGAAGAGTTTCAACAACGGAACGTCAAAATCATGAGGTAAATATACACTACTTGATGATGTTGAATTTCAACCATTCACCAAAGTTTCCCAAGACGAAACTAGATGTTACTACCTATGCTGATCTCGATAGTAATCTTGGAAACTCTGGAAAATACGATTTGAATTGGAAATTCAACACTATTGCCATATCTACTCCAGCGGTGCGACCTTGGTAAGGTTGTTTGACACGTCTATTTGGAAAGAAACAATTGAAGAGTTGGTTCACCATCCTATATCCACCTTGGTCAAAATATTACTAATCAGTTAGTCGCTATTTACTATCATCACGTAGATACGTCTTCCTTTGGACACAGTACTCACAGTACTCACTAGTATTCAAGTCTGTTGGAAAAATAGCGTTATTTGAATGTATAGAACGAATTGGTCAAGCCACAGCATCTGTTTATAGGCACATCAGATACCACTGTATTTACTTATCTAGCATCGAAAGCTTCCTTTTTCATGCTGAGATACACTCAACGCTTTCGTAGTCTATCCGATGTCCTTTCTAGTGGAATGCATTTTTTTATTACATTCAGCTCCCGGAAGCGATAGTCTATGATCACATTCTATGTAATCAAAACGTGGTGAATCTAGCTTTTTGCTTCATTCCAACCCGAGCATCAGAGCGTGGAATTACTCCGCATCGCAAAGTATACAGGGTGGATCATGCTCTATCAACGGAATCTTACTGAATTATTCCAATTGATCTACCTTATACTAGACATTGATGGTCCTACTGAGTGATATCAGAGAAAACTGTTTCTCGTTTGTCAGTTCAAATTCTCTCTAGACTTCTTCTCTGCGTTCTAACGTTTTTGATATCAGGGTGACCAATAATTAGCCTGCCGAACTTCACCAGCGGCTTCTGCGACCGAAATAAGAAACGTTCGAATGTACATGGTTCGAAAAACGGCTCTTGAGGGGGCGATGGCATCTTTGAAAGGGAATCCTGAAGATGGTATTCTTGAATATTTCCGACATGCCATGTGATAATTTGATCGTATAAGAACTGAACTTTTCATGCTCAATACAGTGAAAAAACAATTGCTGTTATTGTATGCAGATTTTCCGACGATTTAGTTTCGGATCATGTATATCCAGATGTATTACTATCATTATTATTTTTCATAATATTCAATTGTGGATATTTTGCCACAATTCACCAATTAGGAACTTGCAGACATGCGAGGGCTAGTAATAATATATGATATACAATAACTTATACTTTCTATTATTATAATCATGATATTATTATTATCGACAATAACTATATACTTATCATGCAATACTTGTGCGGCTGAGAGGGAATTAGGGGGGTGCGAAATATCGATACATCGATATATCGATATTATTTTCTTGTAATACTTGTGTGGGTTGTCAGGTTATCGTATCTTTGAACATTCTATGATGATGCAAAAATCATAGACAATGAACGGAATCTCAAAAAGCTTCTCTTGCATGAAATGGTTCATATGAATAATAACAATAAAAAATGATGAACAAAGGCAGATATATCAATAATGTTTCCTGGGATTACCCAGTTATATCGATATAACGAATAATGATATTATAAGGGAAGATTATTCATGATATTTATCGATATAAATCGTTATCAAGTTTTTGATATCACACACCCTTAGATAGAATTTAGAAGACGATTTCCGAAATGAGTAATAAGTGGGTGGTAAGTATTTTTCGTCGATATGAATATAAAGTTTAGTGATCAAGGCAATTTTTTTCGAGGTGATCTTGGACAAGGAAGATCTCAACAAGCATGGAGACATTCACACAGATAAATTGAGGAAGTTTCATCCGATCCTCTCCTTCTTTCAAGCGTTCCCATGGAATTTTTAGTTGGAACAAAAGTTGATTGTAGCCACTACCACCTTTTTCAAAAATTGTGTGTTTTGTACAATTTTCAGAATGTCACAATGACGCGATGATCGATAAGGAACAAGAGCACTTTTTCTCGTAAAATAATCGAGAAATTCATAATCCGAAACCAAATCATCTGAAAATCCACAAACGCAAAAGTAAAGATTATATTTATTGCAGCATCATCTTCATTCATACATTCCTGAATGGAAATACTTGTCTCTATTGCATTAGGGCATTGGATCAGGATAGTTGATGGAATATCGTATTTTTTCTCATTCTCAAAAATTGGGCAATCCATGCTGCAATCGGAAATGGTCACCCTGTATGATACTCCTGAGGCCAAAGTTCCTATCGTCATGCAAGAATCCCAAATATAATAACAATCTCAATCCCTCGGAAATTGTGTCAAGAACCCTCTTCAAACTAGCTCTTTTGTAGGCGAGTGAAAGGGCCGTAGGCATGACATTTTCTTTATATGCATCGTTTTGGGCCCAAAATCTGTCGGTATAATGTAACTCTCTATTATTCTTCCATCTATGAGCAGCACTCGAATCGAAGTCACGAGACTGAATTTATTATTTCAGATGAAGAAAATTCAGTTCCTTCAATGTAATTGGTATTCCATGAGAATTTTATGGGATGATATGGTTCAGGTAGCAATGACTGTCGATTGTCCATCAAAAAATAAGTTACATGCAAGATATAATTCTTTTACTGTCTGAGGGAGATACAGCCTTTCGAGGTCCAGATTCGGAAAAATTTTTCTGCTATAACTCCCAGGACACATATGCATTTTTGACCAAATTTGGTTCAAGTTCATATGAAATGGGAACTTGTTACTTGGCGTGAGCAGCTTCTGCCAAAATTGTGGCGAGAAGGGGGTTGTTTCACTTTTCTCGCCCCATTTTCAACTACTGAGTATTTTTTTTTCAAATTGACACTATTCTCGAATCTCCTGTCCAATTCAAAGGAAGTCACTCTCGTTAAATTTTGATTCTAGGCATCAATCACGAGTTGATTTGATTTGATTTGTTCACGTAATAAAAACAGGACTCAATTGTATACGCTAATAACGAATACCTGAAATGATTTTCATAAAATTCAGTTTCCCACCTGACAGAAAAACGAAAATGAATTAATATTTTTGTTCAAATGCAAACCTACCTTTGTTTAATTTATTTTTTGAAACCTTTGACTACGTTCCTAATTGACGAATGCCCATTCACGAAGCATTTTGAAGGAAAATATATTATGCATGAATAATTTTCTTTCAGGAACATCGAATAGTGGTATATTGCGAGTATAACCTGGACCACCTTGTATAATATTCTATGAACTATTTTTCATCAATGGTACCACGATTAGAAATAATGCATGTCATCGATTGGAACACTTGATATAAACTCTAGAAATCAGAGCGAAATGATTCGTTAATTTCTATGATTGCTTGGCATGATTATTTCTATGACCTTTCAATTCTCAGAGTGTGAACAAAGTAGAATTGGAAACAATAATAAGAAAGGAATATAAAAATACCTTATGATAATTAGGCGATGCACGCCTTAGGCCCTTTTGCACTAGAGTGAACTTCGCTGCGATACCCTATTTTGGGATTGTTGTATATCTCCTTGTGAAGTTATAAGCAGTTTTTTCTTACGTTGGTGTGTGTGTGTGTGTGTGTGTGTGTGTTGAAACTCTGTACTTTCTGCCAGTTCCTTTTTTATCGAGGTATTTATATTTATTTATTATTTTCGATATGCCTGAGAGAGATAGAAATGTCCTCCAAAACACATTGTCACGTTTTTGAGTACGACGTTGGAGACTCATTCTATTCAGTGTGTTGTTCAGTATGTTCGAGACGGCCGCACCGATCCTGTACTCTGATTCCTGACCTGATTTCAAGCAGCGCAGGATGCGAACCGAGATGGCGATGCAATGAATGCAACTTGAAGGATTCTCCCGATGCACCCATTGAACCTCTCAATACTAAACACTTTGATGCGATAATGGTCCAGCTTTCGATGGTTACTAATGCAATTACAGCTGGTAATGATAAGATATCAGAGCTCGCAAATATTATATCTTCCCTTGCAACCGAAATATCTCAATTACGTGAAGAAAATGTGATACTTCAGCAGAAAATGCTCAGCTTAGATAACAAAGTACCTAAACCAGGAATGTCTAATGATGTTAATGATAACGATATGAATATAACGATATGATATGAATAGTTTTGCTCCTGAATCTGCCATTAGAGTACTCAATGTTTCCCGCCTTGGTGTCAACACCGCCGATGTGAACAAACCTCGAATACTGAAAGTGGTTTTATCATCCTCCGAAGTGGCTCCATCTATACAGAAGATCAAACAATATTTCAAGGAATAGGTACCTAGATATTCGATTGAAACCTGATCTAACACCATCCCAGAATAATTATTTGGAAAACTTGAGGGCTGAACTAAACGACAAATCAGTAAAGGTGAAGTAAATCTCACCATCAAATATAAAAATAAGATACCGACGATCGTAAATGAAACCGAAAACGATAAAAACAAGCGCAGTAGAGAAGACGGGTCCCAGAAGGGTCTCAGGGGTTGAAGTACCCAAAAACACGTCATCAGCTAGTCGTATCTAGCAACCGATCTCAATTATATTTTGGAACTGCCAAGGGTTTAACAACACCAAGGACTTCTTCGTGAAGTACACTAATAGTTCCTCTCAAATCATCTGTCTCTGTAAAACCTGATTAGTGAGTGATATCGTAGAATTTACCGACTCTCATAGTTATTTAACATCGCCTGCTGTCAAAAATAAAAGTCATTTGGTAGACCCAGTGGTGGTCTGTGTGTTTTGTACGAGAATTCTGTATATACCGCCAAACTCATTGAGAAATCTCCTTGGTGAATTCTCAGAACAACTCTTGATCGCCCCGCACAGTTCACAGTGACATCAGCAGGTGTGGCATCAATGATCATTAAATCATACCAGTATTTCAGATCACTTCCACTGTCTCTTCCTCTCAAATTAGATAACTCAATTCACTTCATGAATAGTGACGCCTCATCGAATAGCCTGGATTCTCAAAGTTATACTCTCTATTTTGACGCTGAAAACGCACTTATCTACAAATTAGAGATGCAACGCTCTGCTAGAGTGACATACATTTCTAGAACTGAGATTGCTTACGATAACTTTTGCAAAGCTATTCATAAGAAAATTTCTCAAAGAGTCAACAAATCCTGTAATCCACTCTCAAAAGACAGCTGAATAAAGATTTCCGATCATGTAGAAGAGAGAAAAAAAAACGATCAAGCTAAAACGTACCCTATATCATAGGTCCATAACAGATCAGCTCTCAAATGTGAGGGACTCAAAATCATTCTGGAGTGCAATAAATGAATTCAAAGGTCATCGGTCGCGATCAAATTTGCCTGCCTCTGTCTGGGAATCTTTTTATGAAAACATTATATCCTCCGAAGTTAGAGCGCGACATTAAGTATTTCGATGTCTTGCATCCCTATTCGAAATTTCCTATTTCTTCGGATGAAGTTTATCAAATGTAAAAATTATAAGAAACCTGGAATGGACAATATCACATATGAATTTCTCAAAAATTCGCCTAACAACTGGATTCTTCATTTAACGACAACCTTCAATGATATTTTGGAAACCAGGGCTCTTTTCCAAATGCTGGGGAAATGTCAAAATGAGTATGCTTCACAAGGAAAGACCTGTTGACGATCCAGCTGATTATAGAGAGATTGCTCTTTTGAAATGTCCTGCAGAGGTTTTCATGCATATCCTACTATTTTGTCTTGAAAATTAGACAGAGAACAATGATATTCTTCCCGAATGCCAATCTGGCTTCAGAAAAGAGAGCGGATGTATTGACAATGTTTTTGTCTTGAGCTCTGTTGTTCAGCTCCAGCTACGTTTGATATCTAGGAAAGTATTTGCTCTTTTCGTAGACTTCAATCGAGCCTTCGATTTGGTGAATCAGGAATTACTGTGGCATAAACTTTATAATTCAGGTGTCAGTTCCAATTTAATTCATATATTCAAAAATCTTCATGAAATTGCAGTCCTGACTGTGAAGGCAGCCGATGGACACTCTAAATCATTTACAAGGTGAACCCCTTAGCCCTTCACTATTTGTCATATTTCTATCTGATATTGAAAAATACTTCGTCACTAGAGGTGCTCAGGGTATTAATAGTGATAACTTCAGTGATGTACGAATGCTCCTTCATGCCGATGATCTCGTCATCTTAGGGCACTCCGAAATGGTCATAGCAAGAAAACATAAAATCCTAGAGGAATATACTGTGGACAATAAGATGGAGATGAATGTTGGAATAACCACAATCGTGTGCTTTTCCAAAGTTGCTTGTAGGACGGATAACCTTGGTTACAAATTCTATCTTAATGATCTTGAAGTGAAAACTACCAACACGTACAACTATCTTGTTGTGCCTTCTTCCTGTTCATCATTGTTTCGCAACATGGCTGTGTCCTCAGCAAACAAGGCAAAACAGGCTACTGGGGTGTTACTACCTATATTTGCGAAGGCCAAATTTGCTTCTTGGAAAGCCAGAATGAAACTTTATGAATCATCCATTTCGACCATGACCACTTGTATTCCTGTTTGGGGCTTGAAATATCATGATATTCTAGGAAGAGTACAGGTAATTTTTTTCAAAAAATTGTTACTTCTTCCGCTTAGTACACCCGATTATATCATCAGGCTTGAAACAGGATAAGTTAAGTTACTCTACATTATTTCTTAACTCACCCCCTTGGTTGGATTATCGAAATTTCAGAAATGGACAATCACCGATTACCAAAATTTTGTTTTTTGTGACAAATATCTCCATCTTCTAGGAATTCAAGATACAACTGGGCGCTACAAGTTAAAGAGCATTTCGACTTCATTGAGGCTACCGATTTTTGGACCGAAATGAGTCCTATTCCACTAGGATTGAATAAATCCTTCTTACTCTCCAAATACTATAACAAACTCTACGGTCTGGATCGCGCACTCCTGCAAAGATCCAATTTTTGTTCATATTTTGTTCTCTACAAGCAATTCACATTTTCTATAATTGATAAAATGATAATCTCACTCCACTCATCAGCAGAACTTTTGCAAATCATATATGGAATATTCTTACTATTTTGTTTCGTATCTGTACTTATTGATTTAGCTTTTCCTTTATTTTGATTTTTTCTTTACCTTCAAATTTTACCGTATAACTCTTATAGTTACCAATATTTTTCGTGTTCAAGCTATATTTCTGTCTAGTTAGAGACTTCGCCTTGTTAGTTTGAATTACTTCACGCATTATTCGTACAGTGAAATTATGCAAATTGTAAATTCACCCGAATTATAGAGAAAGAAATGTAATGTTTCTGAAAGCAATGGAGTATCTATCTATCTATATGAATACAATGTAATACTATACACATGGGAGAAATGCAACAGTTCGAATCTCAAGATGTCAAATAAAAAGGTACTTGTCAAATAGTTGTTCTCAAAGTTCACAAAATATCGTAAGATTATACTCAAATCAGGAGATAATTTGGTTCCGATCAAATGATTTGATACCCAAAGAAATATTCCTGGTTTCCTTTTCTCCACGATTGGTAGATCCTTGCAAGGGGAATATATGGAACGGCACGACTATGCCGCGGACGTCCGGTATATTTGATTATCCATACTCCCCAAGCCTATTTTGAAATTTCATGGACTCGCTCCGTTTGTTGCCCGCCTATTTCAAACACGATTGCAAGGTTTCCTGCATACCATAGACCATCGGTACTTTTATAATTCACATAAGTTGATTACAGCCAGTTACAAATGTAATCGTGAAAGACCTGTAGATGAAGATCGGCCTTTCAATTTTTTTCGGTATGTTATAGAACTTCACCAGATCATATAATTCCGGATACCTAGGTCGCAGAAACGTAGCGAGTCCCCAAAAACTTGTTTGGCGTAGGTGATAAAAAGTATCGCTATGTATTTCAATCGTTTTCGATAAACACGGAATTCACCTATAACGTGAGTCTGAGAATGATCACAGGGGTTGGGAAATCTGCAACTCCATCCCGAATGAGATTAGTACCAAAACAGTGAACCGTTACAATATACTAGTAAAAGACTAAAAAAAATTATGTCTTGTGAGCAATTCTTACAGAGCCCTATATATTATGAGAGATGACCTGTCTATTGATAAGTTGGTCCACCGAAAATACATCTGTCTCTTACCTATCCTTGGGTATTTTTGATGCCTTCAACATCCATAATTGGTTCTAGAATACTCAGACCAACTTATCTGTACCTCAGACCGAACTAAATTTACAAGTCACCCAATTTGAATAATTCAATTGGCTGTCGAATATGCATCAATCAACAAACGAATTAGAGAGAGGGCTTACCTGTTACCTGAAATATTTCTCTTTCATTGATGGAAACATCGAGGAAGTTTAATTCGGTTCTGTCTGAGTATACTCATATTGATTTATTTCAATAAACTTCTTGGAAAGCTCTGCATCGTTGATAACTTTCATATATATTTTGTTCCAAGGACCTTTTGATAGAATTCAAGCCCTAAGTAGAAACTTCGAATTCTGATATAAGTGTTGCGGAATGAGGATAATAAGATTCTCATAATAGGATTGTAACTTAACATGTTTGTTCACGATATTCTCTCAGAGTTTTTTATCCTTCCGGCATATCCAGGAATCGTCAGACTCAGAGCCTCAAAAGCAGTATATAAACTCTCTTCAGACTTTTTCTGTTATCCCATTGCCTGTTTTGTATCGATTAGTTTTGTGAGGGAGGCCCACTTTGTTTTGTGGCCGCTTGAATAAAAATAATGCTGATGTGTTGGATTAGTTGACGTGATATACGTCTTACTGCTCTTCGAGCCAATTTTTATTCGCTACTCTATGGAGTTCATGTGATGTCAGAAGAAAGTGATGATTTGTATGGTGAGTATATCAACAAGATATATAAAAGAATTTTTTTCGCTTTTTCTTCTCATCTTTTGACGACAGGAAAAGAAAACCTATGATGTTCAAGGAGCCAGCGGTGGAATTTTGATCTCAATAGATCACTTTACTTTGTATGAAATCTGGCTGTAAACTAGCTACATCACGGCATTCAACTTCCGTTTTTCGTATTTTTCTTCCCAGCAAAAAAAATAGAATGGTCTTGCCTCTTTGAAAATCTGTGATATTTCCACATCACCGTCCATATGAAAAGAGGTGGATCCCATCTCCGTCCAAGTTGCTAAAGAACGTTGATTCAACTTCTTCGAGGATGTTCCTCCTCCTTTTTGAATTCTAGAATGTATGAAAGAGTCTTGTGTGAGATATGAAACTTCAATTGGCTATTTTTGGGTAAGCTTCATAAAGCCAACTGGAGTTTCATTTCTTACACAGGATACATTTATACCTTCATCATACGTTCAAAACTGCGCGGATAAAATAAGGTCAATATCCATACTTTTTCCTGGATTATCTCGAAGAATATTAGGTTCGCTCACGTTTTTCGGATTCCTGAGGTCTTGTATAGTGAGGATTCGGTGAATAATTCTCGACAGTTTCATGAAGAATGTGGATATTTGATTATTATTCCTTATCAGTTTCTTCTCTCATGATATGTAACAGTTTCATACATTGAGGATATAAATGGAATCAAATGAGATAATACTAACACATGTGAATAAAATTAATAGATTAATCGACTTACCTGAAGGAAGATCAATCTAAATTATTCGAACTCATATTCCGAACATTTTATTCACCCTGTAGTCATACTGTATCATGCCATGACCCACAAGTTGAAAGAAATACTAACAAAAAACGCTGTGTACTTCTCTGACTTATTCATTATATTGTTGAGTGCCTTTTGAAGGCGAAGAGATCGTGAGGGTATTGGGTGGGCGGGCCGTAAAATGTTCGGAATATGAGTTCGAATAATTTAGATTGATCTTCCTTCAGGTAAGTCGATTAATCTATTAATTATTCTTCACTCATATTCCGAACATTTTATTCACCCTGTAGATGTTGAAAGCAAATAGGTAATAATGAACGATCTCTGAGGAAAAGAAGAAATAAGTTTTAATAATAATAAGGTTAGGAAAACAATAATCTGAATTACAACCACAAATTCATTTGGTATTTTCACCCAACATATTATAACATAAATAATATAAGTAGTAACCATTAACCCTTGGACATAACCAACACACGTAAAAATGTGTATACGGTATGTACTTGTATATATTCAATTCATACAATATTTTTAGTAAGTTTCTGTTATATTTTATTTCATATTATTTCCTTGAATTTGACAGCAATGTTCGTGCAAATTCCGTAGTATCGGCGGCTAGCGGTCTGTTATAAAACCTGCTGAATACTTGGGACCTTTCTGTCCAGCCGGCCGTTTGTCTGATAATTTCAATGTTGACTCCAGCCCTCGATACTGCAGAAGTTGACGCATGCCGTGTGCTATAGCCTTTGAAAATATTAGTATCTATACCACTTTTTGATAAAACCGTCCTGATCCAACGACTCAGAGTCTGCGTAGTAACTGCCTTATGTGGCTTTTTGAAGGTGACAAATAGTCTATCTTCATTAGCCGGTCTGAGACATTTCGTTCTTTGAATATAGTGAGAAATCACCGAAGCCACGCAAAGCTGAGGTTTTTCCTCGAAATAAGGAAAGGAAAGTAAAGGGGCAGGTATTGTAGGACCGGAAGTTTTTATTCTGTCAGTAATGCGAACTTCGATCAGGTTAGGTTTTTCGATAATATTTTGTATTTTCATCAATGAGAATGTTTGAAGGCGATGCCCTGATGTAAGAGCTATTAGCATGACAAGTTTTTGTGATAAGTGTTCTAAAGAAAGTTGATTGAGGGGATATTGTTGTTCCAAGTAATTGAGTACTGGTGAAGGGTCCCAAGTTGTGGAATATTTTGGCACTGGAGGGTTGAGGTTGTAAACCCCTTTCAGAAGTCGTCTAAAGATACTCTCGTCCTTTGTTGGAAAATCAATTATCAAGGCTAATGCCGATTTATGTGTATTCACTGAACTATATGATAGGCCATTATCGACCAGTGATTTTAAAAATGTTATTAGACTATTTAAATTATACTCGTATGGATCTGGAATATGCTCGCTTTTACAATAGTTCCACCATTTGCAGTAAACTGAATTATATTGTTTCAAGGTACTCTCGCACAGTGAGGCTAATAGTAAAGGTATTCCACTCTCACAGATGTTCCGTTTCACATACGACTGCCTGAGAGTCTCCCTGCAACCAGGGTAAGATGTTGGTGGCTGGGGTGCGGGTCCCTAAAGGGAGACAAAAGTAGATTCACTGCTGGGCCCAATATGACTCTTTTGCAGACAAGTAATCGATTGAACAGTGGGTACCATGGTTGGTTGGACCAATCTGGTACCACCACTATTCCCTCGGCTCTTTCTGTAATTATTTTATCGATTACTTTGGAAATTATAGAAGAAGGAGGAAATGCATAAAATTTCAAGTCCGACCAGCGAGAAGTAAATGCGTCTACTCCAGCAGATCCTGGATCAGGACCCCAAGAAAAATATTTTTCACATTTTGTATTCAGACTAGAAGCGAAAAGATCTATCTCGGGGACACCCAATACCTCCACGAGAATTTCAAAAAATTCGTTACCGAGTTCGTACTCTGTTTCAATCTTCAAGTATCTTGATTGGAGGTCAGCTACTGTGTTTTCCCTTGATCTTATATATGAAGCAAAAATGCAAATGTTCCTTCTTTCGCACCATTGCCAAATATCCCTACCTATTTTATTCAAATGTTCGTATTTTACACTACCCATTTTATTTATTGTTGCGATTGCTGTAGTATTATCTATACGAAGTAATATACTACAATTTTTATAATCTTTTGAGAAGGACTTCAGGTTGTAAAAAGCTGCTAATAATTCTAAAAAATTTATATGGCACTTTTTTTGGTTCTCTTCCCAAAAACCCCGTGCCTTTATGGTACCACAGCAACCTCCCCATCCTGTAGGTGAAGCATCAGAAAATATTTCCAAGGCATATCCATCCTGTTTGATATTTTGTGAGCTTGAAGCTAAATGAGAAAGCCACCAGTCAAGATCTGCCTTCAAGTCTACCGTAATTTTCATTTTACAGTGGTAGTTGCTATGGTACCTTTCTAGGGCAAGCCATTTTTCCCTCTCAAAGTTTTTAATATATAACCAGCCATATTCCACAACTGGACATGCCGAAACTAGCTGACCCAATAACCCAGCAAAATCTTTGATTTTACACTCAGATTTATTTCTCATCTTCTCTATATTATTGTATAATTTCTCTTTTTTGTCTAGGGGAAGTGCGAAGGTTAAATTACCTGAATCGAATAGGAATCCTAGGAATGTGATCACCTTTGAAGGTGTGAGTTCACTTTTGTTCATATTGATCGTGAATCCTAATGAGATAAGTAGTTTCATCGTGTATTGTACGTTTTCCTGACATTCTTTCTCATAGGAGCCCAATAAGAGCATATCGTCTAAATAAACTATAGAGATGAATCCTTTTTTTCTCAATTCACTCAGAACAGGTTTAAATAATTTTGTAAAAACATATGGCGCTATATTCAACCCGAAGGGTAATGCATTGAATTCGTATAATATATCATTGAATATGAAACGTAAGAACTTCTTGGAACTCTCGTGGATTGGTACAGAGAAAAATGCGTCCTTGAGATCAATCTTGGCCATGAAACAGTCCTTTCTGATTAATCTCAAGGCCGATCGGTAGTCTTCTAATTTGAAATGTGGTGCCTCGATGAATTCATTGAGTTTTTTCAAATTCAACACAAACCTATAGTCCCCATCGGGTTTCGGAACTAAAAAGTAAGGAGAAATGAACTGACCCTTCGCCTGAGAACATGGGGAAATCACCCCCTTAATCAAAAGTTTTTTAATGGATAGAGAGTAAAATTCTGCTTCATGAATAGAAATTGTGACATTCGAAATGTTACTTTGAATTGGTCGTTTGACAAACGGTATTTTATAACCTTGAACCCAAGAAATTGTTTTTCCATCAGCTATTTCCCTCCAATTCTGTTCGAAATTTTTTATATTACCGGCATAAAAATCTTTTACCTCTAATATTTCTGATGATTCCTGTATATTTGTTTTTTCTGAGATGATCTTATCTGTTCTGACACTTTCCTCCAATCTCTCTTGATTCTGGTATCTCTCATGGGCTCTTTCATCTTGGGATGGCCATAAGGGCGCCTCCAGTTTAAATTACCTCGACTACTTGTTGATGTTGGCGGAACTGATATATTTGGGAGCCTTGGTTTCACAGCTGCCTTTACTTGGTTAGAGGCCGACCTGGACGACTGAATTTGTTTCACCTTCTCCATCAAGTTAGAACCATATAGAAACTCATCGATATCAATGTTATCGATGTGCTTTCTCAGGTTAGGATTCAATTCAGGGTTAATCAAAAATCTTCGGTGTTAGGATATAGAGTGAAACATATCAGCAAAAAGTTTTGCTGTGTCTGCCAATTTTTCCAGCCCTGGTCTATTTTCATTGCCAGCTATATTGATTTCCTCCTGTATATTACCTCCAAGAGCTGTTAACCCAGCAGCAACCTGGCTCTGGAGTTTTTGGAGATATTTATCAACCCGTATTTTAGAATCTTTCAAGGCATCAGAGATTTCATCGTTCAGTCTTGGGGGCGTCAATGCGCAATTTGCTGGAGGAGGATACCTATCAATCAAGGTTTTTAAGTTTTCTTTGTCCAGGCCTTTTTTTATTATGTGATTCCACCTCGACGCGACACCCTCATGAATAGGGTCACCTTGTTTATTTTCTGAAGCAGGGTCCGCTCCGAATACGTCCAGGGATATCTCATTCGTTGCTACTGGGACAACGTCGACTTCCTGCTCGCGTATTCTAGGAGATGGTTCGTTTCCAGTTACCGGTGAATCATGTATATCCGCAGAGGTAACAATGCTGCGATTTCCCAAATTTTCATCGCCTGAAATAAAATGTATATTCCTTATACTATTATACCCTTTGTATAATATGTTAGTAGTATAGCAAGCGGGGTTTTGGATCGTAGGTACCCCCTACTTTCCGCTAGGTGGCGCTACAAATTGAAGTCCATCCAGTTCTCGAGCTCTCGTTGGTAATAGGGGGGTCCCGCAGGTGTGACGTCACTTCTTGCAGAAGAAGAAATCTTAAGAAATATCGTCAATGACCAGAAGGGGGAGGGGGAGGGGGGGAGGGGGAGGAAGAGGAGCCCTACTCTGTATAATGAAAGAGTAAGAAATTGAAATAGAAAAAAAAATCGTCCATCTTGGGGATTTGAACACGGGACGGCTGGTTCGTGAAGCAAACACTATACGAATTGAGCCACAATCGTTGTTGTGAGATTGGTTGTTGTTGTTGTTTGCATCGGACTCGTTTCGTAACCCCTAAATCAAAAAAAAATTCACCTGCCACGTCTATGATGATGATGATGGACGTTGGTGTGTTATTCCGATACCGGCGGCGGCGGCGGCGGCCCCTGGAATCAGAATCAAAGAGTCTGACTAGCCGAGCCGAGCCTCGACAATATTTCATTTGAGGAATGATGGAGAGAAACTTGTAAGGAAAAATTCAGTGTGTAGACTTTTTATTCATTATTAAAATATGCACATTTCACGATATATAATTGATAATTCAAATGTGAACAAAACATTGGAATTCTTGATGTGAAAGTTTCACAAAGAGGTCTTTGAATTGCTCAAATAGGTCTGACAGCTGTTTGTTTCAAACACGGTATTCATGAACGCATGAATAGGTAGAGAGAAATTAAATTTGCAACAAACTTAAATAACATCGTAGGATATTGCGAAAATAATCACTGAATTTCATGGCATCCAGCATGGCAATTCTATCAGACGCTGACACCGCAAATTCCGCATTCCCATTGACACATGATGATGATGATTATGATCAATCTAGAGAGAATATAATAATGATTGATTCTCTATTCTATGATAGAACTATAAATTATGATGAAATAAAAAATCTCAATGTTTTCATATGATTTATTCATTGCTCATGATACAAAATTCTTCTATTCTTGTCCCCCATGGTCAAACACAATGTTTATCCATGAAGGGACAGAATTCACACTTTTGACGACGTGAATAAAATTCCTCCTTGTCCTTTTTTGTCCCCCACGGGCAAACACAAAGGTCACTCCCTGGAGGACAAAATGAACAAATTTCTTCGTATTCATCATCAGTATCATAATCATCATCCTCCTCCTCATCATAAATTGACTGCTGATGTTCTTTTTTTTCTTTTTCTTGCTGTTGTTGTTCCTCCTGTTGTTGATGATGATTATCATTCTGACGATTAATATCCTCCTGACGGTCCTCTTCTTTTTTTGTATCATGGCCTTTGTTCTTTTGATTGATCATGTTTTGTTCCATTTTCTGTGGAAAAAATAATCGAATTCAATCTAATATCGAGCTTTTTCTATCATTGTCATGAAACGGTGTGATTTCTCCTGAACATCTCAACCTCGTAAAAAGCTGCTGAAGTATTTCATAATGACTGATAAGCAGACAAAAACTTATTCAAAAACAAAAATATATCTACTCTGAATTGATTTTAAATATGGGACCCTGCTATCGAATGACTTAGAGATATCTCGAAAAATTGTTGAAATATATGTTGAATAATTGGAGAATAATTTATAAACAACGCGTATTGTTACCAAAGGAATGATTTTCAGCGAAAAATGAAAAAAAAATTCTCACTGTTATTGGTCAGCTGATGTGGTTCACACACACACAAAGGTTGATTATTGCTCGATGTCTTCGAGGTGTAGCAGGAATAATGATTTTTGGTGATGGTGATTCGGTTATATAGCACGCATGAGAAAATATCGAAATTTGGTAATCGCAGAAAAATAGATAAATATTTGTTCACTTCAAAAATATTGTTGAAAACAAAAATTGAGGTTTTTCTTTAAAGGTAAAAATATTTTTCGTGAAATTCCACCTCTTATTCCTCTCTCAATGAATAAGGCCATGTCAGGATCTGTTAACAATTCCAATTCGACATTTGTCACCTTCAACATTGCGTCAAAAGCCAAACCAGGTGTTGTATAATAATGCAATGCATCCAATTCATAAGTTTTCAAACACATCATTCTAAAATTCTCGAAAATATCAACAAGCAGCATTACGTCCGTTTTCAAATATAGTTCAGCATATTCTTTCAGATTATTGATATTGAATACCCTCCACACAGTTTGAGCATGATTATAATCATCATCTGAAATATCTTTATTATTGATCAAGCTATAAAATTCATTTTGTGTAGGTAAACATGTTTCATTCAATTTTTCCCAAGTACTCAGATAATCGTATGGAAAAACACCTTTTTTCGTAACCAGTCTGAATTTATAATCGTCAGGATTATATTTCCTGGTAACGATTTTTTGCTTATCATCAAGATAAGAGGATAAATTATCCAAACTACTCGACATAAATCTGAATGAATCCAAAAATCTCAACTGAATATTTGAACCTGAAACATATTTTGTGAATGAAATGTAGCGTTCTTTATTCAGAGGCAATAAACTCAAATTTCCTTCTATTCTCGTACAAAGTGATTTAATTATGAAGTGCGCATCGTAAACCTGATAAATTATGCATTACAATAGGAATGGTTTGTGATTTTCGGTATAATCTATTACAATAATTATGTGCGGCTCCTCTATATCTGCCAGTGATATGACAATGGTCTTTCACCTTATCGTTGGGAGAAGTGATCGATTTCTTACAAATGTGACAAGTATTGGTTGATAAAAAATCATTTCGGTCGTCCACAGTCATTTTTATTGGCTCTATATGTTTATATAACTGATGTATTTCTTGTGCAATTCGTTTTAGTTGATCAACAAACCAATCCATACAATCTTGACCAGTATAACATCTGAATTCCGATGCAATCCTTTCTTCATGATTTGATTTCAGATAAAAAGCAACACTGAATGGTTCATGCTTTTGATACAAATGTGTATTTCCTTTGTTATGATCATATTCCTTCAGTATACATTCGATGTCTGCATATATGACAAAGGGTACAGGTTCTCTATTTTTGAAATTTCTGAATTTCATAATGTTATTAGTCTCATCAGGCATTATAACTTTTGTATCATTTAAATTTCTGCAATCAATCAAATGTTTTTTTGTAAATTAAATTCACTCTGAAAATGATTCAAACATCTATCACATATCCATTTTTTATTTTTTACATTACCGACTTGTCGAGAAACTAACCTAGATAAATTTTTTATGTATGCGAAATGGTAGAAATGTTCATCATCATCATCATCGGAATCGATGTCCAGAAAATCGATTCTACCAGATATCATTAATAAATTCAAACGAGTAGAAAATGTATGCTTACTCAAGAGTAGTGGTGCAATCTCATGTTTCTCATCAACAACAACAAAAACATTTATAGATATTTCATTCAATAACTCGAATTTGGATATATCTTTCAACTCGATGGGAAAACCTATATTTTCATATTCAAGTACTCTACTGAAATGAGGATATGAACATTTACGACTCACATTATCCTTAGCCGGATAGAGACCACAAACAACAGACCATAAAAAGCAATATTGATCATCATTTTTGATATTGATAACACTTCTTGAATTCTTTATGAACGGTGGTAAATCCACATAGGTTGATACACCAACATTTATTGGCCTATATCTGTTCATGTTAACTTTCAAGTTCAGAATTTTCAATAATGCCCATCCGGAATCACGTTCTTGAAATTCCTCCAATTTAATCAAAATTTTGTCTACTACATTCTTATAAAACCACTCTCTCAGATCAGTGTTGACATCAATTATATCACTTTTGGTAGCGAAGTGTTTTATAGAAGTTTCACCGGTCTGAGGTTTGATGAAAATACCATAAAAAATAGTGTTCGTTTTAATTATAAATGATTGCAATTGTTTCTTCATTTGAATGTAAAAACTCTTGAAGGCTCTTTGTAGAAATAATTTGGGGTCTTTAAATTTAATATTGATTATTACACCTGTTTTGATTCTTCCATTGAAACAGGATTCCAAATCCTCCCAAATAACATGTTGTCGTTTCATTTTTTTCTTTTCATTCAATTGAACTTTGAAATTCTCTAGATAAACTTTAAGAAGACACAAATTTGATTCTATCTTGGCAAAATTTTTCACACAATCAAATTTTGATTTTATACACTTAGTCAATAAATTAATATTTTTCTTTATACACGTAATGTATCTTCTAATTTCTTTCTTCGTTTTGACCAATCTACTAACCATTTCAATTTTCCTAACAAATTCGTCTGATAAAATATCAATTAGTTTTTTTTGTGATGAACTCATTTTAAAGTGGTGTCAAAGGTAACTGCTGAAAAAAATATTCCAATTTAGTCATCGTGTCGTTGTGTAGAGAGAGAAAATTGATGAAAAAAAAAAAGGAAAAAAAATCTTAGTAATAGTTGAAAAGAATAAATACTCACCGATATATATAGCAGCAAAGGTCGTCAGCAACAACAACAACAACAGCAGGAGCAGATCAGAGAAACAACGAGAGAGACTGATGAGAAATCCAACAAAATCGACTGTTTATATACACAAATACTGACATCAATAATCATGCACTTAGCTGGAGTTCTATTAGAAATTATGTAAAATGCATTTGCATTCATTATGCAAAAACACACCATTTGGAAATTTCCGATAGATATACAACTTTGTTGTCATCATACCGATACGCGTTAGATAATTATGCAATTATGTAATTATGCATATAACATGCATATGCACTATGCATTCATTATGCAAGAACACACCATTCGGAAATTTTCGATAGAAATGCAACATTGTTGTCATCATACCGATACGCGTTATAATAGCATAGCAACGATGTATATTCGTGATTATTCAGGATATTTTCATGGTATATAAGTCGCGCATTATTGCAGTGTGTTCCATTCTAATTCAACCATCAGATTCGAAGATGTCTACAGTTCCGTGCACTATAGTTGTTTTTACTGACGACAAAGTTCATTTCCCAATCAAGACGGCATTTGTGGTTATGAAGCAGCTTTTCCAGTGAGTATTTTTTTTTTTTTTTACATTTTTTTTTTCTCTCTCTCTCTCTCAGCATATGTGCTTTTGTGGTGATGAAATTCATTTCTGTCAGACGACGACGACTCTTGACTGTTTCTTTATTGATTTAGATATGGTGTGAAGGATATGTCAATAAAGGGAGGAGACAAAATATTTCTAACGTTGTCTTATTCACCAAGATGCACAACGCTGAAGCGGAAATTTGGTAATTTGCCTGTTCGCTACATGCGCACAAAACTAGAGAAGGAAGAGGAATTCAAACTGTTGGAGAAGTTAGTGAAGAAATATCGATTTAATCTTATGGATGAAGAGATCGAGGATGTCGAGAGGAGCATGAGGATGTCAACGACGGCAATTGAGAGCAGCAGCAATAAAAAACGAAAACTCTACTTGGAACAACCAACCTTGCAGGAGTTCGAGCAGGGTGAGGAGGAGGAGGAGGAAGAAGAGGGAAAAAAAGAGTCGATTAGTGATATAAATTTTCAACAATCATTTATTCAATAAAAGTGGTTTCGAATGCTGTTTCATGTTTTTTTTTTTTCAATCTACATGCATACATAACTTTTTTTTTGTCTTGATAAATTACAAAAGTCTGACAATATTAGAAAGTGGATTATATTGAACTAATCTATCATGTATAATCAATGCATAACAAGCAGTGTTATTTGGAATATTTTTGTTTGTTTCCAAATCTAATCGAATGTCAACACTGCCCCCTTTAAGTGTCTCATTTTGATGACTGCAATCTATAACAAAAATAGGAGCTAATGATAGAAATTCTTGTGGAGTCAAACAGGGTTCAGCAATATCCTTGTAGTAATAGGTTTGCTGAAACTTGACAAACATCTCATAGATGATGGCCCATTGATTTTTATTGAAATTAACATTCAAACTATCATACGGAAATACCTCAGAATTCAAGTATAACTTTATATTAGTCAGATTGCAATGATCAAATTTTGAATTATCTGCAGTGACACTATTTCTCTTATCCGTTTGAAAACCTACAATTACATATCTGGGCTTCTCCATTTGACTGACAGTCTTTATTGTCCATGTATGGTTCATGGTATTTGGAAGGGTCGGATATTCGTGTAATTCCCAACTCCGAAAAGCCACTTGTAGATCTTTTCCATTCTCGATGAATTTTAGTAAACGTAGTTTTTCCATATCCGATACTTGTACATGTGGAATTTTCCAAACTAACTTATCCAAGGTGATTTTCGGTTTCTCATCATTTTTGGTCGTTATCACGGCATTATCTTCGGTAGGACTTCTGATTAATATGAGCTCCTGTTTCATATTAACCATAATGGATTTGTAATCTTCACAAAATCCCAACAATAATCTCAGAGGAATACAAACACTAAAATTGCCTTCTGCATCAGTTATTTTGGGTTTTTCTTCGTGATGCCATCCAGCATTATGGAATCGTCTCAGTTCTCCTGGTGTGTACGATATGAAATTCTTCATGGTTGTAGTGATCCCTGGATTTCTGACTCGATCGATCACAGTTCCACCCAACTCGTATCTGATTTCATCGAATAGGAAAACTATAGCATTATTGATGAATTGAAGTGTTGTACTATGTTGATTCAATGTGTTGACTATTTTTCCTTCGATATACAAAAAACTTTGGGACGGTAGCGTGTATATGTCTTGTGTTTGTATGGGCAGTCTGATTTCATCCGATTTATGGAAAGTTGTATTCGCATAAGGACCATGAGTGTGTGCTTCAGAACTAATAATCGAACTATCTTCATACACTTTTTTACCTATATTCAAAATATTGAAACTCATTTTGTTGGTTGTGGTGATGATGATGATGATGATGTATAGTAGCCACAGTTACACTTCAACCAAAACAGTAGTTTGTAGATACCACTTTGAACATTCAATCTGAATCTCAACCAGACGTTCTTTTTCCTCTTCTTTTTTTTGCCTATGATGTCTCTTGGTGGTGGTGGTGGTCACCAATTTTGTTGGTCGTCGTCGTCGTCGTCGTCTTCGTGTTACACCAATAATTTGAAACCAGACAAGGTTAGAAAATCTTTATTCTCAGATGTTAACTGTGTCAAGCGCCTTTTGGAACTGCTACACTGTTTCGATTTTTTTCTATTTATAGTTGATGTTGTTCGAGCTGCAACTGCTGATGGTGGTTGTGATGGAGATACGAATGTTGTATTATATATGAACACCATTTCTTTATAGAACTGCTTTCAGGTATAATCTCACTGTTATGCGTTCACCATTGAAACTGACAAGATTGCCATCCTGATCCACTATTTTGATGTGAATTTCATCAATGTAATTTGTGTTGATTGGTAGATAGGTGACTTCAGTGGGCTTTTCAATGATTTTATAACCTGGTGGTACGTTCGGTGCAAACGTGTACAGAATGTGACCAGGCATATTGTTACGATATGAATTTGTAACCAGGTTACATTCTATGGATATAGAATTCACTGGTAGTATATCAATATTAGCATCTGATATGTGTGTTTTATTCGGTTTGAGTTTTTGACGTTTTTTGAATCCTAGTAGTGATCCAATGGAATTCTCTTTCTCAAAATCTATCACCTTGTTGCTTTTGATTTCACACTTGTATGTATTCTTATTTGCATGTATTATGAGATGGGTGTTACTTTCATCATTTTGTCCTCCTCCTCCTCCTCCACCTCCTCCTCGTTTGTCCTTTATATTCATCATTTCTCTGACAGCTATTTGAGATTTAAGATTTTTTTCAATATCCTGTATTTCGTACGTTCCCTCTGGTATCTCTAGATCAAACTGACCGATGGAAAACTTGTTATTTTTCACAGTTACATTGGATATTGTGTTAAAAGTGATAATTTCCACTAAACCCAACAAATAATTCACATTATCTTGTAATCTTATAGGATTCGGTAATTTTGTATACAAGAGTGAATCTCTACCATCTAACTGGAATATGAAATTTGTCATTATTGCTGTTTGGAAGGTTCAAGTTGAAATGAATACACACACATCAGTTCAACATCATTTATTATAAAAAAGAAACAGTAAACATAAATGTCCACAATTGAAGCTATATTTACTTTGGAATACATCATGATTATAAAAGATTTTAACATCACCAGATGACTCAAAATATTTCATAGCTTCCATCGGGGGTGATAAATTTCCATACGAATCAAAATAAATAATTTTATTGCCTTTCTTCTTGTAGGCAGTCCAATGTGTTCCTGGTCCCATCCTACTGTCCAAATTGATGATACCACATTCGTTTCCCTTGTTGATCCGTTTCGGAAAGTTATCTCTCATGTAGACATTTCGGAAATTCCGAATTTTCAAAAGCTTCACATATTTCTTGAGGTCGACATCAGTCAAAGGTCGTTGAATGTTTTTTATCTCTTTTATTGTTGTCATCGTTGTCGTCGTGGTGGTGGTTGGTTGTTGTGTAAAAAAAGACCCAAACCTGTTTTATAGGGTTTCACATAGAGACCTTTGCCAGTCCTCATGGCGACGGCTTCCATCGTTTTATTGTGTCGTTGTGATTCGTCAAGTTCTCGTTTGGCAGCTCGAGCATCGTTAACAGCCTTTGATACACATGCTCCACCACCGGTTAATGCACCGAGAGCAGAAAGTCCAGCAAAAATCGGTATCAATGGTAGTATTCCGCCAGTTTTCGGTAATTTTATAACGCGAGCAGGTTTCAATTTCTTTTTCAAAGCTCGCACGGATTTCAATGCCATATGAATGGCGGCAGCCAAAGTTTTTGGTTTGCGTCTTACCAGTTCCTTTTTCACTTGACCCATAGCTTTCGTGAATCCAATACTACTTTTCTTATATTTCCCTCCCTTTGTTGAATTAGTGTTCTTTTTCTTTTTAGTAGTAGTAGTAGTAGCAGCCATCTCACCAGATTGGTATATTCGCTAGAACTGATTGTTTTGAGGAAATATTCAACTTTTTATATAGTTTATTCAAATATGTTTCACACCACGATCATGTGCGATTAATTCAACTGCACAACGCACACAAAGTAAATTTGGTGTATCAGTTTCACCTCCACAACGCTCACACTTATATTTTACTGGCACTGGCATTATTATTAGACTAACACTATCACACGAGTTTCATACGTTTTATATCCTTGTTATCATCATTTTCATTATCATCATCATTATCATCATCATCATCATTATATAATCTACTTCTTTTTCTCGATAATGATGGATACATTATGTGTTCGTTCAAGTCATCTTTTGGTGTTGTTGTTGTTGTTGTTGTTGTTGTTGGTCGTCGTCGTTGTCGTTTTGCTACTGCCATAAGTTTTGGATGTTTTGTCATCGCCATTGTCGTCTTGTCGTCGTCATCGGCATCTATTTTCCGTTTTCTATCATTTATTCGAAGGTTGTTGTTGTCATTTCCATTCATCATGATCACATCTTCCATTTTCTGATGATGATGATTCACTGCTGCAGCTGTTGCTGCTCCTGTGGTACGTGCACGATCATCATCATCAAGAATAATATTTTTTTTGTTGTCATTTTTCCTTCTGGTACGGTTCATCTTTGGTTTTTTTTTCTTATTCTCTCCAACATCATTTGTATATTCATGCATGATTCTCAAGGAATTCAAAAGATTACTCTTGACTTTTCTCAAACAATTAGTAAACTTTTTATCTTTTCTGTCGGTGGCGGCGGCGGCGGAGGCAAGACCCATTCCCAATTTAACTTTTGTCTTCATCAAATTTCCAACCGCCAATGAGGCCAGTTTCTCACTGACTGAAGCATCATTTGAAAATGCTCTTTTAAATGCCTTGTTGGATAGTACCTTATCAGCTCGATGTCGTGATGAGGTATCTTTGTTGTCTCTGTAGAATATATCGTGCTCTTTACACGCCTCATCCAAATCATTGATTCCTACATCACCTCTCTGTAATCTTTCTTTCAGGCGTGTGCCTGGTCCTACAAAAAAAACACATCACCACTGAGCTTTCCTCAGAACATACATACCACAAAAACGATAGCCTGGTATATGTATTTCGAATGGTAAATTATTTATAGCATTATTCAATAAACCTCGACCGCTGTAGAGATACATGTTGATTGAAAAACAACGTATTAAGTAATACTCATAAATATCTTCTACTTTCCATTATATATTTCAGTCGTTTCGGAATCATGAAAGTAGTCAAACATCCAACCGTCTCTTTGACTGTCGAAAATAATGATTTTGAAGAACATAAACACATCAACAAACATGGTGTTTTATTGCCAGCAACGATACGTTGTATTATCGTCGGACCTTCCAACTGTGGAAAAACAAACGTGTTGATCAGTCTCATAGAACATGAGAACGGATTGAAATTCGAAAATATTTATGTTTACTCCCATTCTTTGGAACAACCAAAATACGTTTATTTGGCCAAACTATTGAAACCCATACAAGGACTCGGGTATTATGCATTTAGTGCCTCTGAAGATATTTTACATCCTTCTCAAGCCAAACCCAACTCCATAATGATATTCGATGATGTGGCATGTGCTAATCAAGATGTGATTCGTGAATATTTCAGTATGGGAAGACATTATAATGTTGATTCCTTCTATTTATGTCAAACGTACGCCAAAATACAGAAACACCTTATCCGAGACAACGCGAACAGTTTGATCTTATTCAAACAGGACGATCTGAATTTGAAACATGTATATAATGAACACGTCGGAACGGACATGTCATTCGATGATTTCAAACATATTTGCGGTATGTGTTGGCAGCACTCCCCCTATGGATTCCTATCAATTTTCAAGGATTGTGCAATGAATGAGGGTGGTCGATATAGGAGGGGGTTGGACCATTTCATATATATTTGAGCTGAGCAGAACGCTTACCACATTAACCATTTCTCTTCAAAATGGGTCAGCTTATATCTAAAATGACAAATAGTCCAATAGAAAGAAAAAGAAGAAACGCTAGTGATGATTCTATAAGACTAATCATAATGGATCTGAGGAAACCTTGTTGGGGACATTTCGAATTCAAGGACGACGACGACGACGGAAACGACGACAACTATGACGTTATAGATGGACCTCATAAATCAAAAAAAATCGATTGTGACATATGTTTGCATAAAGTCTTTTGTAATAGATGAAATAATGTGGTTATTTTAAAACGTTGTTAGTGATTGTGAAACAAGTATTTTTTTGTGTCTGGAGTTGATAAACAGGTCTGTTGAACTGATGAACAGATGTCTTCAGGTCCTTTAATTATAATTCAGTCGATCTGACGACCTGTTTGAACAGATCGTTGAACTGTTCGAACAGATCGTTCGAGCTGTTCGAACAGGTCTGTTATAAGCTGTTCTATTTCACTATTTCGAAACAGTTCAGTACGGTGTGTTGAGATGAGAGGAGAAAGAAATACTGATATCAAAAGAAGACTCATTGTCAAACGAAGAAATATAAGGAATAAATTGAACTTTTTGAAGCATGGTGAAATTGCACAGGAGAGTTTGTTTCAACCCATCACGAAGCATTTGAAAAATATCGAAGACAAATTGAAGAAAAGGTCGATAAAACCGAACCAAATTCACAACGACGACGACGACGACGATGATGACAGTGGTAACAACAACAACAGTTCAGCAAATGTTATGATGGCTAACAAACTTTTTGTTGGGAAAAAGGAAAAAAAAGTTACACCGATGGAGAGTAGTACTATGATGGTTTCTCCTTCTTATCGTCCTCCTTCTCCTCCTCCTCATCTTCCTCACTACAATGATGATGATGATGATGATGATGATGATGACGTATTTTATTACGATACACCTAAGATACCTCATAATGTGGTACAAAGATTATCGAAATCAATTCCTCCATCATTTTATGATGATGATGAAGAACCTAGTCGATTGAAAAAAACAATTCTAGAAGAATCCAACGATATATCTGATGGCAGTGTTAACAAGTCGAATCGTTTGGAGGACATTGCTAAAAAATCGTTCAGAGATTATCTGGAACAATATGATACTTTACCCAGAAAATACATTCATTATATGTACGATGATAGTAAAAACAAAGAATTAGATCATAAATATGGTGTTCGATTAACTGACACTGAAAAATTAATGGTCGGTGACAGTCAAATCGACGTAGATGGACCAGATATTATCGTTAAAGGGAAACGTTTCAAAGGTACCAAGGGATTGTATGAACTGTTGTTCATGAAAGTTCCTAAAGATTTCTCGGTGGAAGACGAACACAATTACAAGAAAATCGCCCTAATGACAAATGCCAATCGTCGTTATTATAAAGCCAATAAACAAATTGTTGGAAGCAAGATGCAGAAGTATAGACAAATATTATCATCTATAAATAAACTAATATAATAAACTAAATCTAAGAAGGAAGGTGGAGTACTGATGCAAGTGACTCACAATAAAATAGATTACGTGCATTGGGATGATCCAAACGAACTTGTGGATCGGTTACGTTTACTTGTAGCTTCACAACAAGCTGGCAATACATCAGTGACTAATGAAATAAACTCCATCATCGAGGAATTGATGGAAGCTCGGATTATTGAGAAAAAATGAAAATCAATAATAACAAAAACAAATTTGCTACAGATGCAAAACGACAAGTGGTCGAAGAGATCCACAAACCAGCTCGAATAAACTTCAAGAGACGTCATGTAATTATAAAATCTCTAAATGATCTATTCCAAGCAGATCTAGTGGAGATGATACCTTATGCTGATGAAAATTCTGGATACAAATATATACTGGTAGTGATAAATTGTTTCTCGAAATTCGTTTGGGCTTTACCACTGAAAAACAAAACTGGCCTGGAAACAACTAGAGCCATGGAGACAATTTTCAAGCAACAGAAACCACTCAATTTGGCCACGGACATGGGAAAGGAGTTCTTCAACGAGAATTTCAAGAAATTGACGAGAAAATATAACATCAATCATTATCCAGTATACAGTGAGAAGAAAGCTTCTATTGTCGAGAGAGTGAATAGAACATTGAAGAATATCATGTGGAAAGAATTCGATTTCCAAGGTCACTATAAATGGATCAACATTCTACCACATATTGTAGAAAAATACAACAACACAAAACACCGAACAATTGGCATGAAACCGGTTGATGTTTCAAATGAAAATGAACAACTTCTATTACAAACAGCATATAACAGAATCAAACAAGCTGATTTGAATAATAAATTCAAAGTTGGCGATAAAGTGCGAATATCCAAACTTCGAGGAATTTTCGACAAGAAATACATGCCCAATTGGTCAACGGAGATCTTTATAATTAGAGAAGTACAACTCACTAATCCAACCACATATCTTCTGAAAGATATGAATGATAAAAACATACTTGGATCTTTCTACACCGAACAATTACAACGTACAAAATTCAATGATGTTTACCTGGTGAAAATTTTAAAGAAATCAAAAAACAAGGTATTCGTCAATTGGTTAGGATTCAGTGATAAGCATAATAGTTGGATAGATAAAAAAAATATCGCTTGAGATACCAATCCCCTCCTCCTCCTCCTCCTCCTAAGTTGACGTCATGAGACAACCTCGTATACATACAAACTGATATGTGTCTGTGTGTGTGTGTGTAGTCAGTCAGTCGTGTATTGTGTGTAGGCGCATCAACACCACCACCAAATCCTTTCGTTTCATAGTCGAAATGTATATAATAGATACACAAGGATTTCAATATAAAAATGGTGATTTCATGTGTAAGGAAATATCAATTCTCAACATGGAGAATGGACATCATACACATGCCTTCATAAGGATGCCATTTGATGTTTGCAACTTCAATACAACTATCCAAAATCACATGATGTGGACCACCAATCACGTACATGGATTAGAATGGAACAGCAACGATCATGATTGTGTGGCGTCTATCGGAGTCGAACAATTGTTAGATTTCATCAAAACCAATATTGGTGATTCTGATGTGTATGTCAAAGGATTGGAGAAGAAGAGATGGTTGGAAAAATTACTGATCAACAACAACAATAACAATGTATACGACCTGACGGAAAATGGATGTCCGAAGTTGAAAGATTTTAGAGAATTCATGAAATCATTTCATTGCAATAGACATTTGTTTAATGATTTGTCATGTACTTTAGAAAATGTATATTTCTTATATTATTGGAATAAACTCAGAAAATAAGACGTGTTTTTCATTATTTGTTCTGCACATGCGCAGAATAGAAGAAAAAACTATAAGTACACGTCAACATTTCTTCTCTTCAGTTGTTATCCAACAAGCAAGCAGAATGTATCTAATTATTTCTACAATTCTCATACTCAACAGTCATGTTGAACCACCCACTACTAATACTACTACTACTACTACCATCACTCCTCAAATTCAAGTCGAAAATTATACGTTTCCAGTCGAAGAAGAAGGATTGTTTTACCTTTATGAAATAGGTAATGATACTGATGCTATTACACTGGGACAATATCCAGCTTTCCATTCTGATGAAAATATCAAAACCGGAGCCGCAATCAAACAGAATGCTAACGTTGTTGGTTATATAATTGGACATGACCAGCAGAATTACTACCCCATAACACCGATGGAAAACCAACAAATGTATTGTGGGAGATATGGCTTGGAGAATTTGTTGTTGGAAAACAACGCAACATTGATAAAGATTGGAAATTATCAGTTCGATCTGGAGCAATTCAAAGACCTCTTTGTGGAACTTTCACATCAAGAATTCCAATGTTTTGTTCACATTTGAATTATCAATTATATATCGTGAAATGTGCATATTTTAATAATGAATAAAAAAAAGTCTACACACTGAATTTTTCTTTACAAGTTTCTCTCTCTCTCCATCATTCCTCAAATGAAATATTGTCGAGGCTCGGCTCGGCTAGTCAGACTCTTTGATTCTGATTCCAGGGGCCGCCGCCGCCGCCGCCGGTATCGGAATAACACACCAACGTCCATCATCATCATCATAGACGTGGCAGGTGAATTTTTTTTTGATTTAGGGGTTACGAAACGAGTCCGATGCAAACATTCAACAACCAATCTCACAACAACGATTGTGGCTCAATTCGTATAGTGTTTGCTTCACGAACCAGCCGTCCCGTGTTCAAATCCCCAAGATGGACGATTTTTTTTTCTATTTCAATTTCCTACTCTTTCATTATACAGAGTAGGGCTTCCTCTTCCTCCCCCTCCCCCCCCCCTCCCCCTCCCCCTTCTGGTCATTGACGATATTTCTTAAGATTTCTTCTTCTGCAAGAAGTGACGTCACACCTGCGGGACCCCCCTATTACCAACGAGAGCTCGAGAACTGGATGGACTTCAATTTGTAGCGCCACCTAGCGGAAAGTAGGGGGTACCTACGATCCAAAACCCCGCTTGCTATACTACTTATGTTGAATTCACCAAGTACGGTTATGGACGAGTCAATGACTCATAGGGCTACTTTAATAAAAGTGCCAGAGTTGAAACAGGTTGAGTCATGCAACTCAGGTGGCTATCTGGAGAGATGCCTTTTGTTTCAACTTTCAACCAACTCAAATCACTCACTTGTTTCCGATTCAGATGACGAGCATTCCTGTATTTCTCTTCTTAATTGCCTCATTTTTTCTCGAAGCTTATCATATTTCTTCTGTTTCTTTGTTCTGTAATATTCCAGGGAATCTGGACTATGTATCTTTCGATTTGGCATTATTCACAACTTAAAATCCTCCGCAATATCTTGCAAACACTAGAGCTCAGTTTTATGCGTGATTCGTCAATGGCACAAGACAATATAATGAATAAGTCAGAGAAGTACACAGCGTTTTTTGTTAGTATTTCTTTCAACTTGTGGGTCATGGCATGATACAGTATGACTACAGGGTGAATAAAATGTTCGGAATATGAGTGAAGAATAATACCAGTCTCGAAATGAGAGATGAACGGTATCTTGGTGATTTTTTTAATAGGATTCGGTTATCACCTATTTGGAGGGTCTATTCAGTTTTTGTAAAGCATTAGAATTCCACAAAATCCTAATGAATTCATGGGTAGGAAGTCTCTCACATTTTCAAGAACGCATATTTCGAACCAATTTTCTGATTTTGCCATGTGAATCTGAAAATCTGAGTGATGAGAGTCAAAGCGTGAAACATCAAACATCAGTGCGAATGATGATGCGTACATTCGGAGCCATCTGACGGATGAAAAATTGAGAGAGAAATCCAGGAAATCTAATTCAAAATACGAGTCCAAAATACGATTTTTCATCAGATTTTGAAAAAACCTTCATTCATTTGCCATTTTGACATCGAGCTGTCATTCAGATATGCGAAAGATGTTACTCATTTCGAGCTATCAAAATTCTGCAACAATATCTCCGATGAATCACAAGTATATGGAAAGCAGTCTTCATGTTTCCATTATATAGGTGGTTTTAAAGAAAAAAACTTTCGTAGCACATGTCTGAACTCGAATCTTCAATATTAAAATTGATGTATTGGCCCCAACGTTCACCACTCCTCTATCGATTCAATATAATCAATCCAGAAAGTTTCAACGTCCAGAAAACTTTGGATAACATAACCCTCTCGTATATCCAGGGTTCGTGCTCAACATATCGGGAACATTTTCCACTCGAATGTCGCCTGTATAACTTTGATGGAGTCAAATTGTTATGCAGCCTCATAAAATTTAATTTAGAGCAGCCCATTTGCAGGCCATATTTGCATCGGATTGCAGAATGGGGGACCATTGACCTGAAAATCTCAAATGCATAATAATATATTATCCCGTGGAGTAATAGCCCTGAGAGAGCACTCATCTTGTCATCATGAATACTATCATGATTCATAATTATTGTGCATCATGTTCGATTGAAGATGCCACTGCGATGGATGTTTTTTTCTCTTCGCTTCGGAATTCATCAATAACTCAGCGTTCTAGATATACAGGGTTAAAGCAATACATACCATTTTCTACGGTTTCGATTTGTTTTCGGCATCTCATATTGGATTGTGAATGTAATGAATATGTCACGACTTTTTGTCACGACTTTTGTCGTGACATATTCATGTCATGGCATCCGGTCGTACCACGGTCAAAAACTGTTGATCTTCCGTAGGTAGCGTGTCAAAGAGTTTCATCGTGAAATATGAAAAAAACGATTGAGAACAATGCAGCAATTGATCATTCAGATGCACCATATCAAATGCGCTGATTCATTTACTCTTACAAATTATATTTCACATTATCTTGAATTATTTTGAACGAATTCTCAAATACAATATGTTTCATGATTACAGACGCTTGGCGAATGACAATGATACTGCTCAGTCTTCCTAACTCATTTGTAACGACTTATCCATTCTATTGTTATTGTTATTGTTGTTACTCATCTCCTTAGTTGCCAAAACAACCCTCAGAAGTACCGAAAGGCTTGTGCGAGTGAAGGAGACGGGGATCTACAGTTTATACAAGTGGAATCCAAACCACTGTGGCATTTGGGATAGTTCTATGTAGAACTCTATGATATACATTGTACAGCGCATGAATAACCCCGAATCCAACGGCCAAACCCACGACCTCATCGGTTGACCATCTCGACCACCTGGCCGCCTAAATATAAATATACCATTGTTACCTGAATTTTTGTGCTTTTATATACTTAGTACTTTTCGTTTTACATAACTCTCATCAAGCCCATGCATTTTCAAGTAAGTATTAATAAGCAAGTAAGTATTTGATTCAATTGTTTTAAATGAGTCTTCAGATTGTGTTTGAGCCCTGGTGACGCGTTACCACCAGGATAAATGCGTCGTTGAGGTAGCCATATTATACAAATTAACAACAGGAGACATACCGGAAATAGCCAGTTACCTATAATTTCACAATGTGTTGGTATGCTTTCTATTCAAGAAAAAGAAAAAAAATGGTGTGTTGATATGGCTTTGAAGAAAGCGCCTGCGGAATTTCAGAACAAAATTTGTAACACAAGAATGAACTACTCTCGACCACGGATCTTCAATCAATGCCTCATATCAGTGATTTGTACATACATAAGACCCAATAAGATGGTTGTCACTGTCGTCCGAATATTTATTTAGTTATTTCTCTGTTCAGTGATATGATATTGACATGGATAGATTTGAAATGTAATTTACTCTAGTACAAGTGACAAAAGATGGCGCCATTCGTGTCATTCGATCAGGCTCAACGAGCTTACTCCCAACATGCAGAAATTCCCCAGTCTAGAGTTGCGACCCTTTTGATTTCCAGGTCTATGAGAAATTTATTTTTCAATAAAATCGATCTTGCAGGCCAACTTGACCAAACATAACCTAACGTGACCTCACCTAACGTATAATCACTGTATAGTGAGTTTTTAAATGAAGACAAAATAACCTTATATTCGAACAAAACACAGAATAATTTCATATAATAGTAGACTTGTAACAATTATATATGGAAATCGATGGTTACCAAGTTATTCACTTGCGGTCCCACACTATTGTCCATCGCTGTCTCAGTGACACCACTATCAATGGTTAATATGGTATTATAGGGACCAACTTGTTTGGAAAACGTTTGATTTTTGAGGAAATGGGGGTGTACACGCCTATGGATTTTCCAACTGAAACCACCTTTGTAGACCATACGAGAACATCACGGCATCATTTGTTTCCAAAGCTAACTCACATGCTTCATTTTCGAATCCAACTGGTGACGTAATTATCATGCTGTTGTCTTTCCTCTTCATATATTACCGCTAGACGCTAGATTCATGTCAACGCTTTGTGACGTTTCTAGCCAGCCGTGTTCACACAAGAGATATTGTTATCTCTGTAAAAAACTATGAGCATGGCATACAAATATATAGTCTAAACGTATATCGTAATAAATGATGAATTTTCTTATTAATTATGAGTGGTTAATCTATCAGTTCATCTCTGTTCGGGGGTGGCAGCCGAATCTGTTCGGTTCCTGCTACTATGGAAATCGTGAATTTCAATAATTAGAGAAAAACGGATTCTGCCAGGAAGCCAGTTTGAGTACTATCAAATGATGAAATATTTTTTCTTGCTAAACATGCCCTTTGTACATATTCTTGCACTTCCGGGACAGAAGTGAGAGCAAGTAAGTGGGTATCCTAGCAAAGTTATTGAAACAAAACACTATTAACGTAACGTTTCTATCATTGTCGGCTGAATGTGGAGAGAAAAATCTAGTGAGCTGTATGTTGTGGTCTGCCCAATCTGCGCTTCTGAGGCCGATACAATGATTTCAATTTTTTCCTGACAAGACAATCCTTGACTAGACAATCGAAATTATACAGTCCCTATCTCTACTTTCAGCGTGGTTCAGTCACGGCATAGTCACGGTCACTCAAGTTTAGAACTTATAAATAATTCGTGCAGTTATATGTGGAGAGCGAGCCCCATTGATGATACGTGAAAGGTTCACGGGATATGGAATTCCTGAGCGACCTTTTTCTGTGTTTTTTCACCTCACAACATCGCTTTTCGAAATGTCTGCTACAGACACCAGAATAGTCCCCAATTTCGTGAAGCTCAATACCTGAATTAGCTGGAAGGAAGAATCATTATCAGTAGTATAGATTATTAGCTTTTGATCAGGACTCTGATTATCCCACTTGTAACACTGAATATCGAATGTATCGACTAAACAGAATGAATGTTAGAACAAAAAAGTCAGAAGTACCGAAGCATAATTACGTACGAACGTACAAAGTACAAACCAATCAAACGACACGACACAACTACTATACTAGGAACACAACACAAATATATAAATGAAAAAGATATCAGAACAATGGAAATTGAAAAAGAATGAACTTTTAAGCAAAAACACGATACAAGACAAGATTTCGATTTCACACGACAGCTTCTGACAACTCAATTTGTTGTTATATACATAACCACAAATTCCGAAAATTTACGAGAAACAAGTGAGAATCATTTCGTCCGGTACACAAACGCCATCGGGTGGTCAAAGATCAGAACATACAGCTCACTAGATTCTTCCTCTATATTTAGCCGACAATGCTCCCTATTTAACAGAGAGTAATCAATTTCATGATCATGATTGTGACAATGACAGGGCATATTGAAATTTACATCTACAGGCTGCGATGATAATCCTCCCCAAATTGCAAGAAATAGTGTAGAAGTAGTGTACCGTGGGACTGAAGTGACATAATCCCATAAGCGGTTGTTCTCTCGGGCGGTGCCCTCGGGAATGAACCCTGAGGGCAGGATTGAACGGGTCTCGTGGTATATAATAAACTATATTCGTTTTCAGCACCATTTTATGACTGTCTGGTAGTCCGATTCGTACATTTTCCATGATTTGATTGGTGATATACCAACCTTGGTTGGTATCTCAATTGATTAGATTATTAATTCATTGAACCCTCCAGTCCGCTATTTATGTCCGATCCAACCACATAAAGGTACGTTTCTGGTCCCTGCTACATATTGTTGTGGATGATCTATCACAGCAGTAGCAATGCCCCATCAATCATTCGGATTTCAGTTCGAGTAATAATACATCTCATATTTCATCACATATCTGCGGTATAGGTATCGGAAATCTCCTCAGTGAGGTGGACAATGATGACAAATAGCGGTTCGAGTCGGGCCTAGATTTCACTGTTCACCAGCCTGATTGATGTCCGCCAGATATGATCATCGGGTGATCATCGGGTATGTTTTCCAGCATCTCAGTTTCAGTATGCCAGAAATTGACGCCCTCAGAATTCTTATCCAGATTGCTTGATTGAGTTGGATCTGATAGTTATCAGATATTTGCATATGTCTGAATTTCATGATAAAATGAGATTCAGTAAGTTGTACAACAAGAAGTTTATAGCACGACGCCGTAGGTGAAGTAAGTGATAAAGTTGTACAATTTATTTTCTCTTCTAATAGAATAACTCAATTTTAATGCTTCTATCTCGATATTTGTGTTTATATTTTCATTGCGAATGATTGATTTGACAGGTTTAAGTAGTAACCATGGATTGGTGGGTTTCATGATTCGCAGTGAACTGATATGAATTCATGAATCTATTAGTTGATTGGGATTGTCTACATATACCCATTTCATATTATTTGTGAATGAATCAGATGATATACAAATGGGTGTGTGTAAAATATCAACAAGCTACTGCTACTACTCACTACTACTCACTACTTTTGTTGATGATAGTGTAATACCGAGTGATTTATTCGAAGGGAACAACCATGTAATCTTCAAGTTTTCATAGATGTATGAAAAATAGTGCTCATAACTGGCTAAAAACTTCCTCATGTTTCCGCAATTGCAGTTCATGTGCAATATGCCATTCTTCATAGTGGTAATGTACTATTCTGGATTCGAGAATAATCAGAATTATCATTTCATATATGCTCATGAATACTCAGTTAAATCTTTTCATCCCCACAACAGGACTTCTTGAATCCTTAGAATATGATGCAAATAAGAAAACATATGTTTCGTGAGTGTGAATTATTCCCAAACGATATTATCTCTGATATCTTCTTCTATGTTATTCTTCTCGAGAAGGCTTTGGGCTTTATCTGTGTATATAGCAATTTTCTCTCGAATTTCCTAACACAAGATATCATCTCGATGGCTTTTCGACATATAACAGAAGCCAGTGCAGTTGATATTCTACTTCCATTTCCCAGCCGTTATCAGAAAGGAAAGTGAACGAAATTAATTTTCTTGTAATATCATAACTACACCATATTATCTCGACCGCCCTGGAATATACAGGCCGAAATATACAGTCTTCAAGAGGTTGGATCATAGATTACCTTTTTTTATCGTTTGACTACACGAAAAAATCTTAAATGTTCGAGGAAAATTGCCCGCGGTGGAATGTTGGGAGAGTATGAAGGTATTGGAATTTCTCTTGAACAATTGAGGGTCGTAAGATCACTAGGTATAGAATTCCACAACTTCCAAGTTCTATTCATGAATGATGCTTGGTATATCGATGTTCGGTAGGTTTTTAGCCTGAGAATGTAGGGGTGACCAGCCTGAGCTTGTCTAGTTTGTCTACCTGAGATCGTTCGTGGTGGCATGATAGACGAGATTTCTGTTGAGCACAGACCAAAGAGGGAGAGATCGCCGATATTTCCACGATGTTCTAGAGAATGGCTCTCTTATGAATGAATAGAGTAAGCGTATGTTCGGGAAGTACCTAAGCACGGAATAGAAAGCCAAGTTTTTGTGAAGAAGTTCTGGCAGTAGACCTCAAATGATCGTCCCATGACACTCATCTGGTTAGGTCGGTATGAGATGTTTCTAATATACAAAAATTAAAAACTTCCGATATTCTCGTGATTGATATTTGGTATTGTATGTTCTGTGACTATTTCAAAAGACTATACAGAATAATTATGATATTCCGTGAAGGTTGTTATGATTGTAACTTATCACTTAATGTTTTGAGATACTTTCGACGAAGAGTCACTCAACGTATTCATGAATAGAGGAGTAAAAAAAAACCATTGGGCACTGGAGGTTGAGACGGTGCAATCACGTATTCACGGATGATTGGTTGAAAAATGGAGTATGCATGCAGACGTCAGTCATAATGATATCAATGTTGATTAACAAGTGGCAACATAAGACGAGATAACGTTTCGGTTTCTGATTTCATTCTCTAACAGATTATTAAATTTGAAACCAATCCCAACAACCGTATGTGATATTACATTGAGAGTATTTTGCTATACAACTTTTCCATATTTTGTTCAGATGATAACTAGATTCATTCTATATAAAGTAGATTGAATATTGGTGCACACGAATTTCAGATATTGGCAATTTCCAGAAAAATATTTCCGTGATTAGAAATTGGTTAATTCATAATCATTGTGTATACCCCACTATGAACATTTTCCTGGTAGTCGGATTGGAGTTCAACTCTAATTCATTTCATAATTATCGTTGGAATTGTGTTAGAATGAGTGAAAACAGTGTGGGTACAATATACGAATTATAGGAAGGATGACCCTTTCGCAAGACTCAAAAAATATACAAAGGTTATTAATCCCAAGATCAGTTTAATTTTCATGAATTATCATATAGTACACTGGCAAAACGATAAGCGGTGCTCACTTCGATAATAAATAGTTGTTCATACATCAAAACTTTCATTTATATCTATAATAAATCATTGTACAGCTCAATGTTCGATAGGTAGTGATAATAAGCAATAAAATCGGAAACTCGAATGAAAACGCTTTGGATAGGAAAATGACTAGGTAGATCATATGCGGATAGATCATCAAACTCGAATCACAAAACATAACATGAATTGAAGAATCCACAAGACTTTATCAGACCAATTGTTTTCTTTGAATTGGTGGATCAGTTCCTGAATATTTCACACCAATTTATGCCATCAACTCTGGATCACCAAGCCAAATATTTGTGTATTAGTGTATTATTGAAGATGGACCACCAGTAGTTGGATCTGATATGCTGCAGCATCACTAAGGAGGCTTTAAAGTTCAAAGAATGGTCCGAAGCAACTTTAGTTTATAAACTCCTACTACCGTTTTGCTGCCTTGAGGTCATGAATGTGTCAATTTTCCTATGATTTTCAGAAAATTGTCTTCACAAATTATTTTTTCATTCTAAGACATTTATATACCGGTTGTCCCAGAACTTTTGAGCCCGCAGATATTTCAGTTATTTGCAGAAACGACAATTAGAAAAAGAATACGTGTCGTAGGAGACCATAAGATTGTTCATGCAGCATAGCAAAATCCACCCCCTGACAAACAACTACCGAGAAACCACCCTTGAATTTTGCTTTTCAAATTGCACCCCCATGTTCATTTTGGTAACTCTGTTAGTGTGCTCATTCATTTGAATTTCTTAGGATATTTCGAAAACGGATGGATAAAATGAGAGGTTCTGAATTTTTCGCAAGAAACTCTGATGATTCAGAAAAAATTGTATTCCCTATTTTGATACCTTCCGAAATAACCCTTGCAGATGAGCTACAAAAATAAACGGAGCAACCATGTACAGGTGAAATATATTTTTCTCATGCCAATTATAAAAGAACATATAGAAAAGTTACAATTCGAAGACTGTGGTTAGATACTAAAATGCAAGATAAATATATACCCAAAAACCACAATTATATTTAGATACTTTTCATTATATATTTGGATCCTTTGGTTATCAGAAATGACAATGAGTTAGGATTTGATATTTATAGGAAAGAAATTTGCACAAACAGGTTCATACCAAGTGACTCTCAACATTGCAGCCAACACAAATATTCTGGTCTGAACTTTTCATAGTTCACAGACTGTTATCGTATCCTTTTTCTGCAGATAGGTATAACATTGAGGTAGATTTCATTAAAAAGGTTGCGATTCACAATGGTTATAGAACTGAAGTAATAGAAAATATGGTTAGAAGAACTAAATATATAACCACTACTCTGGATTCAACTTTACCCATTGACAAATTTCTGAAAATTCCTTATTCTGATTCTAGAGTCACAAGGAATTTGAATGGTATTTTCGAAACGCAAGGGCTGAATGTAGCTTTCTCGACAAAAAATACGGTCCATGATGGTTCATTGGGTAACCGTATACGAAAGTCAATGTTAACAAAGAATCAGGGAAATATTGTAACAACCCCCTTGGTTTCGGGGTTCAGATTGGATCTCCACTTATTAGGGGCTCAGATTGTATCCTTCCAATTTATTAGCCCAGTTCATGAGGTAAGGTGGTGATTGATTGAGATAGTTGGATGAAGTTAATTCATCTATTCAAAAGAAAACAAAAAAAACCCAACGTTACTTACAAGTGAATCTTCATATTCTCTGATAGTGTGTCACACCTCGGGGACGTTCTGCAATCAACTAACTTCAATGCCTCACCAAATCAATCCATTTCCATTGTGAAAAGCCGATGTGCTGAAACAGCAGTCTCAGCAATCATTATGAATGTTAACATTAACATTGACACGATGTAAATTGGATACTTCCTGATATGCTGCCTGGTATTCGAGAACATGTTTCAAAAATAAATTCGGATTTTACTGCTTTTTCCCAATAATCTGACAATATGGAATACATTGCGATGAATGTAACATGAAATATATTGGACTAATTCGTCAAAATATAGGAGGTAGATTCGAAGAACATATTGCTCATTTTAGGTACAATCGATTCGACAGATCAAGCGTTAACCAACATATTCTTGCGACTAGTCATCCAATAAATTTAGATGATTTGAAACTTCTCGAACATGTAACGAACAATCGAGAACTGAATAGTCTGGGAAGTATTTTCATTCGTGGTAATATGAACCAATCAATGAACCAAGACCTAGGTCCTATTCCATACACTCGATTATTCGATTTTCTGACTTGATTATCGTTGAATTGTTAAGGTTCGCTAAATTTCAACGGTTCATTGAACCATGAGATAATTGAATGTATATAGGCTGACCTGGTAATTTCTGAAGAATATCTTAAAAGACACTAAGAAGTCGTTAACCTCTTTTACTTTCAGGTCTACTGAAGAAGGCAACTCAGTTGCCGACATACGTATCCAGGCTTTCATAAATATCATTGTGGTTTTGGGGTATTCATTTATTTTTATTGGGTATATTTATTTGGGTATTTATTTGAACTTATCGAAGTTGTTCTCACTTTCTGTTACATCGTGTGAGGACTATTTTCATCCTTCTTCACATATTCAATCACGTTCATTCAGAATATTCGACTGATTTGCGATTTCGTGTAATTTGATAAGAACGTTTGCTTGAAGCAACTTTGGATCTGCTCTGAGTCCAAGAACGAGGTAGGCAATCTATTATCCTTAACAAGAGATATCAGTTTCAATTTTGAGGAACGCTTTTTTGTGAAAATATAACAATAACTCATCCTGATTCATTGAAATATAATGGAGACTAATTTGAATTAGACCTAATAGCTCGACCCTTTTAGGTGATAAACATCACAAAGAAAAATCACGAACGAGAAAATGAGACAGATGGCCTGAAATATGACGTCTCAAATTACGGACAGCGTGGGCAAACTTGAGTAGTAAGCGAGAACAAGCAAAACAATAAAAACATTATGGAAATATTTTTTATTTGGATATCTGTTGAGCAGCGTATATCCTCAGCCTTTTCATAAAGAAATTATGTCCCATAAGAATCCTTAGGAATGCTAGTAAATTCCATGTATTCTCCTGCACATTGGCAAGGGGAGAATGAAATCGAAAACATATAAAATATTTATAGTTCGATCTTCTTCCTCACTGTTATTGGACGGATGAAGAATAGATTCAAAGCTCAAACATTTCGAAAAGAAACAGCTTTATGTTCGAGAATCAATGGTCCCGAAAGACAAATTTTTATAGGTTATCAAAAACTGTTGTCGAGAATATTATTACGCATACAGCACAATTCAAAATGAGAAAATAAGATGGGAATATGTGGTGCCATACTTAAGAGTGCCACCCGTCATTGATAAGAGTTGCGATGTGAAAGATTGATCACATTTCAATGACATTTTGTAACTAGATGAGGATAATGTTCTCTAAAACGAGTGAGCTATAACTGAACTTTCAATCCACTCCAGCTAACCATGTGATAGATGAAAAATGTATTGGGAAACGTCACAATGTAAGACGCGACATTATTCACAAAGCTAGAAAATCGAGTGTCCGATACAATATAGAAATGTGGAAATGTCCGACTCAAGAAACATTGTAGTGGTATTCTTCAGATATGAAGTGTGCACTATGCGTGGAGTATTTGCAGTGTTACAAACTCATCACGATAACAAATTCATGATATATGCAAATCTCCATTAAGTTTACTGAAAGGAGCACGTATTTTGACATATCGTTGAGATTTATCATTTGGTTAGTACTTTCCATCACCTCACATCTACACAAAATACTTGAATAACTGAACTGAATAACTAACTGAATAACTAACTCACTTTCAATTGACTCCATTGTATGGCACTGTAGGATTATTTGATGCATTTTGAATTCAAACAAACTGGTTCATTCAGTCTTTGTGAGTGCACAAAATTTTATAGCTTGTAACTTTGAACTTCTGGGCCATACTGCGCGAAAAATCAGATATCAGATTTGTGAATTACACAGCACAGGTTAATGAGGTATCATACAATATCATCTGAGGCGGAAGGAGTGCATCAAAACTTGTCTCCTCCTCTCTATAAAAATGGACGTGTTTCGGAAATATTCATGTACTTTCATATTTTCGGAGATATTCAGGGTCGGTATTTTCAAAACAATCACACATATGCACACATGATTTATAGAAAAAATGCAAATTTTGATAACTATCACTATAAACTTTCATTATACAGGGTGTCCCTGCGGGAACTGCATCGATCAATGCATGGAAACTATAAGTATAGGGAGAATTTGAAAATTTGGTGGCATACTACTGTTGATTGGGGCATTTCGGCTGAAAAATTTCCGGTTGTACCAGAAGTTTATATCAAATCTATGTCGAATACATATAACGACGAATCATTGCATTAGGGACATGCAATTTAATACATCACATGGAACTTGGAGTATCACGATGTTTAGCTGGGAATGGACTCGTACCTACTCTTCAGACACCCTATACCCAGAGAATAGTTTTGGATGAAGATGATCTAATCTGATATTCAATTCGAAACCACACTCCAACAACAAGTATTCTAGAATTCCTCTCTACAAAGACGTAATCCTTCTAATGTCTCTCTCTGTCAAATTCCGGAACATTTAACATTATAGGTGAACCTCGAGTTTCGCAATCGTATAAGAATAATCGCCCAAATTTGGTGACCCTGTATAGGGCAATAAATACGCTCAAGTTTATGGTCTTTGCAGTTTACCCATAGAATATGAGATCGAAAGGAAATGCTTGAACTTCAATTTGGATTTGTGTCACATACTGGATACGAGAACCGATAGGATTAATTACAACTGATTTATTTCTCATATTGTCTGTATACAGTGTGTCTCACTCCTGATGGAAGCCCCTCCTGTATCTTCCGTAATTCCGTATTGTGGTAGGAGCGAGAGAAATAACAAAGGTACACACAATGATCAAACTGGGTCATCTTCAGTATTATACAGTACTTACACTACTTACGAGCAGCCATGACGATATCAGACCGAAAATCTCTTCGAATTCGGAATATCAATTCCCAAACGTTAATCGTTGTGCATGGCTGATGGCGAGCAGTGCATACCACTGATGATGACTCTATATGACCACTAAGTGTATTTTTGAAATTTCTCTCATCCCTGGGAAACTTAGATACCTACTGCAATGATACAAGATACAAGAGTGCTTCCTGGAAAAGAAAGAAAAAAATTGAATTCGAAGATCTGAGAATTTCCCATGAAAAAAATGGATATTGAGGAAATTCTATGTCTTGACTTCTCCAAATCCAATGAGATTTTCAACCTGTCACGCCTCCTGATATCATTTTCCGGAAATGTCGGTGATTGAACAACCTGGACCCAATGTGTAAATCGACTCACAATGGTGCGTCTGGCCAAATATGCTCTTGAGATCGAAATCAAAGTGTTCGATAATTCCATCCTGATGATCTTCCCAGAATGAAAGTCAGACGTTCGAAAGATTGCCCGCAAAATGAAATTCTGACAGTAACATTGTGTGACCACAGCTTTCGATTATCCTTCCTTCCGTCTTTATATTCTTCGATACGAAGAGTTTAACGAAGTTTAACGCCTGAGAATTTATTGAGAGTCATGCACTCAACGAAGTTCAGAGATGCTCGAGTAAGAGCTAGAGAAATGGAAATCTGTAGCGATTTCTACATACCTATTTCCTTAACCATACCACACGAGTGAAAGAAAGATTAGCTTATTTATATCCAAACTTCTTCGTTTTCGAGGAGGAATTATATATCTGTTTATGTTCATTCGATGAAAAATTTTGCATGTATGCATTAACGCCCGAAAGTTTTAAGCAAGGATAACTTTTTGAAACAACCTTTTGCGAATGACGACAAATCAAAGATCAAGCCATTCAATTAGCTAATTAGTTATTGTGAATTGGTATATACCGATTAATAATCAAACATCTGGCATGATGAAATCTATCGTCAAGTTGGCATAGTAGAATATTCTATACATCTAGAAAGTATCGAATACGATACGATATTTTGAAACATCAAAGTCTGCTAGTTTGGTGAGGGAGTCAAGATAAAAATATGTTTATATGAAACCCAATAAAAATAGATTCCATATTTTGTTTGGTTAGTGCTGATTTATAGGCTTATAATAGGTAATTATATCGATATATTTCACTGAGTCATATTGTAGATGACGTATAAAAGAGTTTAAGCCCATATATACAGGGTGTATTGAAAAAGCTCACATTTATAGGTCCATGACGATTCGTTTTGAGACACCCTGTATTGTCTACATCAGTATGATGGACAAGATTGCATGTATATTTTCGTATATACAAAATATCCAGCTGATTGATAGATGTTATCATGAGGCCAAATTTAGTCCTGTATGATTTTCGGAACCAGTCAAGTGCGGATTTATCCCAGATCACCATAAGTACAAAGAGTCCCTGAAAAATTGGGAAATACGACACGACAGAGAAGTATCCAGAACAGTACATATTTTCAATAAGACGACAATGATGGGCTACAGAACAGAGGAAAAAATCAACTACATTAGAAAAATCTTCATGGGACGGTATGATCACCATGATGGTCATTATCAATTCCTCGGGATATTATGCGTCCCTATATTCTTTCCTCATCAAATTTTTTAATGAATTTGTTAATCAGTACCCATTCGGAATGCTCATTAGTCATTTCAATTCTAGAAGTGAAATGCAAACTTTCAATTCATGTTATAGCAACGACGTTCCGCAATATACTGGAATTTCTTGAGCAAGTGTTTTCAAGTAACTCTGCCTGCTCTTGACATTGCTTCTGATTGATTCAGATATTTTTAGCATTAAACGAAGATTGATCGTTCCCAACAACGTTGAATTATTTGAGCACCAATACAAAATATTCTTCTTATGATTCGAGTTTTGTTTTCCTAATTCTTCGCAGAACCTGCGAGTGTCTTTCTATGAGCGTATATCTCACTGATATGTATCCGATTCTGCAGTGCCCTGTGACTTCTCCTGTTGAGATTGCTTCGGCAGTATTGGCCCTCCAGATTTTTTTCGGAATCCACTATGACCTTCAGGTACCCCCGCACGACTTTCTAATTCTGAGATGTTGGATTTCAACGTTGAAGTAGGAACATACAAATGTAAAATAGAGAAAGAAAGCTTTTTGGATCGAACTTGACGAAGAAGTATCCTGCTTGCAGCAGTCCTGGTCTCTGATGATAGTGCGTTTTCTTGGGTCGAGATCCTAGTAAGCAATTTTCAAGATCAAAGGATGGTGGCGTCTTTGTTTTTTTTTTCGTGCCATTGTGCCTGCTTGTTCATATAGTTCTTACACGGGATAATACCTATAGGTTTCGTCATCTTCTGCAGATCTGTAGAATGAACCCTTCAATTCTGCAACGAATCTTTTTTTATTCTTCTATTTCCATTCACCAGCAGGACTCTGTATCGGGCACTGCAAATAACACTGATGAAATTTCCATAATTTGATTAACTGCAGGCGGGAGGTCCTTTTAGAAAGCTACACAGCAGGACTGTCCTGTTATGCATTCAAGTTTATTCTGCTCACACAGTTTGCTCCTACAGAGTGGTGTTAAATAATTCTGAATTGATTTGCGATTCCACAATTTCTATTGGTTTATGAGAATCTATTGTGAAATATCGAGTGAAATTCATCGGGTTGATTATAAGTCGATGGAAATTATTTCTCAAAATTGAGCATGAGCATGACACGAGCTGGCAACACTAACTTCTGACACAATCGTCGATGCAATTTATGAATTCGCCAGGTTGAACAACCATCACAAGGTACTGAATATCATTGAAATCACATGTGTCGTTTCGGATATATTTCGGGTTTCCATACTTCATCATAACATGATGTCAACATGAATTCGATATTCAATTTGACCAATTTAACTTATGAAATTGATGACGGAATTTTATCAAATGTTTCCATTTTCGTGTAGTGATCTCGTACCATGTCACATTCGACATTAAATTGTCGACTGCTCTAAGACACTCTACAATTCGTTCATCGAAGATTTCCGAATGCGACATTTGCAAACGAGCAATTACATTTCTTAATCGATAACTGACAATCTCGCATGCGACAAAATATATCACGGTTCGAGAATAGGCCATGTTTTCATTTCTCGAAGCAGAATGAGCAAGGCACTATAACAAAAACTTATTCGCGACAGTGAAATAAATATTGAATTCAGTTTATTTTCAGCTGAAAATGTTGTGACTATGAATTTAAACTCGGCGTTTTCAATTTTGTTGTGAGTAACTAGTAAGTAGTTTTCTGTGAAGGATTGTATTATTCTATGTAGTTATCGTAATAAGTCAGGAAAGATCAATCTTACACGGCATGTAGATTGGTTTCATGTCGTCGCTGAAAATGATGTGCATACCATTTTGGTTGAGACCGCCAGGTTGCCAAAAAGTGATTTTCCTTTTTGATTGTTATCTTTCCTTCCTTAGACAGGGGAAGGAAAATAGGTTCAGAGAATCTGCTTGCATTCTCCTGAACAGAGACAATGATATTTCCTCTTGTTCAGTTTAGGCACTCAGTTTTATATTTGCTTTGTCCGTAAGATGTATCAATCTTTGACAATAAAGTATATTTGATTTGATTGATTTGATTATAGGTAGAAGTTAGCATCCACTTCTTAAAGATCGATTTAGGATGAAAAACAACTGTTATCTAAAAATTTTTCTATCTGACAACTGTCATTCGTTGTGGTGAAAACGGTAGCAGATTCGTTCCCAAAACGTCCACTACATTTTAATTTTAATATTCATTAAATATATTTGTCTTCCAAACATTTTTCCGAAAACAAGGTGTCACTGACAAATAGAGAATTTCTCTTGTAGGTATCTAAAGGTTAAATTTCAAGCGCAGTAACATTTTGGGTCAGATCATATATCTGTTCTCACTACAAATATATTGAGATAATTATTATGATTCTCATTTTCATTTTTCAGAAACGAGGAGAGAAAATCTCCCCAGAACTAGGAAAATTTATGAATTTTAGTGAATTGAAGTTAACTTATCACAGTACAAAGATATAAACTCAGTCAGGGCTACATCCCATTTTGAAATCGTATTGTCATTATATATCAAACGATAGGCGTAGAACATATTTTTGTAATCATTGCAAATTTCAAATATCTACTTCAATGGAAGAAACCGAGCGTGAGTATGAAATTTTGATTGCTTGAATTACTTATTTCATGAAAGGTCCTCTATATGCGACTCATGTTCATGGTTTTCGCAAAATTTCTATCTGAATATTTGGCAGGTAGGTTTTACAAATAAATGGATCATGTGAATACAAATAACGGAGATGTCATGGAAACTGTTCAAGTGTAACCATTTTCATGCGTACAAAAATTTGTATTGATATGAAATATGCTACGTAATAGATAAAAGTATCGTGAAGATTCATATTATATGATACGGCATATTTGATAACCCATCTATTATCGTAGTATGAGAATTCATGATACGAATATAATATGAAATATTTTTCCTTTTACCGAAAACGCTGATTACTTATTCAAAAATAATTGATATTTCTGGAATTGATGATTCATCAGAAACATATATAACAAGCAAGGGTTGGGCGTATATACCTACATCATGAATTTATTGTGTTCTCGGCTGACACTCATTCTGCGAAGTAAAGTGCGAGTAAAATTTGATTGACATGAATTACGACCATGAAAGTAGCTTCGGATTTGAAACTTGCGTCAAATGAAGCAATTCTCACATCAGTTCCTGTCAATCACGGGATAGTTGCTGTTCTTTAGTTTTCGACTGAAACTCGAATTGAAAATCTGATATTTGAGTGGATTTGTTTTTCACTTCATCGCACTAGTGTGGTAAAATATCTATCTCATTATCATATCTCATATCTTAAACATTGCCGTTGACATTTCAAATGTTGCATGTATAAAGAATTGATACTTGTTAAAATTTCATTAGGATTTCATTTCTTCACATGAATCTGTGCCATAATGTATCGAAATTCAACAGAATCGCATAAGCTATTTCGTAGTGAGGAAAGTTCATAAAATTGGTCTATTTTCGTTGAAGCAATGTGTTGTAAGTTTTTGTGAAGACTTTGTACAGACCCTATACGTCAGGATAGTCAAAGTGATTTTGATCGTAGAATGTCAGTTCTGTACGATTTTCGAGACCGTTGTCTTGCACATTGGATTCTTTGCAACTTCCACCAAGACATGGTTACATCTCCATCCTATTCATCCTATCTTACAAGTTCTGCACCACGTGTAGAAATCTTGCGTCAAAATACTCAATCATCCTCGACGATTTTCGATCATTTTTCAACAACCTTTCGACTATTGAATAATGGCCTGCTACTCCTTGCAGAGCACGATGTCTGGGAGCATGAACTCTCCGAAAATGCTGTGCTCAGTTCAGAATGACCCCATAAACAGGGGGGGGGGGGGGGCGCTCTGATCCCCCTCACGGCAATAACACGAATTTTGAGTTACGGTTTTTCCGGGCATAATGGCGCTGCCGACGTTTTCCAGAGGATGCATGTGTTGGCGAACTACGAGAACAAACCCCATAAATCCATTATCTGGCGGCTGTTTCTCCATACTGAAAGCAATAACTATATACTCGTACACTCAGGAATTAGGCTAACCCATATCGGGGGAAGTTTATTGCATTTTCCTGATATTTGAATACACGCCATAATAGATGCACGTCTGACGAATTTGCCTCCTCGTAAACAAGATTATTGAAAAGAGATGTCGAATCCAACATGAACTATCAATATGCTACTCACAACAATACTGAGAATGATGGATTTTGATTTGCAGCTACCACAATTTTGTTATTCATTTCGTAATCTATACAGGATCTTTTCCAAGGAATCGCAAACGAATGTAGAACTCACTAGTGCTCCCATGAATATAATGAAATATATAAATTCATAATTGAACAGACAAAAATTGCGATAGTATATGATTCTGATGCTTCTAAAAATGAATAAGGAAGTTGGAACAAAATTAAACATGACAGTGGACTCTTTGACAAGCGCCAATTAACGTTACCTGCCAAGTCAATTATAAATATAATAATTCAATCAAATGGAGACAGTTTTATTTAAGAAAAAAAAACTTTCAACATTGCATAGCGGTTTCGGCCAGTGCTATACCTCCAAGTAAGTAAGTAATATTTGTTGTCGATGTTGATGAAACCGTATGAAGAGACACGGTTATCCATCGGAACGACTTCCCCACTATTTTCGATATTTTTCACTTGATAGAAAACACAATACATCATACATAGGGTGCCCGTTTTTCGTGCTCCACTTTCCATGCTGAACAATTATTCGCAAGAACATTTAATGTGTCATTTTCAGTTTCTGAATTATTGCAAGAAGACGAGAATTTGTAATTTTTGTTTTTTTTTCAGGTGAAAACCGGAAGACCTAGTCGTTTCTGACTGGGATATCCTTCAGGCACTTTTTGACAAAAAATCTGACTGTGATCGTATTTTCCATGATATTCTAGATGCCAAAGTTACAACACCCAACTTTGTTATTTCTTATGGGCGTCATATAGGATTTTTGCCTTTTTCAAGGGTCTTTTTTTTCTGATAACAATGATGTTTGACGCAATATGATCCAATCTCTCATGCTGATCAGAATTTGTTTGACAGACTGAATTTCGACAGTTCGATTGAATCTGGTTCTGGAAAGTTCACATTTCTATCAAGCTCACTTATTTCAAAACTATGGTTTTGAATTGGGAACGACGTGATGAGCTAGAAGTTTATTTTTTGCAGAACAAAACAAAACGAATACTGTATTTGAGTTATTCGAGGAGGTGGTACATTCATTTTTCAGCTTTTCTTCCAATAAATTTGTAGTGAGGACAGATTTATGATCTGTGATTTGTGATCTGAGAGAAAATTCCACAAGGAAGCTGAAAATGGAGATAAAACGAACTTATAGAAGATGCACAAGTTCACAATTCTGAAGTTTCAAATTCCACATTGGAATTTGAATCACAAATTATCTTGCAGTTGATTAGAATGCTCAACTTTGCTCTAATTTGACCGACCTCGTATCTCTTATAACAATTGAGATCCCCATCATGGTGAAGCTTGAAAAACGGGCACCCTGTTTATATTATATTATATATTGTATATAAATATATTATACAGTGTCACCTCGAATGCATGACAATCTAAAAAATCTTTTTTTCAATAGAACAGCTTTTTTATCATTTTCTTTCAAAATCTTCGATGTTTTTATGATACCAGCTGAATACCTTAGATAAAAATATAGTCTGTCACGCTTCCAGTGGTCACCCTTGTGGAAGGGCCACATACATCACTGCGTTTACATTCCGTGTAATGTTTAGTTTTTTTCACCTGAAAATAACGAAAATATAGGGGTGGTTTTCTCAAACACCAATTTTCTTGTTCGACTTCTGACATAATGGAAGGAAACCCTATAATGTTCGAGGAACATCGTGTTAGTCAGTGGTGGAATGTTGCGAGAGAAGGAATATATTGGAATTTTTCTCGAAAGTTTGGTGCTCGTGAGCATGAGGAATGACTTCACTAGGCAAATAATTCCATAACTTTGCCGTTTTATTGATAAATGATGCTTTGGTCATGATCATCCATATCTATTCATTCAAATTTCTACTTTCAATACCATATAATCATGACATTTTCTCTGCTACGCGTGACTTCCATAGTTTTCTGGTTGTAGTTCGAAATGGGCCTGTGTTTGGCAGGTCTCAGCCTGAGCTCGTCTAGTTTGTCAACTAGGAATCGCTCGTGGTGGCAGCGAATTTTTCTAGTACATTTGGAGGTCATAAGGTCAATAATTCGCAGTTTTATTGGTGATTGATGAAACATGGAGTACCTCAGGGGTCTGTTTTAGGACCAATATTGTTTTTGATTTATTTGAATGACCCAATAACCATTGACATCGCAGGACGATTCACTGTATTTGCCGACGATACCACTATTATATGGAGTCATGAAGAAATTAATCAGCTATCAAATATGATATAAATAGATATTCAAAAAATTCAAACCTGGTGTAACGCGAACTCTTTATGCTTCAACCTAAACGAAACAAAACTAGTTACTTTCAAATGTGTACCAGACGATTTAGAATTGGAGAACCTCTACATAGAAAATAAAGAGCACTCTAAATTCCTAGGCATTTATTTAGACAATAAATTAAATTTTGAAGAACATGTATTCCATTTGAGTGAAAAAGTTTCTAGTGGATGTTATGCAATTAGAGTAATATCAAATGAACTAGGGTATACTACGGCTAGAATAGCTTACTTTGCATTGATCGCATCTCATATTCGCTATGGAATAGCTTTCTGGGGCCATTGTAATCTACAGTTACATAATACGATATTTGCTCTTCAGAAGAGGTCATTACAAAGTCTAAATTCAGAGATCACTGCAAGCCCTTATTCATCATCCACAAAATATTAACTGTCACCTGTTTATACATAATGGAAACAGTATGCTCAATTCATAAAAATAAAAGTAGCTGTACACTCCCGGAACAAATTGTCATAGTAGTAGACAGAACCATATGCTTCATCTACCCATTCCAAAATTTGCTTTGACTAAACATTCTCTGATTTATGAAAGTATTAAAGTATACAATCACCTTCCTACTATTCTAAAAATTTTTACAGATATCAAAATGTTCTGAAGTTCGATTAAAGATATATCAATCGAAAAGGCTTATTATTCAATCAATGAATTCTACTGTGATAACCTGGAAATTCCTACTTGACTTTTCTGCATATGTGAATGTATTTTATGTTTATTTCATTTAATTTGATATTACCCATTCATTAATCGTTTTGTAACATATGTTTTATATTCATATATGCCTGATATCTTTTTTTATACAAGACTTTGTCAATAAGATACCAATTCTTCAGACAATAAAGCATATCTTGATTGATTGATGATTGATTGTTTGGGGGACGAGCTCCAGACATGTGAACAGTACTCCAGGACAGGTCGAATTTGTGCTTTGTAGATCATAAGCAGATGCTGGGATGTTGAGTATCTCTCTGCACGGGATAGAAAACCAAGTTTTTGTGAAGCAGTTTCGCAATGGACCTCACATGATCGTTCCATGAGAGAGCGTTGTTGGTGGTGACACCAAGCATGGATATTGACGACCTCAAAGGAACAGTGTACCCGACATCATCAAATTGGGCATTGTGTGATCTGCAATAGGCACGCAAAGCTATGAACTGGGCTGGAGGTCACATTCAACAAATCATTGATGTGGAGCAAGAACAAAGTTGGTGCCAAGACAGAGCCTTGTGGAACAGATCCCGCCTACCACCACGTAGAGTGATTTATCTGCAAGGAAACTCGATTGGTGCACGTACTTCCACTTCATACGGTTCCGGATTGTTAGTGAGGAACAGGTCGACCGTATTGGCATAATGATTGCTGATATTAGGGATCCGAGTGGGTTCATTTATCAGTTGCTGTAGACCATAGATGATAGCGAAAGCCTCAGCCAGACGTCCTGCGTCATCTGTTTTGTTCGAGAATTTTAGCCAGGTGGAGTTGTGGACATTGGAATCCCCCATGATGATGATTTCAGATGCTGGGTGATTCTGTTGGATGGAAACGAGTTTCAGAGGAAGGAATTCGAAGAGGTCACTAGGAGTTGGTTCGTTTGATAGATATGAAGGCAGCAGATGAACTTTTTCTGTTCGTGGTTATCGATCTTGAGCCATATTACATCGAATTCATTTGGTTTCAGTTCCTCCTCGCGATAGCATGAGAGATCATTTCTGGAAAAGAGACATATACTTCTTCTCTCATTTATATTTTTGTTCAGACCTCAGATATTTTCGAATTGATATATTCCGAGCATATATCGCCCAGAAATAAGAATGAAGTGGTATTTTACTTTCGGAGTGTTTTATTCTGAGATGATTCATCATCTACATTTCTTTTCAGACCGGAAAAAGTGGTTTGGGTTGAGAGGGACCTATGAGTGGGAGCTATGAGAGGTTGGGGATACGACCGGGAGAGGTTGGGGCTACGACCATATATAGACCAAATACTGAAACATGGGAGTTACTCATTTCAAAGTACCTCTGCCAGTATATGGGTATCCTTTCAGTCGCCTCTAATGACAGGCAGGATTTATCATGGAGAAATTCTTGATCCGTTTCCATACGGAGATGGTTCCTCGTTATCACTCCTTGCAGCGGTTGCCACAATAATACCACTGTAATCCACGGTAATCCACTATAAAAGGTGTAAAAAACTGGTAGTGAGAAATTCTACATCACTGTCGGAATCATCGATTTGATTTTCTATAGAAGGGCTATTGCTGCAGTCATGACCAGCGCAGTGCTCCCACATAGCACTTTGGTGCAGTTGAGCATGAAGCAGTTCAGGCGACGTTTCCTGCAAGTACAATTTCTCATCTCGCCTTCATGAACACAGTTGCAGGACACTTGTTCGAGTGATTTTGCTGGTGTTCGTTATAGGCATCAAACGAACTTCTTTTTCATTCCATCATCCCCATTATTTTAGAGACAGCTCATTGTCAAACCATTCCTGGACGATCGGAGGAGAACAAATGAAATAAAATCACGAACTATACTTCCTTCAAAAATCAATTCATGACTGAAGATACACTTGAAGTAGCTGGAAGCTACTCGATATCAAACTTCTCGATCAAATCGATTCAGATATTCAATATCGAGCGATGATGTGTTTGATGAACTCAATGCGTCGTCTTTGGTCAAGACTGTTGCGAGATGCCGTGTCCCTATTATTGAGCAGATATAAAAGCTTCACCCACTAAATCATGAGGCATTAACACTAGAATTAACACTAGTCGATACTTCTACATCCTGTGCATGCATGTGGTTAAAGGATGTAACGTTCCATTTCTCCCGAAGTGTCTAGACAAGACGCGCCAGTATATAATTTAAAGGGATTGATGTAGGAACTGCACATCCAGCTGCCAGGGGAACTGCATGGTCAGTATCTTGACCGGTTACTTCACCACGTTCTGCATAATTGATGTCAGTGGTGTCAGCCGGTCAGAATCTACGAACGCTTGGAAAACTTGAATATCTACAGATTCGATATACATGGTCAATAAACCAATGAGCCTGATTTCAATGCGTCCATTACTCAAAAATGAATGTTGGCCAATGATGGCAATTATGGGAATATAGAAATCTGTTTACTGTTATCGCTAAAATTTGGAATGTCGATTCATTTTCATCGTCCTTCCTTGATATATCGCTGATTGGCAAGAGCCTGGATGTGCAAGCGGTCCTTCTATAAACCGTGATTGGGGCCTTGTCAGCGATTCTCGGATAATTCATCTAATCAAATGCACTGTGATTCGTCGACCGCACGGATTTTTTTGTCTCCAATTATATTGTTCATAGGTATTTTTCACCTCAACAATACCTGTTAGGAGATGATGTGAAATATAGCCGGTTTTGGCTATTATTCGAGATTTTTCTTTATATTTCCACTGTATTAATATGAACTCATCTAGCAGATATATGAAGTGAAAAGTACTAGAGAGTATTACCCCTTCATCCTCATCAGATATACATTATCATGTGCTTGTTGAATGATATTAAATTTTACGAAAATGGTCACCTTTCATTATGAGCTCGTGGGTTTGACATCCTGTATTTGCTCATATCGCTATGCACACATGTTTATTATCAGTGTTATACCAAACATCGTTCCTATTCTAATCACATGTAATTCGACACCCTCATATTCGCCCGCAGACATTTCCAAACGAGACAAACCAACAAAGAGTCCTGAAGTTTCATTAGCATTCAGACTTCATGGCAGGTGTGATCAGTACTTTTCAGAAACGTTTATGAACGGGCACGAATGTTTCATATGCATCTATGATGAATAATACGACTAGTGATACTATTTTCTCTGGAATATCTGACAATAATTGTCACGACAGTTCGTTGCGTAGTAATTCAGAAAATGATGTCAACAAAACTACCAGCCGACAGCCGGAATGTTATGAGATATATTGAATCAGCAAAAATATACAAGTACCTACTTGTCAACATGAATGTCAAGAGATATACGATAATGAAAAAAAGTTTGATTGGTCACGTGTAAGTAAATTCGATTGGATGACCAATAAGATTGATTATATGCCGTAGACGGAAATGATGAAGGTTTATTCTCAAAAATTTTGAATAGAATGTAGGATTCATTTTCCACCAGATATACAGGGTGTCCCGATGAGATACCGACAAACTCTAACGTACGTACAATTACGTACGTAACGGACAATTTACAAATTGTACAATTTAGAATGGTTCAATTAAGTGAGCGTATTGAAATTTTAATGGTGATTGTGAAATTTATTTTCGTCAATCAGAATTTTACACTTGGAGAACAAAAGGGTACTCGTTCATTCATCACTATGCATACAAACAACATCAATCAGTTCATCCCAATAGTTTTCTGCTCTAATGCGAAAAACTCAAAGGAGGTTGATTAAATTGCTATCTTCTTCGTTTTCATTTTTTTTTTTCACACTAAACTCAGTATGTATGAATTCAGAATAATAAGCGTTTTCAAAATCTGTAAAAATATATAAGGTGTCCCATTTGAATTGAAGAAGTTGATGACATTTCCGGTTAAACCGGAATATAGTATTCACAGAAAATGTACATCAGATGCATTTCGTTCCATTGCACTTACCTTCAAATTTTCATATATATCGTTCTTTTCGTTTTGAAAGATATATACTTGGTTCATACTTTATCCCAACCCTGTATATTTGTAGATATCGCTGCGTTCATTTATATCACTGTGAGATAATATTTCAGATAAACGAATGTTCTAAGAGTAGGTCAATAATGTCGAAAAAAACCATATGACGTGGAGCAGTACAGCTATCACAGAATATATACAAATAGCGCACCTTACAGAAAATCTGCGAAAACAGATTGGTATTGGGAACCCTCAGACGTTTTTGCTTTCCTATAATAATTATTTACCAATTCGATCTTAGCAATGGATTTAAAAAAATTTCGTTTCGTTGAATCAGTGTTGATACGACAACCCTATCGTATTTCTGCTCTCCTGATACGAATATCAGACTTATTCCGTTCTCGATAGGGCTGTAACGCGACATGCGATAGAGGGATGAATAAGTTCGAGGCGATGTAATGAAAGCTTCACTTCGAAAAGACTAACTCACTCTTTTGCTTCATATATTGGTTCTACTTTGTTTTCTTCAATACAGTTCCCGATTGGAATCATTGAAAATTTCCTTCCACTCCGAGTATATCGTTCGTTCGTGAGAATCAAAATGAGAAACAACATCTTGCTATGCTAATATTATAGCTAAATCAACCAAACTTGCTTTATTTGTATTTTCCACTACGGAAATTACCCTGATCAGTTCTGTTGTTACTTGCCGAGTACAGTTTTCTTTCAATTAAATATTCATGAGCAAACACACAATGTGGGAGGATTTTCTCGAATGAGGTATTTTTGTTCGATGTCTCTCTGGCAATTCAGGAGAGTTCATATAATTGACGGAACTTTCCACCAGCACTCTCAAGCTGTTTGTGGGCGAGGTTTGTGGTTTGCGAAGCCTTTTAAAATCGAGAGGATTGCTATTCATCCATGAACATGAATAGGTTTCATAACGTTCGCCCCGTAGGTATTTTCGTTTCCGGGTCGAACTGAATATTTATACAATGTTCGTTTTGTGTTCGGCAAGTAGTGTGCTTGCTCGTTTCGATTGTGTTCGTGGGTAAGATACCATAAATAAAAGAATTACCAAAACGAAATAATTATAGGCGCCAGTGATTTCAAAAAGCCCGGTTGTAAGTGAAATCCTTTGGGTTGAAATCACTAAACCATCTCGAAGGTTAGAAAAGAACTCGAGACTCGTTCAACAACAATATACGTATATTATAACGGCATTCAGTATAAAAAATATCGAATGTATAATATGATCATCATATTGTAATCAAATTCATTGGGATCCCAAGAAAATTTAATTAGTAGAGATATACGTCACTGAACGGTGAACCAAGACACTGTTCAACAACCCAAATATAAAAGAAGTGAGTATCTACACGAAATTATCTGTACCTATTAGATGAGTTAACCTAATAAAACACTTTCGACGGAACTTCATAATTATATAAAGCCCTGAAGAAAAACAAGCGCACCTAATACTAAATTCAAGTCCATTACTTTTACATCGAGGGTTTGATACGTGAAAGGAAATATCAAAAACAGTCAACCACGCATTGCTTTTGTAACTTATCAAGTGTGAATCGACGAAGTGTGATCCTCTATGAGGTACGTATCCAGTTTCAGCGTCTTGAAATTTCAGCGACGAATCGATCCGTTCTCCGTATAATTGTCAACCCAAAAATTCCACTCGCATGAGAATACAGGGTTGGGATAAAGTATGGAACCAAGTAAATATCTTTCGAACGAAAAAAACGATATTCATGAAAATTTGCAGGTAAGTGCAATGGAACAAAATGCATCTGATGTACACTTTTTTTTCAATAATATACTTCTGGTTCCACTGGAAATGCGATCAACTATTTTAATTTAAATAGGACACCCTATATATTTTCACAGATATTGAACGAGCTTGTCATTTTGAATTCATACATACTGAGTTTAGTGTAAGAAAATTGTAAAAACGAGGAATATAGCAATTTAATCAAGCTCCTTTGAGTTTTTTGCATCAGAGCGAGAAACTAATTGATGTTGTTTGTATGCATTTGAACAATACCTCGAGTGATGGAGATCAACTGTTCCATTCAAACAAGAAGTTGCCTCATCGGAAAAACTATGTTAGGGGCAAAATTTTCGTCGACATTACAGATGTCCATTAGCCGTTCGCAAAATTCCAGCCGTCGGTCAAAAATCATCGTCTGACAATTCTCGAACTTTTTAATATCTTTCCTACAAAACGTCGACTGATACCATGTACAACTAACAGTTTTCCTCGTTCTCACAATTTTTTTCACACTAAACTCAGTATGTATGAATTCGAAATAACAAGCTCTTTCAAAATCTGTAAAAATATATAGGGTGTCCCATATGAAATGGAGAAGTTGATGGCATTTCCGGTTAAACCATAAGTATATTATTAACAAAAAGATGTACATCAGATGCATTTTGTTCCATTGCACTTACCTGGAAATTTTCATAAATATCGTTCTTTTCGTTCAGAAGATATTTACTTAGTTCCATACTTCACCCCAACCCTGTATAATGTTGTTTTATGGTTAAACACCATCCACTGAGTCGCAACGGTGTCACTATCGAATACACCGGCCTATTCCAAAAACATCTAAAAAGACAATTCGCGGTGTTAATAAAAGTTACCTATAAATATGACGAGCCGTTGAAAACGCTTCAAAAAGTATCGAATGATGATCAAATTGAAAGCTTACCTCCTAATGCCGAAACCCTAACACTGAAGGAGATGCTTGCTCGAAGGATCGCGGATACCGATTCAAATTCCTGAACCTAGATTTCCCACTTGTCCACTTATACAAAGCGACAATTTCCACCCGTTGACGATATCTCGAGAAGCGAAGTCAGGATGATATCCGTATAAACGTATGATGTTCAAAATCGTAGACCCTGAATTATTGCCTATATCTCTCTTAACAAATCGTACTCGTCGACCCGCAGTTCGCTACCGCATTCGAATAGATAAACGTTTTCATTTGTTGACAAAAAATCGTTTTTCTTTTCCCTGATTCCGATATACAAAGAAGTCGTATATGAGGTGATGTGGTATCTTGCCGATACGAAAGCAATCGATGGTAATAAATGTACAATTTCCTACAAAATGATAAAATATTGTAAAAGTTTTTGCATAATTCATTCAGCTATTCATAATTCTGAAATGATTTTCAACGATTATGACAAAGTCATGACTATAATGCTGGTATTCCAACCAAATTCTTTTCCAACTAGGCGTGGAACTCAATGAAATTAACGAAACGAAAAAACTAACAACAACCTATGAGGAAGTTGCAAAACGTTGACGTAGAAAAACTCACTCATGAATTTAATCGTGTTCAAAAATGTTAACGTTAGACCAGGAACTACCCAAAATCGCTACCATCGATAACCGTATGCCAGAAATTGTCTTCCAGCAATGCACAATCAGACACATTCTGCTTAGCCTCAACGTCAAGAAGGCTATGGGGCCTGACGGAATTCCGCCTTTTGTTCTCACGAAATGTGCCCCAGAACTAACACCAGTTATTTGCAGGTTGTTCACCCTTTCGTACAAACTCGGCGTATTTCCTTCTAAGTGGAAGAAAGGTAGGGTCCAACCGATTCCAAAGAAGGGCAAGAAAACCCTCCCTAACAACTATAGACCGTTTGCACTACCATCTGTGATCTCTAGAGTAATGGAAAAAGCAATCAACATCGAGTTTATCCGATATCTAAAGAGTTCAAGAATCGTAAACGACCGGCAATATGGCATTCGTCACCATAGGTCAACAGGAGACCTGCTTGCCTATGTGACACATAGGCAGGTGTCAATCAAGAAACATGGGGAGTCTCTGGCTGTAGCCTTGGATATCTCCAAAGCATTTGACCGAGTTTGGCACCGAGGCCTCTTAGCGAAACTTTCGTCATATCGAGTACAGTTCTATGCAACTAAAACTCAAGCTTGTATGTTCACCAAGAAGGCTGATCACACAATGCTCAATTCGATGATGTCGGGTACCACTGTTCCTATGAGGTCGTCAATATCCATGCTGGGTGTCACCACCAACAATGCACTCTCATGGGACGATCATGTGAGGTCCATTGCGAAAACTGCTTCACAAAAACTTGGTTTTCTTTTCCGTGCGAAGAGATACTTCACATCCCAGCAACTGCTCATGATCTACAAAGCACAAATTCGACCTGTCCTGGAGTACTGTTCACATGGAGCTCAGCCCCCAAACATATGCTAAAGCTCTTAGATTCAATTCAGAAGAGAGCTATTCGCCTAGTCGATGATACAACACTCACCAAATCATTAACCTCTCTAGATCATATAGATCTCTAGATTTTTATAGGTACTTTCACGGTCGGTGCTCAACGGAAATATCATCTATTATGCCACCACGCGCGATTCCTAGTAGACAGACCAGACGAGCTCAGGCTGGTCACCCCTACACTGACAGGCTCGAAATCTGTCGAACATTGCTATTCCAAGCATCATTCATCAATAGAACGGCAAAGTTGTGGAATTCTTTGCCTAGTGAAGTCTTTCTCGATGCTTACAAGCTCTAAGCTTTCAAGAAAAATTCCTTTCCTCCTCTCCCAAAATTCCACCGCTGGCTGACACGATGTTCCTCGAACATTATAGGTTTCCCTTTCGTGTTGTCCACAGATGAAAAAATAAAAATTCCGCCCAGTCTGCATTGGCACAGCAACTTCATAAACGTTCTCTTTTCGCACCTTCAAACATCCCTTATCACGACATATTTTCACCAAATTCACAAACATTCACGTGGTTGTGATTTTTTTTCTCTTTCTATATATCCGCGTAACAACGAAATACCCACGCATCATTTTCACCTTTTCTATAGACGAAATTTTGATAGTATCTATTGTTTATTCAGTATGGTCAGAAATTTGAATTGAAATTTGGGTGAGTATCAGTCTGAAATAGAGATTCGACTAAGATGCTGTATTCAATAAATACAGATCGTATGGTTACAGAGTAAGAAAAAAACTCTTATAGTACACAATAGAGGACTGGAAAAGATGGGGTCCCATCTACCCTGATATACAGTGTGCTCCAGGAGTTGGAGCCAGAATACATGCAATCAATGAGAAGATCTTGTTCCAGTAAAAAACTCAGGACGTAAACCTACTTAAAGGTGCCTATAGCAGTGGAGCGAAATATTGATAGCTTGCTAGGGGACCACAATAGATCTGCAGAGGTAGCGGTGGAATACAACAAGGTGCCAATTCGATATTGTGGATTTCGGGCTGGAACTCTTGGAAGAGTGCTTGCCATTTTTTTCTTGTCCAGTTTGACGTTATAGAGTTTGAAATCTTCTTCCTGCGTCTGAATAATCAGCAAACGAGTAACACGCAGTAATCAATTGAAAAATAAGTTGTCGATATACGGTTACTATACTAATACGTTGGGTCAGATTATGGTTTGGATAATGAATTTACATATGTGGAGATATGGTGATCTGCCTCAGGAAATTTTGAATTATTGTACTTGTGGTACATCCACCCTTCATAGATAACGATGAGAACATAATCACATCGAATGATAACCGTTGCTGCGAAATGCAATCATGCGTAATGTTACTAGCAAATTATCATAAAACTTATCTACATGATAATCGGTTGGGATATTCAATAATTGTTTTTCATTTTCTCATGGAATGTCAGCAAATACGTGTGTTCATAATATACAATCGATCAATATCATGATAATCCAGACGAAATGGATGATGAAAAATACGTAAATCTCAAGAGCATTCTCATAGTATTTAATTTCGAAATGAGAACTTTCAAACAGGCAACAATTCCGCTATGTTGTGAAACCTGTGAAATTTTCTCGTCTAACACCTTAAACATCATATACAGGTTGTCCCAGAAAATATGTTGAATATCCAGCATTAATAATGTATAACACGAAAAAGTCATAAGGTGTCATTCAATAATTTTTCACTATGATGGATGATCGATTCCATTAAATTTATTCAATTGTTTTCAGATATCAGATATTTTTGAGTTCAGATATTTCGTACACGATTCAGCATTTCAGTGCACAATATTTTCAATACACCTATTTGAAAAGTATTCATTTGAGATGAAACATACTGGTAGCAATAAGTGTTCAATGAGTAATGAGTATTTCATACTCATGGACCAGCTATTGGTTTTTCTGGTGATAACTTCATCAATCGATTCAAGGAAAGATAATTTGTTTACATGTGTATGTTCAGAAGAGATGAAAATCATTGATTCAGAAAATCTGAAAATGTACAGAGTATTTTATTGAAAACAAGCAACTTGAATGACCCAGTATGTGCCGTATGGAAGCTCATGAACCATTTTCGTCAACATCCTACAGTTCTGGAGTTTGTCATGAAATCAATATCAGCTATAGCTATGATATGAACTTCTACAGTACGTAAGTATTATTCTTGAAACTTCGAGATGAAAACTTCGCTGGCGTCGTCGTATGAACTTCAATCTTCATATACAACCAACCTAATACAGTAAATGTTCAAGCAATTGATGACAATTGATTCCATTTCACCATCAGTGCCATAAATATGTGATTCCAGAAAAAAACTGAGAAAATATGTGTATATGCTTCAGATTTGAATTAACAAATGAACGTTCGAAGAAGTTTCGAAGATGATTACGTATCTGAAGTTTTATAAAATGACAATTTGATAAACAGAACGAAGTAACCTGGAGATGAATGAAATTAAAACCACATCAGGGAATTGTACCAACACACAGTTTGAGGAAATATAAAATATTCAGTGATTATTGGCTCACATATGATATGAAATATTTGGTAACATAACTCTGAAACTTGTATGAACATAATACACTATATATCATGGGTTCCCCTTTCGTGTTGTCCACAGATGAGAAAAACACTGATTGCATTGGTTCAAAATCGAATGGGCAACTTCATTTCGGACTTTCCTGACTTTACGAGAAGCAATTTCAGTAATGATTCAATCACAATTCAGCTGCCTCTCTATGAAATTGATCAGATTGCTGAATCTGATGTTCTCTGTTATCCAATGATCGATCTCAATCGATGCTATATAGTTACTAGCAGTGAGAAGAATATATTCAAAGTAATATCAACATTTGGATAAGTTTCCATGCGAGGAAAATCATGCAACGTTTGGAGCAAAAAATATGCAGAGGAAATCTCATCTGCTTTGGAGAGCGAATTGATTATCTTCATCAATTGAATCAAACCATGTTCAGGTCAACACAAAGATAAATATATCCTTCGCTCTCCTCACTCAGAGAAACTTATGTGTCTCTTGTAAATTGTCGAAGTAAGCTTAGAAATACTTGCACTTATAATTTTCTTAGAGCTTCTGTCATTTGCAAATTAATTATTTGTGAAAATTATTATTATACATGATATCCTTAAGACATTTGACAAGCGATTTACAATTTTTGATTCCACCAACACCAACGATGGTGAAATTCTCCACAAGAATATGCCTCGTTACCAAACTAACGGAAAAAGCAAGCCTCTAATTGGATCATAATGCGGGTGTGAGATTTCCCCCGAAACCACAACGTACCTGTTCAAACTGTCGAAAGAAACTCTCTCGCCTCATAGCCTGAAAAACTTTCAGAAAAGTTTCTCGCAATGTTTCCGACCGTTCCAATCTCGGAATCAAGTGACGCGCTCGCCGAATCCACGGCAACTAACTGAATTTTCAGTCTCTTCAGAGCTGGAAGCCTGTTGCTGAAGGCACGAAAAGTCTGCGCATAGAACTGGAGTAACGAATAACACGACGAAATCACCGCAAAATGTTGTCTCCACCTATTTATCAACTACTGTCTGTAAGTTATTCAAGGAGGTGTCAGTTTTCGAAGTGAAATTTTCTCTCCTCGTTTCTGAAAAATTGAGAAGAGGTTATTATAACTATTTTATTATATTTTTAGGAGAGGCAATTTGGCACAGATCACAAATCTGTCCTTACTACAAATATATCGAAATGATTATAAAAACTTCCATTTTCCCATTTAGAAACGAGGAGAGATTGGAAAATTGAAAAATTGAGAATACAGAACAGACAACGTTTGACGTTCAACGACACTGATTGTTACGAGTTGGACTCTACATAAGATCAGGTTGGCCACTAGAGAACAAGCCATTTTTTCCGATCAGTTTCTAGAATATATTTCTTCAATTTTTAGACACACCAAGAAACATACAATGGAATGGAAATGGCAAACCTACCAAGGAAAACGTACAATGTTGGTGGAACATCGTGTGATATAATATTTATCAAACATCTTTTAATGAGAGGCCGAACGGCTCAGATGGTAAAGCATAGGCTTAGTAAACGAGGGGTTGTGGATTCAAGCCACCGACACGGCTTTTTTTTAATAGTTTATCTTAATGCATCTGCGATAAAAAAATTTGTTTTGGTTAGTCCATGATTGGTCCTTTCTGATAAATAGTGCTTTCAAATGATATTTATTATTCCATGTGGACAGAAAATATTTGTCATGGGAGCATGTCGCAAAAATGAGCTCTACAACCTGGAGGTTTCGAATATAAAAGATCTAGGAACGGCATTTTTAATTTCCATTCCGAATAGAAAATCTAAACAACCAAGAGAATTCACCGTAACAGGAGAATTCTACAGCATTGTGAAAAAATATTGCCATTTGAGACCACGACACATCCATAATTTTTTTGTCAATTTCCAAAGAGAAAAGTGCACGAAACATGTGATTGGTATCAATAAAATTGGTAACATGCCCAACCAAATTGCCACTTTTTTGAATCTCGAGAAGCCTCAAGAATACACTGATCATTGTTATCGGAGAACGTGGTTACTGTGTTAGTGGACTAACTAACTGAAAAAACTAAAAAGGCATGGGTGTAGCAGGAGCATACATAGAAAAATCAATAATAAAAATATAAATGAATATTAAAAAAATAATATTGAATAAATAAATATTGCAATAAATAATCAAATAAATATATAATAAATAATAAATAATAAATAATAAATAATAAATAATAAATAATAAATAATAAATAATAAATAATAAATAATGAATAATAAATAATAAATGATAAATAATAAATAATAAATAATAAATAATAAATAATAAATAATAAATGATAAATAATAAATAATAAATAATGAATAATAAATAATAAATAATAAATAATAAATAATAAATAATAAATAATAAATAATAAATAATAAATAATAAATAATAAATAATAAATAATAAATAATAAATAATAAATAATAAATAATAAATAATAAATAATAAATAATAAATAATAGATAATAAATAATGAATAATGAATAATAAATAATGAATAATAAATAATAAATAATAAATAATAAATAATAAATGATAAATAATAAATAATGAATAATGAATAATAAATAATAAATAATAAATAATAAATAATAAATAATAAATAATAAATAATAAATAATAAATAATAAATAATAAATAATGAATAATAAATAATAAATAATAAATAATAAATAATAAATAATAAATAATAAATAATAAATAATAAATAATAAATAATAAATAATAAATAATAAATAATAAATAATAAATAATAAATAATAAATAATAAATAATAAATAATAAATAATAAATAATAAATAATAAATGATAAATAATATAAATAAAAAATAAATAATAAATAAAAAATCATAAAAAATAAATAATAAATAATAAATAATAAATAATAAATAATAAATAATAAATAATAAATGATAAATAATAAATAATAAATAATAAATAATAAATAATGAATAATAAATAATAAATAATAAATAATAAATAATAAATAATAAATAATAAATAATAAATAATAAATAATAAATAATAAATAATAAATAATAAATAATAAATAATAAATAATAAATAATAAATAATAAATAATAAATAATAAATAATAAATAATAAATAATAAATAATAAATAATAAATAATAAATAATAAATAATAAATAATACATAATGAATAATAAATAATAATAATAAATAATGATAATGAATAATAAATAATGAATGAATAATAATGAAATATCAAATAAATAAATATTGCAAATAAGTTAGTTTCGTCAATTACTGGATCTAATACTCAGCTAATCATGCTTTCCTCTTCAAATTATATGACTGTTAGTTCATCTTGTACGAACCAGGCAATTGTCGAAAATTCCTCTAATAATGCACCAGTCTCTAATTTCGAGAACTGTACAAGTATAACCATTAATACAGATTAGAATGTTTTTGAATGAATAATTGTTCAAACCTTATGTAATTGTGATTGAGTTCTGTAATATAAGTTATCTTTTGTTCGTTTCCATTTGAAAATATCTTAAAATTTTTGATCGTGGAGGAAGTATAGTCTGCCACTCGGTTAGAATGTTACAGAATATACTATCCTGAAATTTGGATGTTTCATGCCTCAGAATAAAAATAACATCTGTTCTTCTCAAATTGACAGCAGTGACAGATTCTGTAATGAATCGTGTGAATAACTGGGTACTCTATTATTGAGAACAATCTGAACAATTGAGCCATAAAAACGAGCAGAATGTTCATGCCAACGTATTAAAGAGATAAATTATCACGTAGTTTCATGTTATTATTCGAGTACCTCAAGAAATTATTTTGTAAAAATTGTATCGCTTGGTTGAAATAATCATTATGAAAAATTGAAGAAAACACTGGATCCATAATCAAGCTGACTCATAACTGAAGTATTCAAAATTGTCCTTTTTGTATCCTGAGGGAGTATGCATTTCCACAAGGATTTGAATTTGAAATTGCAAAGTTTGGGTTTTCCTAACACATCTCATTCAAAGGATAAGGTTTCATCAATAATAATTCCCATATATTTTGCATAACATCTTGATAATAATGATTGATGATAATGTTGAATGGCTCTGGCCACCTTGATTTTAGTGTCCAGGCAGATGGATCGATAGTTAGACCATCAGAGTAATCACAACTTAGTTGAAGATTATAATTCAAATCACATATGGAATTGTCCACTTCTGACGGATCGCAGGGTCCATATATTTGTACATCATTTGCGTACATGTGGATAGAACGAGTTGGTCATGAAGTTTCCACTAAATCTGCTGTAAATACAGTAAACAAAAAAAAGTGTACTTTTGAGTTACGTTAAGAATGCAGTGACATTATGGTGTAGATCATTTCCATTTGAATTTTCATAAGCGAGCAGAGAAAATTACATTGAGTTTGAAAAATCTAACGTATCACCTCCTCAATTAACCTACAGACAGTATGTGGAGAGTACTACAGGACAGGTCCACTTCACGCAGTGTGAATTACGAGATGCTGTTGGGGTGTGAGGTACCTCATGGCATACTACAGAGATCTTTGAGAAGCAGTTTTCAGATTGCTGTTGGTGGTAAACCATTTCAGAGAAATAGTGGTACCTGCTGAAAATACAAGCTCTAGTGTTGCTGAATTAGAGGAGCTTCAATTCCTTAGAGCAGTATGTAAATAGAGGAATTTCTTCAGTCGAATCTGCACAGAATTTCACATATTTTTGCTGATCTCCTGTTCATTGAAAATCTGTAGATATTCAGAATGATATGGAATTCCGTATAACTAATAAGCGTCTTTCATTACTACAAGTTGAAAATCGGAATTGTCTAAAATCTAAAATTCTGAGTTGCACCCCAAAAACCTATTCAATCCTGAGTGAGAACTCTTTATTCTGAATATAATTTTTCGGATTGCTAATCGTTATATCACTGAACTCAAAGTAACAATTTGAAACTATCTGAGATTTTGAATTACAACTCGAGTAGTGTCTCAGAATTGATCAGAATTTGAAGATTTCATTTCAAATCCCGAGTTGTGAGTCGAGATTCATTGATATTCCCAGTAACAATTGCTTTCACTTCTATACTTCACTTATATATGTATGGGTGGACAAAACTGCATCGTTTAAGAAATCAAGAGAATTCTCCTGAAAAACTGTGCTAATTCAATATAATTATTCATTGGACTGTGCAAAAAAAGCAAGATGAAAACAACTGATAATAACACTTGGCTCATTAGTGTTCTCATTTCACATTGAAATAAAAACTGTGTGAAGTACTCCACAGTTTCTATAGTCCAGGAACCCAAAGAGTAATGGATGTAACTTTCAAATGCTGCAAGAAGGGATAATGTTCCAATGTATGTTGTATACAAAGTCTAGGCATCTTCTACCAGAGCTGTGTGGAGAAGAAGTGCAGCTAGTAGAAAGCAACAAAATATTCTGCTCCAAAGAATGTGCAACCGAAAAAAAAAGAGAAGAAGATGATCTACGAGAAGCTGGAGAAACAATGGAATCGCTGATAAGAACGTTGAGAGAAAAGGAATTACAGCTAGAAATAATGGAAAGACAACGAGATGACCTGGTCAAGGAGCTATTAGAGGAGATAGCGGAACTAAAGAAAGACAATGGAGAGAGGGATGAATTCTTTCAGAAACTGAAGAGAACATCAATTGGACTTTGAAGATGAAGTTGCTGGTGCTGAACAAAATTACATTAGCAAACTCACTGAACAAAAAGGAGTCATCTCCGAACATAAAAATGATATCATTTATCTCATTCAGAAAAATACTGCCATACAGGAAGAAATGGAAATAATAAAAGTTGACCTGGACAGATATCAGAATGAGATAGCAGACCTCAGAGCTATTAACAAAAATATGTTGACAAAATTTGGAACAATGACGTAGGAGAAGAAAAGCTATATAAAACATCTAAGAAAATTAAATTACGATTATGCTGTTTGAAAGCAAGACCTTGATAATAGGAAACCACTTGAGAAAAACGACAGTACCTCAAAACAAATGCACCTTGATAATAATCTAGTGGAAAAAGAAAGATATGAAAACAAAGGAGATAAATACTTCAAAATACCCTCCCGAGCTGGCTCTTCCGAATATAAAGTTCTATTTGTGTCCGGATATCATGGGAGGGGAATGATAATCATCTAGCTCAAATGAAATAATATTCTGTTCAGTCGATCAGGAAACCGGGAGCGAGTGAAGGAAGATTGATTCATACTGCTATCACGAACTCAAAACACTTTTCCAGAAATGATATCATAGATGGCTTGATAGAACAAATGCAAGTATGTAAGATACCCTTGTTGAAGAAACACAACAGACACAAACGCTGACTATTTCACAGCCATACAGATTCAATATAAACAGCAACCAAAGGATATACGAGAATAATATGATTCTCCGCAGAAAACTACATTTTCCAAAGTCTGACAATATCAACTTTTTGGAATGCAATAACTTTTCAAGATGTTGAAGGTAGTTGTAGCTCACTATTTAGGTAGAGGAATAATGAAGAGAATGTATGAGTTGGGATACAAGAGAGAAACACTGGAAAACCTGGATAGGACTGACGTACTTCAGATCAACCAAGGAAATTCCGAAACATTTTCGGGAACTCAAGGAGCGACGTGCTCTCTTTTAGGAAATGCGTTACTGAATTCAACCACACCACCAGAAGACTTGACAAGACAAGAAAGCCTGTGATAGCTAAAAAATGTGAGGTTGACAAAAGAGTTTCATTGGTATTGTTGAACATCCAGTCTGTATGTATTAAGGGAAATGAACTTTATATTTTTCTTTAACAATATAACTTTCCAAATTTCGTTTTTCTAACCGAACATTGGCTAAAATTTGAGGAACCTTTTATATGCACTAATTATGTAACAGCTCCAAAATTTTGTAGGTCTCAATCTCTGCATGGGGGAACCATGAACTTAGTCAATCAGAACATTCTCAACGAACTGACACCTAACAATATAGATAAATTCGAACATCTCATTGTAGAAAAAAAAAATGAATTCTATTCAATACATGACAGTAAAAATAATATTCATTTGATTTGTATTTGTAGAGCACCGACGTGTAATGTCTGAGCGTTTTTAAATAGATTGGAGATTCTTTTGTCGAGTCTTCCAGTCAACTCACAGCTTATTGAAGCTAGAGATTCAAATATAAATTATGAGGATAAGACTTCTACATCTACTCAGGCACTCAACACCTCACTCTTATCATATAACTTGTTATATGTTGTTATTTAATCTTGGATAACTCGAGATCGTTACACTCAATACGAAAATATTTTTCTGATAAGTTTTTGATATCATATATCTATAAGTATCGTCAAATCCGTGTTATTGAACATGCAAAAAAAATTCACTACAAGAAATAAACAATGCAGGAAATGGAAATTGAAGAAAACTGGGCCATAGTGAATAGTCTAAGAGATAGTCGATATAGATCAATTGCTCAAAAACTAACCTCATCCCTCGTACCTACTTCAGATCCAATGGATTATTCGAATAATGTGAATATGCCTAATGATTTCCATATTGAAGATACGAATTTATCGGAGCTGAAAGAAATCTTACATTGAATTGAAAGCAAAAATTCACGAAATTTCAGTTGAAATTTGAAAAAAACCTTCCCGATTCCGCATTGATTACAATAGTAATGGCTATGAATAAATCCTTCGCTCTTGGAAAATTTCCTCCATGCCTAATTCCTCTATTCAAAGGTGGTGATTCAGAAGACCCAAGTAACTTCAGACCAATTTCCTTGCTGTCACACTTCCAAAAATCATAGAAAACTGGTTAAAAAAGCATATCAGCTCTTCTTCAGACACATAAAATAATAACCAACTTCTCCTTCATTGAACATGTCTACACATATCTCAATAGCTGCAGTATTCTGCGACTTCTCCAAAGCTTTTGATTGTGTGAATCATGAACTTCTTTTACAGAAGATGGATGGCTTCAGAGCATTGTGTAATGACTGGTTTAGGTCTTCTTAATCAGTAAAATCAAATGGAAAACTATCTCACAATGAGGAAATCTTATGGGGAGTTCCACAAGGATCAGTTCTGGGCCCGATTCTTTTCCTCATATATTCAAACAAACTCGTTACTATTTCAATTCAAGGAAATTTTACGATCTATGCGGATGACACAACGCTCCTGTGGCATGGAAAAAGTACTGAACGTATGAAAGAAACCATTTCTGGAGATTTGGAAGTTGTGAAAAAATTATGTGACGCAAACTACTTGAGCTTCAAGATCCAAAAAACAAATTTACTCCTCCACCTCCAATGATAACAATTTGTACTTGAATGGGCATTTAATCGAGAATAAAAACCAATCCAATTCCTGGAATTTTTATTCATAGGTAATCAAAATTTGATCAGCATGTTTCAGCTTGAACGAGAAATTTGGCATTAGGATGTTATGCACTCCGAATTGTTTCGAATGAACTGAGTTCATCCACAACCAAAATGGTAAATTCTCTGATTGAGTCTCACTTGAGATATGGTGTTGCTTTCTAGGGATTTTGCAGTCAACATCTTTTTCATTCAGTGCTTGTTTTGCAAATGCGAGTGATTAGATATTTATGCAAAGTGGGAGTGCGGGATTCATGTAGACCTATATTTATTAGGGGAAAAATTCTAACTGTTACTTGTATTTTCATAATGGAAACTGTTTGCCTGATTCACAAAAAATATGGTTGAAATTCCGAGACACACAAATCACGTAACACGTCAGGCAATTGAAAATAAATTACCCCTTCCTGTTCCAAAGACGATCCAGACAAAATATTCTTTAATTTATGGAAGTGAAAAGATGTTCAACCACATACCTCACGAAATCAGGATGGAGGAAAGCTGTATTAAGTTCAGAAATCTTGTTGAAGAACTACAACCTGGAAGAATATTACAATGAAACCCTGTTGTGATTAATGAATTTTATGCACACCTATATGTTGACTCCCATTTCAAATTGTAATATATGTTCTTTTTAATTCCATTACTGATGAACTTATGATCAAATGGTGTCTCCTGTATATTTGTGTTTTTCACTTTTTTTAATGATTATAAAACTATTTCCTTTTTATTTCTCCTTACATGTGAACTTGTTTCAAGTTGAGTGTTTCTGTGTATTTGTGTTTTGATTTTTTTCGTAAGATTCATACTGACTAAATTTTCTACAAGCTTTGTCAATAATTATTCTTCTTCGACAATGAAGTACTTTTCCTGTCTTTCTCTCTCTCTTATTCTAATTATAACTCATAATTCAAGATATCCCTAGATGATAGATAGATAGATAGATAGATAGATAGATAGATAGATAGATAGATAGATAGATAGATAGATAGATAGATAGATAGTTAGATAGATAGATAGATAGATAGATAGATAGATACATAGTATATTGACTATGTGACACATACAGGATATGGTTTATAGCACGTCAGTGGAACAAATTAATGTATAAATAAATTTTAATTTATATAACATACAACAGACCTAAAACAATATATATATATATATATATATATATATATATATATGTACATATATGCACATACATACATATCCACACATATAAATATATAAACATATACATACATACATATATATACATCCTTCCGTAAAAATAAGGAGAATTCAAACAAGGAATTTCAGATGATTACGGGTTGTATCTCGGAAAAGTTTGAAACTGTAACTGTGAAAGTGAAGTTATGGCAAATATCTCAAAAAATACTACCGGGAAGATCTCGGAGAGGCTCATAATGACAAAGTTCAACTCTATTCGCTTCATGTTAATTGACCCTTTATCTCTCATAGTTTCCGATACCCCAATGGTGAGCCATCCATTTGGGCCACATTGTATATGCGCAGCGATGGGCGGAGGCGATCTCTTACTATACCGCCAAACATTTGTTTAGGAAATTATGATCTGTCTGATGAATCTCATTCAAGACGACCCTCGATGAATGGGGTTGTCTGGGAGAACAACTTTAGTGCTCTTGAGTGATGTCAAGGAAATGTTGTATGTGGTGCAACATGAACTGATGAGAGGAATTCATGGGACTGACACTGCACAGATATACTAGTGGATTACGCTAGTATATGAAATTGAACCCTTTTGATTTGTTTCCTTCAGTGCCGAGTTTGAGGTAGTAAAGCATATTTTCGATATATGTGTTGTTTCGATTTATTCGGAACATGTGAACCTATATCTTAGGAACATCACTTAAAACTAATAGAAAATTGACTATGATGATGGCACATAGCTGGGTTAGGTCAATATTGTATTTTGCATTTCGTATGAAAATCATATCAAGACTGGTCTGAGTCTGTGTATACGAAAGCAGCTTCCTCTGGCAAGCCATAACAATAACAGGGTTCAATAGTATTACACGAAATGGATCTCTGAATTTTTAAGCTTGTGTTTGAAATTATAAGAAAAAAGTATAGCTGGGACAAAACTCACATGTTGCTCTTCCAAAATAATGGTGCACACTCTGCTGAGCCTGATGAGGAAAGCAAACCTTTTCAGCTCAGCCGACGGCAGGACTAGGAATCGAGAACACAATAGACCTAATCAATTATCGTCACTGACCAATTCACTGGTCACATGAGTACTTAGAAGAACCTTCCAAAAGTATACAAGTGTACCAGCATATTTGGTCTTTTGAAATATGTACGAGTCCACAGACCTTAGAAAGACAGATGGAATTGATATCATATCAGAGAACATCCTATCCGCCACTGATGAAAATCAAATGATCTATAGTGAAATACAATACACAGATAAACTTCGAAATGTCGAAAGAATTGTGAAAATGAATTTATATTCTCTCTATTTGTTTTAATGAGATGTCACGTCTATGATAGGTATTCCTGATTGTTAGTATCATTATTATATACCCAATCAAGCAATGATAGTGCTATCCTATCGGTCTTTTCGATGAGTCATTCATTGAATTCGAAACTAGAATTGTGAAAAGTTTTGAAGGTGAGATATCGATTATGAATGATTTCCTATTTCTTTCGAAAGTTTCATTTCTACTGAACAAAATGTTCACGATATACTTTCATTTTGAATCATAATCATAGCAGTTATGAGCCTCCAATTCTGTCGAATCATAAACTATTTTTCCTATGTGGATATTATTCCCATGTTCTTTCAACTATATCAAATTCGGATTCTAGAACAAATACAATAGAAATGATTATATAGACTGTTCCTCAATCATGAATCTCAAAAGTTACTCGATAAATATGTGTTTTATATTGAACATACTCTCACGCTGCTATTCATAGTGATATGTTCACAGGTGGATTACAGTTATCCAACTGTGTAGATGTAAATATGTAGACGAATTCAGCTATCTTCCAGTTCAAGTATACCTGAATGATAATCTAAACCGATATAAAAGGATCTCCTGAGAGTGAAGAATGTCTAGTCTGAATTGTCTGTAACTACGTGTGAGACCTCACGATCGAAAAATGAGGCTACTATTGGTAGTCTTCTTGTGCATATCCTATTCGTTGGCTGTCAGAGTGAGGTTCGACAATCACACCTTGTATAGGATCATTCCGAAAGATGATCAAGCCGTCGAAGCTTTGAAACAGTTGGAAGAGTCGGCAGGGTACGACTTTTGGTCAATTCTATAGGGGTACCTGTGGATATCTTGGTGCCTCCTCAAAAAAGGAGAGAAATCTCGGAAATTGTCCAAGCACATGCTGTCGATCAATTGATACTCATGAGCAATGTGCAGGAACTTATCGATAGAGAGGCTAGTAGCTTCAGAACAGGTGCAGAGTTTGGCTGGAACAGTTATCACACACTCGAAGAGGTATGTTCTTCAATGTTCTTAGTTTCCTCTTCTCTTATTCTTTTCTCCATCAACTGTTTAGAACTTACTATTCTCGTTTTTCTGGAAATCAATTATTTAAAAACTCATTCGGAATAGATTTACTGGTATGTTTCCATTTTCATTTGATTTTGAAATGGATAATTGTGATATTATTTTCTTCGTTTCGGATTGTTCCACGCTTTCTCGTGTATTTATGACACGATTCTGAGGTATTCTGGGAATAGTTTTGGGTTTTCCAGAGATTGGTATGCCTGACTGAATATATGATAATCGACAGTTCAAACATGGCTGTGACTCTCGGTACCCGAGATCTATCTTAAACGGAGTAGGAAGAGGAAGAAAAACCTGAAAACTCATTTACGCTAGGAAATCATTGAAATAATCAAAAATCAAACAATATTAGTAAATGACCTTCAACAGATAATTCTTTCAACTGAAGTTCTATTGGAGTTCTATAGACAGGTACTTGTGTAGTCATTGTTTTCATATTTGAGACTTCAGTTGAGACCTCAGTTGAGACAACGACGTACAGGAGACTGGTACAGCATTTTCTGATATAACGAGTTATGAAACTCTCCAGAAGATGGCAATATTCTAAAAGATTTCTGTACACATGGTTGATGTTTTAAAATTGTAATCATGTAGTTTGATCATTGATTGATAAGTATATTAAATTACTATTTCTGAATGAAAGTTTTTTTATAACACTGATTGTGCAATTATCGTTAATACTAATATTGTTGTCATTTTTGTGCCCAGCCATCTATCAACTAACATATGATTGGTTTTTCGTTATAATGAATGAAATGCTGCTATTAAGTTAGCTGTACGTTAGAGTTTTGGTTGGAGAAATTGGATAGGCAAATACATAGAGTAGCTGCACATCGTTGTTGAGACTAACAACGAAGCAGCAATAGATCATTGGAGGTACCTACACAAACTATGAGATATTTAGAAAAATTACAGAATAGGTATCTATATAGAATCTGGTGATATTGTTCATCAAAAATACAACTGCTACAGATTCCGAATGGAATGTCAGAAATGATGAAAGTATCTCCTGCATTTATCGAAATTCTAGGAATATTATGTGGAAAATTATATAAATTCACTGATAGGAAGGTTTATTTTCCAGAAATTTTGAGGATCTTGTGAATTTACTTAACTCTCCGCTATATCACGTGAAATTTCTGTCAACTGTCGAAAACGCATTCCTGCCAATATAATCATTTCGCCGGAATCACCTTGGCTAATTATTGAATTATGTTATGATGAAAATACGTATTCAGTATACAGAAGGCATTTCAAGCACTCGACTGTTCGGAAATTCGCTGCTACGTAGCTCATTTCCGAATTTCATACTCGTACTAGAATATTTTGCCTTCTGTAACTCACGTTTCAATATATTATTGAGACATTGCCTGACCTAGACTTGTTTGACGTTGTTAACTGGACCAGAATCAATTCATTACTGGTTTTTGAGATCACATGAATTTTCTGAGCACTGTGAGGGCATATATAATTTTCAGATACATAATTGGTTGAGGTCTCTCGCTATAAAATACCCCAATATTGTGAGTTTGGTGGAGGCTGGCCGATCTTATGAGAATCGTCAAGTATTGGGAGTGAAATTAACATTTGGCAATACCGGTAGTAAAAGACAAGCCGTGTGGATCGACTCTAATATCCATGCAAGAGAATGGTGAGTTAATATGTATAAAGGATACACACGATATTGAATAGTGAGACAATTTGTTTCTGCCTACCTAATGATATTTCAGCATTCATTCAACTGGTAGGACAAAATTCTTATATTTTCTTCTATCAGGATTTCGGGTGCAGTAAACACTTACATTCTGAATACCCTGTTGACGAGTACTGATCGAAGCATCCGAGGGCTAGCGGAACTGCATGACTGGTACATTTTCCCTGTACTCAACCCTGATGGCTTCCATTATACTTTCACATCGGTAAGTTTTTCATCCCATGCATTGATCGACGAATAATATACCTTGATCATCCATAGTTGATAATTTCGTCATCCTTGGTGAATATTTCGTACCAACATAGCCCTGCGAAAGATGTTACTAACATTCGAACTCATGTGTGAATTGTCAATTTTTGGAACAATCATCAGAACCATCTTCTTTCATGAACACATTTGATAATTTATTGCCGAAAGCATCATCTGGGGATGCCAAGAAAACGATCGTATCATTCATACAATATTTCAGAATGAATTCAGAGGTAATGAACGCCCATTACTTCAAGTGAACAAGGTATAGGGAAAAATATATGTACATACATACAGAACATTCCTCATGAATCCTTTTAAATCTCCATGAAATAACTTCTTCATGAGTCATGAACTCTTTCACAGGACTGTAGATCATCATGAACCATTATTGAATTCCGTGACCCTTGTAAACTCATCGTAACCATATTTCACCTCTATGAAACTTGATAATACTATATAAATCATCATGAAGTCTTATATAGGCTTCATTAACTTTTCTCAAAAAACCTTTTCATACTCGATACACTCATAAATACATACAACAACATACTTATTGAACCTCAACATACTCGGATACTTGAATGAATGCACACATCAACTGTTCATGCCCGGTACCTGCATTTTTGCCATCAATGTGTTTTCGCGCTGAAGCCATATCAGAGAATAAGTCTACCGGTCCTCCATTCAAGTGGTTGTTCAAAACCACCATCAACCCTCATGAAAACTTCACATTCCTTATGAAATCATCTACAAATCCACAAACTCCTATGAATTTTTGGAAACATTATCAATTCCTTCCTCACTCGAACCCGCTATGAATCCTTCATAAAACTCGACAATCATTCTCGGACCCATCTGAACGGTTTTGTCTTTAGTCTAACGACTGTATCAATAACTGATTCATTTCAAGATTCATGAAATTCGTTCGAATGTGAAACATAATCTATTCACACCCTATAGACTTGAGCCATTAGAAATCTTCATGGATGTCTATTGATTTTCTAAGCTTACACAAACATTTTTGAACGTTCACAATTATTATAAACACTCGCAAACTTCTCTGAATTCAATTCTTTGAATCTCCCATGGGTATTCATGAATCCTTAAGAACTTTCATGAATCCATGAAGAACTTTCATAAACCTGATAAACATTCATATTAATACTCTGAATCAAATTCCTGAACAAGCTTTTTGATTATTGGTAACGGATTTATCTTTACACTCATTAAAATCGGTAAGTAATTTTCCACATTTTAGCATCACATATTTTCAGAATCGAATGTGGCGTAAGACCCGAACTCCTTACGGCATCTGCCGAGGAGCCGATCCCAACAGGAACTGGGGCTATAAGTGGAACCAGGGCGGGTCTAGCAATTTAGCTTGCAGCGACACCTATGCCGGTCCGAGAGCCTTTTCGGAAGCTTGCACCGCCAGCGTGTCTAGATATCTCACCAGCATTGCTGACAAACTGCTGGTCTACATCAGCTTCCATTCCTATTCGCAAATGGTGCTATTGCCATACGGTCATACCACGCAGCATCTAGACAACTATAATGTAACCGTGAGTAGTTTTTTTCATCCAGCGAATTATGATCCTTGTCTGTGGCTGAAGCTGAAAAATCAGAAGTCTGTATTCCTCATCGAAACGTCATAGTATGGTTGGTGGAGTAGAGGAAATCTGTCGATTGAGCCTTCAAACACTAAGTTCATTTTCTGTAGTACCCAACGACTCATAATTGGAGGATAGTGGGAGAAGGATTATATTTCTGGTAGTATCAATGGATTAGAGTCATTAGGAAGCTGTGGACAACCAATAAGCTGAAGAATTAGCAAATAAAGAAAGATTCCAAGAGCACTTAGAGCTAGATTTCCTTCTTTTTCCTCAACATTTCACTCCACTCTGTGAAACATCGACTTCTACTAGAGTTCAAACATGTGTCTATTATTGTTATATTCTAATGTTTTGCAGTATCCTATTGGACTTGCTGCTGCGAAGTCTTTGGAGAAGAGATACGGTACAAAATATACAGTCGGGAATGTTGCTGAAACCATATGTGAGTTGAAATTAATAGTGATGATAATAATGATGATTCATTCATCTCTCAAGATCACAGAGAATGATATTAGACATGCCATGTTAGTGAAGTACATAACGATATGAAATTATATTGCAGTATGTAAAACATTCACTCGCTTGATTGCAGCACATAACTCATCTGAAATTAGAGTCGAAAAAGTCATCTCTACAATATTTCAATAATTTTGCGTCAAAATTCAATGAAAAACTACGGAAGCGTAGAAGGGCTGACTCGGAATATTACTTAATTTCGGAATACAACTCGGAATTTCACTGGATTCGAATTTAACTGAATTCCGAGATGCAACTCGGAATATAAGATCTAAAATTCCGAGTTGCAACTTGGATTATCACTGAATGCCGAGTAACAACTCGAAATTCAGTAATATATGTATACTCAGTTTCGAGAAATAAGGCATGATTCTACACATTGTGTGGAAAATCACATGAGGGAGCAGAATGAAAACGAGGGTTTCCCCTCTCACAAGCTTTAGGGCCCCATTAGGAAAAGAATGGCCAATTCGGCCTATCGGCAGAATTGCCAGAAAATTTTTGAGATAACTCAGAGATTTTCTATTCTAATCTACGAACTTCACTTCGAAAATGAACTACTTACCTCACTCCATTTGGAATTGTATACACACACTTCTCAATAGAAAAATTCTTTGGAGCTCCTTCGAAAAGATGATACTGACTGATAGTTTTTATGGATAGTGGGAGATGATTGCGGATTGTGCGTAAACATATACATTGCTACTAAATTGTTTGCTATGCCTTGTTGAATACTTATGGAAGTCTTGGTAGTGAGTGTAATGATTCTTAGCATAGAGAATACATTTGTTGATATACATATATTGACGGATATGTTAGGACATTCTAGGAAAGTTTCTCATAGTGTTCTCTACACCGACGGATTCATTTTAATTATACTTTTTCCAGATGTGAATGTATCACTGAACAAGATATACAGGGTGTCCCAACGAAAACTTTCCACCCGGATTCACTGGGAAATGACTAATTATTTTCGGAAACGCTGAAACAGGTCGATTTGAATTTCTAGGGGGACACATGTTAGTAATGGATTTAGTCGAGCAACTTTATCCCCCGGACGGGGTCGAGTGATACATCATCTGAATGCTCTCTATCCAAACGTTTATAATTTTTTCAAAATCGAATGAATGGTAATTGAAATTAGTGTTGTTGACAGGTTCAATGTAATTAGTCAATTTTCTTACCTGTTCTTATTCAAATTCAATTTAAAACTATTCTAAGACTCAATGACTGGACAGATAGACAATGGCAACATCCCATCCGGTCAGGGAACCCAGTCACCCCACGAAAAACGAAAACAAATTAGTCAAAACAAAGTAAGTAGCCAGACTGGCACTATTATTTGCGAAGATCTTTCAACCAAGTATCAGGTTGATGTCGCTATTCGCGAATACAACAATACAAGCCGAAGAAGTTCAACCCAATTGTGAGCAAAACGTATAAAGGAACCTCCTCCACAGAGGTGAACCGAAATGTATTTATATCTTCTTGAGAATGCCATCGACCCCATGAAAACGGATATTATCGAAAACGATGGAGATTATTCGGCAGACAACCTCCATTTTCAACAAGATGGAGCACCACCTCACTATGCAGTAGCGGTTAGAAACTTTCTGGATAAACGATATACCAATCATTGCATAGGGCGACGAGGACCAATTGAGTGGCCAGCTAGATCACCGGACCTCAACCCGTTGGATTATTTTTTATGGGGGCATCTCAAAAGCAAAGTTCTTGCCACTCCGCCAGAGTCACTAGAGGATCTACGTGGTCGAATTGTAAACGAGTGCGGCAGCATAACTCCACAAGTATTGGAAAACGTTCGTAATAGTTTCGAAAGTAGACTTTATCATTGTATGGAGGTAGGAGGGGCTCATTTCGTGCAATCAATGAATTGAATTTCGATAAGAACAGGTACGATATTGATTATTTAAATTAAACCTATTACCACACTAATCTCAAGTACCAGTCATTCGATTTTGAAAAAATAATAAACGTTTGGATAGAAAATGGAGAGAGCTTTTAGATGATGTATCATTCGACCCAAGTTCCCTATGATGATTCGCAATGGGATAGCCGCCCCTGTCAGGGGGGTTGAAGTTGCGTGACTAATTTCATCACTGACATGTGTCCCCCTAGAAATCAAAATCGACGTGTTTAAGCGTTTCCGAAAATAATTTGTCATTTCTTAGTAAATCCGTGTGGAAAGTTTTCGTTGGGACACCCTGTATAATCATAACCGCATAGTAATGTCCTTAAAAAATATTATCTCATTCATCTGCACTTCAACGTTCTGATAATGCAATGTGTTATCTATTCAATGTATGACAATTACAGATAAAAAATCGAGACGTATCTCCAATTATGAATAACTCATCTATCATCAATAAAATAATACTACTGATCTCTTAAAATTCCATTTGATATATCCACTACTCGCTGATATACTCGTCGCGTCCAGAAGACTCCAGAATACGCTAGCAAATCTATATAGTTTTCAATTTCGTACTCATATGGCATATTTTTGTGTGTTTTCAGACGTTGCTACGGGCAGTAGTATGGATTGGATGAAAGGAGTGCACCACATTCCGTTCGCCTATACTTACGAACTCAGAGATACTGGAACATATGGTTTCCTGCTGCCTGCTGAGCAGATCATCCCCACTGCTGAGGAAACCTTGGACTCGGTGCTCACTATCGTGAGAGAGGCTGACAAAATGAATATAATAGATTCTCACTGAAAATAAAGTATAATTCATCCTGATGCCAGCGTGATTATTTCAATAGATAATCAATGGAGACTTCGAAATACCAAAAATTAGTGCCTATACAGTTGTAACTCGAATGTCATTAACTGATAACTCAAGAGTTTTTACGCCGATTTCGATGAAACTAGGTTTGTAAGTTTTATCAAGATCAATAACTGTGAGTAATTCATGAAAAACCGATTCGTCATCAAACCCCGTTGAAAAAAATATGAACTTTTTCCATGAAATATGACAAGAAATCACCATCTGGAATCCATGACATTATATGAGTTATACCTTATATATCAGGTGGGCTTCAACATATCCCAACGATAACCTTTAGAAAAACAACAAACAAAAACGGGTTATCAGAAATGAATGTCGGCAAGGAATCCAATCTTAGGAGATATACCGAAAAAAAGCAAAAAATTGCGATTCAGATTGCATTTTTTACTGACTTCATTCGGAGATAGAGAAAAAAGATAATTCGAATAATTGGCACTTTTTATGACTTACACTATGACACTATCCAATTGATAAGCTGATGACATTTCGCCTTTGGGCTGCCATCATGAAGTTGATTTCTTCAAATGCGGACCTGGATATTCAATTGCATTTTCCGAAAGATTTCACTTCACTAAATATTATGACGTATCAGTTTTTTCTCTGGTATCTCGGAATGAATCTGTCATGTTCTACACTTCGATAGGGATGAAGAAGGATTGAAAGGGAATATGCTTCTGAATCACGAAAAAGTGAGTTGATATCTGAAAAAAGGCGGCTTGAAAAGCGCGAAGCTCTCATTCTGAAATCGCTTCGACTATAGGTGTATGTATAGTTTTTCTACGACAACCAAATGTTCATTCAAAAACCGTAATTTCGAAATCATAAACAAGCACATTTTGTACAGGATTTCATTTTTGCATGGGTTGCTAGGGAAGTTACTGAGCAACAAATTCGAAATGGGATAGTAAGTCTAGGTTCACTCTGAAATCACGACGACTACGGCTTGTCAAATTAGGATGTCCAGCGACAAATTGATGAAATGTCAGCAGATCGTTTCTGTCGAAGTTTCAGTAGGTAATTTCATAGTTGTTTCCTATGAAACCTATTAATTAAAATGGAAACTGATAGCACCGAACATATAAGATATATGTTCGGTGCTGATAGTGATATTGACTCAGATTTGACACCTCCCCGAACATGATAGAAGCAGCGAAGGTGATGACACTGAATTTATTACCGGAGACGTCGAAGAGTATGTATCAACGCGCTCACTTTGGAATGGAAGGTAGACAAAGACAAAATCGTTTTCCGAGAACGTTTCAATGGCTTACTTTGGCGACTTAGCCGAAAAAATTAAAAGTTCCACTTTGTCGTCTCACTTCTCAATGCTGAGAACGACTCTAAGTATCTATAATTATATAGATATTGGCAAATATTTGAAACTGGAAGCATTCCTCAAGCGGCAGTCTAACGGCTACAAACCCAAGAAGTCAAATACCTTTACAGCAAAAGGCTGATGGTCTATGGTTTTTCATTAATTATCAAAAAGGAAAGTGTACCATTCAGAGAATAGGTCTGAATAAGTTTGGAGCTATGGGACATTGCCAAGTATTTGAAATTACCAAATGACGAATTATATAGTGGGCTCTGCTTTCAATAATTCTTGTTGATGCTAAGGGTGACATAACCACATTAAAACGCCACTGTGGATGGAAATCTACAGTCGCTGAGGATTGATGAATCGAAGAAAAGTGATTCATTTTTCAGCTTTTCGTGGGATTTTCTCTCCTCGTTTCTGAAAAATAGAGTAGAAGTTATTAAAAATTATTTCAATATATTTGTAGTAAGGACAGATTTGGGATCTGCCCAAAAATGTCACTGCGCTTGAAATTAAACCTTTAGATACCTAAAAGAGAAATTCTCTATTGGTCAGTGACACCTTGTTCTCGAAAAATTTAGAAATAGAAATATATTCAATAAGAATAAAACCTCTACTTATCTTGGTGGACGTTTCGGGAACGAATCTGCTCCCGTTCTCAACACAATTGAAATATTTTTCTCCTCGCAAAATTTTTCAATATGTTTTCGGTTTTGACACTGAAAAATAAAATATTGATTTCATACTGACCAATAGAGAATTTCTCTTTTAGGTATCTAAAGGTTTAATTTCAAGCGCAGTGACATTTTGGGGCAGATCCCAAATCTGTCCTTACTACAAATATAATGAAATAATTTTTAATAACTTCTACTCTATTTTTCAGAAACGAGGAGAGAAAATCCCACGAAAAGCTGAAAAATGAATGTACCACCTCCTCGAAGAACTTACAGACAGTATTGAAGAAAAGTGAGCTTGACATAGCGAATAAAATTGCAAATGCAATACATAACATACCATCAGGCATACCAATGAATATAGAAATGGAAAATGGCGTGAAGCCGTCTACTTCAACGTTGACATATCATTAATTTCGAAAAGAATTTAGTATTCAGCAATCAAGTTCTCCAAATATGATATCCAATAATCGCACATTCAACTTCAATCAGATATATACATACATTTATAGGCTTCTACTTCTGTGTACCTATTAGAAGTAGCAGAAATGAAAATATTTACATATTTCAGTTTATTTCTTTTTGAGTTTTTGCAATATATGCATGTATTAAACGTGAACGATATTTTGTCAGCGAAAATGTACAGTATGCAACTCGCAACAAAATGGGCATCATTTTGTGCTCATTGCATAATATACTATTCCTCCTGTCAATTCTGGCAGTTCTAAATAATTCAATCAGATATTCATTGATGAGAATGTGTGTTCACCTATCTTACTATTATGATTGGTTTTCTGAGAGTGTACTAGTTATTTTATTGGATATTTACCGAATCCAAAATAGAAACATCCACAGTTTGAACCAAATATAACTGGCGGTTGTAGGGAGTTTTTCTAGGGGCATGAGAAAATGGAAATTTGTCCCCAACGTTATGAAATCCATAGGAACAAAATGAAATCTACAGGAAGTCCGGAGAAAATTAAGGAATCTCTAGGATTGAAATAGAAAACAAATTTGTATAAATTATATTGCTGTAGGCCATCCTCACGTAGATATGGGCTCCTGAAAGACGCCGCTGGAAATCATTTTCTATTGTATAACTTTCAAAGTAATTATTATAATTGGATGAAAATTCAATATGAGGGATACTATTGAGGACCTTTTGAAATAGTTGTAGTTTGATATAGTTTTCTTAGTTTATCAGGGATTGACTAAGATTTATCTTTAATTTATCTTTGTTGTTCAATTTCTCAACATTCTGTATGATGAAAATTTGGATGACTTGAACCTTCGAACTGAAAAAGGTAATGTTCATTTTCGATAAGATCAAGGGTTTTCGAGGAAAAGAAAAATTAACAAACTAATGTCTTATTCCTGATAAAAAGGACCATGATTGTAATTGATGTTTTCTCTAAAACTGTTTATTTTATCAACAATAAACAATGGTACTTTGTTTAAATTTGTGTTTCAAGCGACCGATTCTCTTTCCTCAGCACTTTTTTAGACAAGGTGTTATTTATCATACAAGATATCCTCTGAAGATGCATATGAGATGAATGAAAATTGATGTTTATACAACGCTGATAGTACCTAGTAGTAGTGAAACTTTATCACCTCAGAATGAATCATCAAATTTTGAACATTAGTTTCCAATCCACTATTTGATGTGAATCATAATGAGTTTATTTTTCATTCGGTATGATACATTATTCTGATGATGCAAATAGGACAAATCTAAATTGACAAATTTATGCGACGCCAACAGTTGGGAGTTATCGCCTCAGAAAATACTTATTTCAGAAACGTATTATTGATGTTGACAGTTATCTATATGACATAATTTTGATGTTTATGTACTTATTCTTCATGTACTCGTTCCTGTATCCTGAAGGATAATAGAATAATAGGATCCTGAGGATGATCAGTCAATGGTCTGATATTGACAAGTCATAGTGACAATGGTGGATGAATTAAATTCTGACGTTCAGTTTTCTAGTGATTTTCTTTCTCATCGAGTGTACAATAAATTCGTTTGGTCACTGACCAATACAAAGTATGATTGATGTCGCTGCACTATGAAACTCTTCTGGGCCTCAGTCTCACCCAATCTGCTATTGCTGTGCCATTGAATTCCTTCGACCACCTCGTATTCAATGGTGAAAATGAGACTGACTGTTGATGATGACTGGTAGATGAGCAAACTGGCAGCAGTCGATGAAGAGGAGGGGGAGGGGCCATCTGACCCACATTGCTTCACTTTTTCTTCGGCAACAGCCGTGGCAGAAACCTCATTTCTGAAACGCGATAAACTGCTCCACGATTGGAATGGAACAAAGCCCGGTCTATGGAATTAATGAATGAATTCCAGTCACATGTCCAAGCACGTGTTAACACTTGAAAGTAGTGACAATATCTTGGTAAAACTCGAAATTGGTGGAGATGTGTTATAACTCGGAATTATCACTGATTTCGCTTCGCAACTCGAAATTTAGCTTGATATACTGAACAGTCTCAGATAATCCCTGAAAATTATCGTGAATAAGTCTCGGTATAACCGAGATAATGACTATGAATTATTATTACAACTGAAAAATGAGATAGATATGAATAAAGAGACTCAGATTTGTATAAGGTGTGATAGTGTATAAAACTTGGTTCAGTTCAAAATTGTGCTCACTCTGAGGTGTAAGTGTTAATCGCATGCTATAGATCGAAAATAGTTCTAATTTCTTGTTACAACTCGTGTATAATTTGGATATTGTATGTAAAATTCTTGTTCAACTCAAAATTGTGTTTATTTCGAAATTGTTTCGTAATGAAATAAGAAATCAGTTCTGATTTCTTGTTACAACTCTAAATTATTGCAATTGTCTAAAAATCAGCAAGAAATTATGATATTTCTAATTGGTGGTAATGTGAAAACCTTCGTTCAACTCGAAATTGAGCTGATTTCGAAATAAAACATGGAACAGTTCGAAATTATTGTTAGTTTCATATTACGGTTTGCAATTAGGGTTAATTTTCCGTTGCAACTTGAAATTGAAACTAATTCATCAAAGACAGAAAAAAGTGAACAGAATTATTGATCGTGTTCAAACTTCGGTATGACTCAAAATGAATTTGGATAATTTCTTCAGTTCGTTCCTTCAACATTAACCGGAAGGGAAGTCGGTAGTACCGACCATAAGTCATGTTCTTGTCTTGTCAGTTCTTGTCTCGTTTTAGTCAGAAAGTAGTTCAGTTGATAGTACTATTTATTGAAATTCGCGATTTTCTTACCAGCAGAAAATGAATGAATCTATGTATATCATACCTATACCTAACTAGTCAAATTTCGGACTTATTTGTGAAATCGTTCTTTGGTGTCCCGACTTGCAAAATAACTACCAATGCAGGATGAGTACGTCACCAATTTGAATGGGTGTTAGGAGAGTGCTGTGAATTGAGTTCGAAAATGAAGCATGTGAGTTGACTTTCAGAACGAATTATGCTGTTTACATGATGTTTTCAGTTGGAAATTGGATAGGTGTGTACACCCCTTTTGTTGACCAGTTTAAACAGAATTTTTCACCGTCAAATCGGAACGTGCAAGGCTTAGCTTAGTTAACCGCCAGCACTGCTGACTGACTGACCGTTCGAATCGAACTTCGCTTGCTTTACTGGGTCAATCTGTACGCGGAAAAAAAATGACTGCCGGCCGCGAAAGAAAAGTTTGTGCTGTCCTGCTGCTGGGATAACAGAACCGAGTTCGTCCTTGTTTCCCTCAATAGGATGCAAAATGATATCATGTTACCTGTTTATAATAGTGAGTATACGATCACTGAAGCGTTTTGCTCTTCTGCAGAAACAGTAAATGGGTCAGTCATCATTCACCCAGATATTTCGATTTCGAACGTCTTGTGAAGTTCTCCGGTAAGTACGTTTAGCAACGTCCATACCATCTGGAGATAGAACGTTTTCAACGAAACGTCTTCATCGTCTATGGAATTCATGCATTAGCAAATTGCATCAAACTCTCTGTATTAGGGTTTTTACCGCTATACACACATAAATCGCTCAGTTTCCCTCTATCTGATGAGTATGTTCCAACCTCAGCTCCAACTATAGAATTATAAAGTTGGTCAGCCAGATATTTCGATTTCTGTTTGAAGCTAAATTTTCTCATTATCACCATCATGTCTTCAGGAGAATTTTAGTAGGAAATTATAGGAAAGAAAATAAGGTTGGAAAAAGAGGTAGGAAAAGAAGTCATTGAGGGGATAATATTAAAATGTTTGTAGTACATGTTTTGCATAACATCTTGAAAGGTTCACAGAAAGTTTCCAATAACACATTCTCAGGATGTACAGATTGCAGAGGTTTAAAGTATAGGTAATATTACAGTAATATTATAGTTTCCCCGATATACTTTTGGAAGTCGATTTTGGAGTTTGAATTCTCCGAATATCTGCCATTTCCATATCAACAGGGTTTCCGCAGAACGTGTGAATACTAAAGAAACTAGCAAAGTCACACACGAATCTCAACTCTAGAAAGGTCACATTATTTTTAGGCTCATTTGAGGCTTGATAATTACCATATTCCCTAATTTTTCGCCCCTCTCCATCATGGAAGAATCTCTGGCTTCGCTAGGTTCGGCCGAACTCAGCGATGTCTTTTTTCGTAAAGCTATATTTTTGCTGATTCGAAACAGTGAAACTGTTGAACTGATTTTAAGCTGATTAATGCGTCCTTCCTGGACTTGTGGAGTGTGGCTATGTGATTTCATTCCGTCGGATGAAATCACATATCGGTGATACTTCACAAGTAACTCACAGAATCAATTCATCTACATGTTAATGATCTACATCGGAAAGGTTGAAGATGATTTCTATGGATCCAAGAGCTGTGTAAAACATCAATGAGAGTCATTCCACACTGTTTACTAGCGATAGATCGATAGATACACACTTCAATCAGAGTGTTTCTTGAAATAATATTTGTATGTACTCACCACATCGAAGTAAGCTATGATACAACTAATTGAGCCAATTAACGATATCAGTGAAAGATGTATCATCAATTTTTGTTTATACAGAACATTCAGGTTTGTACGAACTGTGACGTAATCAGTGTAGTGGAAAATAATTTGTTCACCACTCAACAATTCCATTATTGTAATGAATTGATTTGGGGATATTCATGGATTACGATGAAACTTTCTGCGTGGAAAATATCGGTATTTGGATAATATTTTTCGATATCAGTACTCCAAATTGGAATATACAATGTGTTCCATGTTAATCGATTGGAAATCTCATTTTGAGGGCATTATAGTTGAAGATAATCTACCCTGTGGGCATATGTTTTCATTATTTGAAAATCTTTTATTTAACCTAGACCCAATTGGACCCAATGGAAATTTGGACTCGATACTTCGTTCTTCCATTTTTCTCTGATACCGTGTAATTTGTTGAGTGTCGTCGAGAGGACATTTTCTGAATTTGAATGTATTTTCGAAAGAAATAGAAAAACTATATATTTAATACTCGAGATATAACTCATGCGGGAGCATAAATTAGGTAGATATATTATGTAGTAGTGAGATTCCATTGTGATGAACGATCAATTGGAATGTATATATGAATAGGGGCTTCAATCCAATTCTTCTTCAAACTTTTCAATGTGAAGATATCATATAAATTGAATAAAAAAGGAAAGCACAGAAGATATCAGAATATGAGTTCGCATGTATCCGCAGAACCTAAATATAATTCTTCCAATTCATGTAAAACAGAATATTGATGAACAAATGAGACGTACAGATTAATATCTTCCATGATAGCATTATTGGCAGATAGATAATGTGAAGAAGGCAAAACCACATTATAACAGACACTGAATATCGGAAAGTATTTCGCCAATATCGAAGGACCTCGCTTAACAATGAATTCATAGAATTGTTTAACTCCATCATCGGAATTAGGAATTTATCAAACACGTTAAACTTCCATGACATTTTAAAAGAATCTGAAAAGTGAAAATATCAGATCTCACACCTTATCAAACTGTATTTCGTCGAACCAGAACTCTTCAAAATCATAAACTGTGATGAGAACACCAAAGAATCGGGTGTGTTGTTTCTTGATTTTTTTGGTTTTTCACTGAAATGAATAAGTTCTTTTGAGTCATCACCATTTCTTCCAAATATACACCCGTATTCATAAACCAATCGTACCTGTTTTCTCGGATTCTTGTGAGATTTTTTTTCAAAATATTGCCACTATCGCAATCATTAGATTATAGATTGATAGCTTCCTGTTTTGATTTTAGATGTTTGAAATGATAAAGATAATTTGGTCATCGACCTCTTGTATTGAGAACTCGACACATTTTTGTCGAGATTTGAATTATCATTGAGATATGCTATGTTGGTGTGGATTTTTCCACTTTTTCTGAGAAACTTTTTCATTTCCAGCTGGAGATATTTTCAGTGGTACCCATTCATGAATCAGGTTGGTATTCAGGCATGAAATGTGGAATAACCACTTATAGGAACACCTTTTATCATCCATTATCTATTTTACCATAACACCCATTCGTTATTTACCTATTAAATAATAATAGTAATGGAGTTCAGTTACCAATATTCGATATAATGAATGATTCTTATTATATTATATTTATATATTCTTCTTTCTTATATATTATATTCTTATTATATTATATTTTTATACGATTGGTAAACAAACAGGACTCTCATGAAATATGGAATTGTGCATGCGAATGCCAAGGATTACTATTGTTTGATTTCTTGAAAGTACAAATATATTGTGTAAGTGGAGTGGTAGTTACATAATTCTGATAAAAATAATTTTGAGGAACGGACGAGGAAAGTGATTTTAAGAAATAAAGGAGGTGACAATCATCAGTATTTTTTAAGATGTTTATGTATTCAGAAGGATCTGTATATCCATCCTTCGTGTATATATATATATATATATATGTGTGTATATACATATATATCTTTTTTTGATGAGATTCATGGAACTGAACATGATTATTTCTTTATTAAGGTTAACTGGAGATTTTGTGAACATTTTTTGACGTAGCTACATGGTTTCTCTAGCTAATATTTTTGTTTCAAGCACTACTTTTGGTACTGAGGTATCAATTTATCAATTCCTTGAGGTGTGTAGAGTATAGATACTCTACCGAATCTCCACATGCTTGATTCACTCGAAGGAAACATACCTCAAACTCATTTATATTCAAATAACAATATATCATCAAGAATTTTGTTCAACAATATATTTCCCAAATACTGACACAGTGTAGAATAATTCTGACATACATCACAGGCTTCTGAGACATGAGTTAGGATTCTGTCAGACATTTCAGAATTTCAAAATATCATAGGTATTTCCGACAGTATTTTTTCGACATCCGATGATATAATCGAAGCAATAAAACAAGATTATTGAACCCTAATGCTACTTCTCCTGAAAACGATTATAATGCACTTTAGTGGCTGCCTTCAGAACAAGTGCATAGTCAATTAATTGATCTCGGATGCCTAGGCAATTCCACTTTCTCTTCTCGAAGTGTACTTTTAAGTGTTCATGACTCCATGGTGGGTATTAGAACAGCTTTCGACAGTCGATGGCCTATGACTGCATCTCTTTTCGCGTGGATTATCTTCCATTACACACAGTGAATATAAACTATAACGCTACTTTTTCGAGAGGGAAAACAAAATGAGCTTGGTGAAAGCAATAGTGCGTTGAATAAATAAAAACATAAAAGTAAACCGATGACCTACATCTTCACGATCATTTATTTAATGTATTCGTACTTAGAATGCATGAATGTTAAATCATGAGGAGTCCAGTTAGCTAAGTTTCCAACTGACTATTACGTTACATAGGTACTTCGACCACGACACTTGCTCGAAAATGTTAACGAATCACACTCGATTATGACCAGAAGATTGTTCATTCAAACAGCAAAACGAAAAGCGTACTCTTTGAAGTAATTCCAAGCTTTCTGAATCATTTATTCCATCATCAGGAGAGATTACAAATATATAACAAAAAAATTTGGTGAAATTTCACTCAGTAGAAAAATTACAGGAAAAAACTCATACCTCAGTTGAGAATGTTCACATCCATGTTGAATAAGTATGAATTTATTGTTAAAAACGTCAACAGAAAAAAAAACGAAAGTATGTGAAATGAAAAGTATGAGAAAATCTCTTCAGGAGATTTGGTAGCAAACTGTTCACCTATTGAAATAATTTTGATATTTCCCATAAAATGATTGAAGGTTGCTGCTTGAAGAGCTCAGGACGAAAAAATTGATAACGTCTTATCGACGGTGTAAAATATATCAGATTTACAGAGTGTTCGGAATTTCAGCTGGGTTAGGGGGCTGGTTCTCTACGGAGAGTAGATATGAAAAGATTTCACCCGAATGTTCAATATCTGTTCTCTTGTTCATACATTTATCTTTCTGGTAAATGAAGGACATTTCTGAAAATGGTCATTTACTGATATTATGTTCTCTCGCTGAGATTCCTGCTTCCTGATGTTAGATCAATATTTTCCAAAGTCAAGGACAGAATTCCCATCACAGCATGTACGAATGTAGTATGAGTACTGTATTCCCTTTCAAGATTGTGACATGCAATATATGGGACAATCCGAAAGATCTCTAGTCAATAGAATCACATCACATAAAAGCTACTGAAAATTACATCCGGAAAGTTGTGCTCTAGCAGAACATGTTATTGAAAATTAATTCAATATTTTGTAGTAAGGACAGATATGTGATCTGTCCCAAAATGTTACTGCGCTCGAAATTGAACCTTTGGATACACAAAAGAGAAATTTCCTATTTGTCAGTGATACATTGTTTTTTCAAAAACTTCTACTCATCTCAGTTGACGTTTCGGGAACGAATTTGCTTCCGTTTTCAACACAATTGGAAAATTTTATCTTCGCAGAATTTTTTTCGTTGAGTTGTTTTGACACTGAGAATTGACAATTTGGCAGATGGAGGAATTCTGGTGACAAGGTGTTTTTTATTGTTCGATATTGAATTTGTCATTTCCATATTCAGTTTTGAGAAGTGTGTGCCAAGTTTTATCTATATCAACTGAACATGAAGCAATATTATTGTCTCCGTACAGAAGAATGCAAGCAGACTCTTTGATTTTTCCTTTTTCGTTGTTGTCATCTTCACCCTTGATCTCAATATTTATTTATTTATTCATTCATTTATCTATTTATTTACACTGTTCTACAGAAAAATTTCCAATTACAGAACAGGACAAAACAGAACAAAACATATAATTCTGACAAAAGAAAAAAAACTTCAGACTTATACACAATTTGCACAATATGATTAACAAAATGGAGGAAATCTTGAAACTAACGCAGGAAGTTAGTTTATTGCTGAAAGTAAAAGTTCCTAATTTGCCTCACATTACATTAGAAAATGTCAAGCTGGTTACTTACTGTGTTATAGTTGCTACACATAGTGTGTTCAGCTGATTCTGATTTGTCGGTATATCTTTTCTCTATATTGGTCTTATGCTCTCTCCTCCTTACTGATAGAGGCTTCCTAGTTTCACCGGTATAGTATTTTACACAAACACATGGTATACTGTGAATGCAAAACTAAAAAATGAAGACCACTCATGAGAAAAATTGTACATATGTATATATATACAGGGTGTCCCTAAAAGGTGCGGAAAAAAAGCTACCACAAGTTCCTGAGGCGTAAATATGACGATCTAATTCAACTTACCTCAGTCCAAAAGTGGATGATTCCAGAGATACAGAGTGTCAAAAGTTAAATTTGATTTTCATTAATTGGTGTATTGTCACAATATTCGGCTTGAGGGAGTTTTGCTGGTTGAAAAATTTGAATTTGTTATCATTTTTATTGTGAAGTTAAGAGGGCGCCACCTGCGGAACTTTGCACACATTTAAAACGAAATAACTTTTTTGAGCCAGCCCATATTCAATTTTTGAATGAAAATTCGGATTGTCCAACGTCTCTTACATAAAAAATGTATACGTGGTAAGAGTTGATTTGGGCAGCTGTTTTTGAGATATCTGGATTTCAAAAATTCACTTCGTAAATTAAAATGACGTCACTAAAAACTCAGAAAAAAAAAGTAGGTTCAGAAATGTGTTGGTGATTATATTCTCTAGTAAAAATAGTCATTAGGAATAGGAATAGGAGATTTATCAACAACGGAAGTTTAATTTAATTTAATTAAAAAAAAATGATTTTAACAAATGTTCAGAATGACCTCCATTTTCGTGTGTACAAAGAATGATACGTTTTAAGAAGTTAAATTGAACACTTTGGAGCATTCCGTCATCATTTCTTAAAGCGTCAATTTCAGTTTGAATACGTCTCCTTAAATCATCTTCTGTATTTACTGGCCTAGAATACACAAGGGTTTTCAAAGCTCCCCATAAAAAATAATCCATCGGTGTCAAATCAGGGGACCGAGCTGGCCAATTTCCAGGTTCGTCATTGCCTCTACCTATCCATCTATTTGAATACTGTTCATTCAAATAATTACGTACGTTAATTGAAAACTGCGGAGGAGCACCGTCATGCATAAACTACATTACCCTACGAAGTTCCAAGGGTAGGGAATCTAATAGGTTTGGTAATTCGTTTCGCAGAAGTTCCAGATGATTTTCGCCATTTAGTCGAGGTGGTAGAATGACGGGACCAAGTATGAAAGTGCCTATGATTCCTGCCCACACATTGACCTTAAACTCATGCTGATAATGGGTTACTTTAGTCGCATGGGGATTTTCTTCAGCATAGACATGTTCATTGTGCAAATTAGTAATGCCACTCCGCGTGAAACAGGCTTCATCTGTGAATGAATTTCTTCGTGTAAAGTTCCTATCTTGATTTCTGTGTTCTTGGATGAACCCGCAGAAAGCTAGGTGTGCTTCAAAATCATGAGGTAAAAGATCTTGTACCCGTTGAACATGAAATGGGTGCAGTAGTTGTTCTCTGGTCGTCCTATTTATAGTATTTTTACATACCCCTAGCTCTAAGCCCAATCGTCTGCTGCTGAGTTTAGGATTTTCTTCAATCCTATTTAAAATTTCTTCCTCAACCTCTGGAGTTCTTGCCGTACGTGCACGGCCATAATTAATAGAAACAGGCGCAAACCTACCCGTTTCACGAAGACGTCTTTCAACTGCCGCGAAGGTTTTATGGTTTGGTGAGCGACGATTAGGAAATCTTTCACTGTATACTCTGCAAGATTCTAAACCAATCCTCTGGCAATATCCAAAAACCAATAACATATCGGTCATTTCTTCGTTGGTATACATTGCGGCCATGACAAAAAGAACTTTATTATTGTTTGACAATTGTCTTGACTTGTTTTTTAGATTCGATTTGACCCGAGTCAGTTTTTAGTGACGTTATTTTAATCCAACGCCTACGCTTCAAATGTGTTCAATTTTATTATTACAATAATTTAGACCTGGCCATTCACGAAGTGAATTTTTAAAATCCAGATATCTCAAAAACAGCTGCTCAAATCAACTCTTTTTACGTATACATTTTTTATGTGAAAGTCGTTGGACAATCCGAATTTTCATTCAAAAATCAAAAAGTTATTTCGTTTCAAATGTGTGCAAGGTTCCGCAGGTGGCGCCCTCTTAACTTTAAAATGAAAATGATAGCAAATTCTAATTTCTCAACCAGCAAAACCCCCCCAAGCCGAATATTGTAACAATATACCAATTATTGAAAAAAATATTTATAAAAAATGAAAATCAACTTCAACTTTCGAAACTCTGTATCTCTGAAATTATCCACTTTTGGACTGAGGTAAGTTGAGTTAGATCGTCATATTTACGCCTCAGGAACTTGTGGTAGCTTTTTTTCCGCACCTTTTAGGGATACTCTATATAATATTCTTTGATCTTCGTGGGAAGCAGTCGTTGTGACCAATATCACCGAACATATTATATGTTCGGTGCCAATATATTAAATTTCTTTGTTTGGTGTCGAGCTTTCGAAAATGTTTATTTTCTTTGTCAAGACTAATAACATGAAATATTATATGAAATCAGCTACAAAAAGAAACATAGATGTATAATTTCATATATATTTCAATATACAGGGTGAGTCAAAAATGTGTACCGAGCTTTCTAGGGGTGATAGAACATTGAAAAATAAGTGTAGTTTGATGATTGAACTCATGGCCCAAAATGCATATTAAGGGAGATATATCCTTCCAAAGTTGATAAAATTAAAATAATTTCTCCGCATAACTTCTGAACGATGAAAGCCACCTGATTGAAATTTTGTGCATGAATGTATGTTGTCGAAATACATTTTTTCGTCACACTTCCACATTTCTGATATTGTTATAAAGGGTGTTTTCAGAGGGTGAGTCATAATTTTTTGTAGAAAACTTTTTTTCCTGTATTATTTTCGGTGAAAAAACAGGAGTATTCGATGGAGCGAAGAAAATTACATGAAAAAGGTACTCTTATTCAAATACAAAAAATTGAGCCGTTCGTGAGATATTTGAGTTTTTGTAGTTACATGATATCAGCAGATTGATTTCATTCATCGCGAGATTCAACGGTAACAATATTTTAGCAGGCCATGATGAATAATTTTGTTCGAGTCAACATTGTTGTAATCGATTTGCTCGTGTGGTTTTTCTGTGTCATTTATCACTGTGATTATCAACTGAGATTTTAAGAAATATGGCAGGTTATTCATTCTTTGAACAAACTGATATGCTTCTAATGCTTGGCGAGTGCTTCGGAAATGCAAATGCTGCTGAAATATCGTTATACCGATGAATCTCGCGATGAATAAAATCAATCTGCTGATATCATGTAACTACAAAAACTCAAATATCTCACGAACGGCTCAATTTTTTGTATTTGAATAAGTGTACCTTTTTCATGTAATTTTCTTCGCTCCATCGAATGCTCCTGTTTTTTCTCCGAAAATAATACAGGGAAAAAAGTTTTCTACAAAAAATCATGACTCACCCTCTGAAAACACCCTTTATAACAATATCAGAAATGTGGATGTGTGACGAAAAAATGTATTTTGACAACATACATTCAAACAAAATTTCAATCAGGTGGCTTTCATCGTTCAGAAGTTATGCGGAGAAATTATTTTAATTTTATCAACTTTGGAAGGATATATCTCCCTTAATATGCATTTTGGGCCATGAGTTTAATCATCAAACTACACTTATTTTTCAATGTTCTATCACCCCCAGAAAGCTCGGTACACATTTTTGACTCACCCTGTATATAAAAATATATATAAAATTATACATCTATGTTTCTTTTTGTAGCTGATTCTATATAATATTTCATGTTATTAGTCTTGACAAAGAAAATAAACATTTTCGAAAGATCGACACCAAACAAAGAAATTTAATATATTGGTCACAACGACTGCTTCCCACGAAGATCGAAGAATATTGTATACGAACAGTCACGAAATTCGACATCATATATATATATATATATGGTATAAATGTATATTGTATTCAAATAAACTATATATACAGGTCCACTGAAGTGCGGGTGGCATTGTCGGCAGCATTTATTTTGGAAGGTACCCATCGCCAATCATTGGTATTTGTAGTTTCCTGCATTTCATCGATTCTGTGCGCCTCGATCTATCGATCATGGTATCTTGTGTGGTCTTTACAGTTCTGGCTAGGCAACTTCCCATTACCGCAGTTTTCAACTCTAAACGAGTCATAGAGTCCGGTTTCGTAGGAGCCACTCTAGCTCGAGCCATAACGAGAGCTTATCATTACTCTCAAGTATGCTACTGCTGCGAAGGCTTCACTAGATGTGTCACAAAATATATGAAGTTCGATTATGCTTCATTCAGGCATGTTATAAGAAACGCATCTCGAGATCGTGAGGAGTTCGATCTCCTCCAGGTCATTTTTTCCACATTTTTGGACAACACGAAAGGGAAACCTATGATGTTCGAGGAACATCGTGTCAGCCAGCGGTGGAATTTTGGGAAAGAAGGAAGGTGTTGGAATTTTTCTGGAAAGTTTGGAGGTTGTAAGCATCAGGAAAGACTTCACTAGGCAAAGAATTCCACAACTGTGCCGTTCTATTGATGAATGATGCTTGGTATAGCGATGTTCGACAGGTCTCGAGACTGACAGTTTAGGGGTGACCAGCTTGAGCTCGTCTGGTTTGTCTACTAGGAATCGCGCGTGGTGGCATAATAGATATTTCCGTTGAGCACCGACCGTGAAAGTACCTATAAAAAAGGCAAAGATCGACGACCTTTCTACGATGATCTAGAGAGGTCACAGTCGATGTATGTCTGCATTCATAGTTTCGTCCCATCCAATACCACTACGCCACGTATGGTAAAATTGACCATCAGTCCCAGTGGGGCGACAACTGACATCGCATTTTTCAAAATTTGTCCCTTGGTGGGACGGATAGTTTTTGAAATGTCTTTCAGTTTGTCCAGTTTGTAGCAGAATACATCAGTCTCACCATTCCAAAACAATCCTAGTACTCGCTGCAATGTATCGCAGTTCAAATACAAGCCTTAACAGAATTCATTATAGTCCTTCCTTGCAGTTGAATATCCAATTGACCAATTCGAATCCTCCCAGTCTCTGAATTCAGTCAGTCCTCTTCACTGGTATCAGCGCAATCCAAATAGTCATTCGTTAATGCTGTCAAAATATCTTTCCTGTCTGTCATCTGCTCGGCATTGAGATTTTCAACAACATGTGCGAACGTTGGCGAGATAGTCGCATTATTTGCGAACTGAATCAATAGGTTCATGTTACATTCTCTAACCTCACTTACTCGTCAAATACTCAATGGCTAATTGGAATATCTTCTTTCTACAATTGGGTACTTGTTGGTATCGCACTGATGATGATGATTTGCAATTGAGATTGAATATTTTCACACGAAATACTACTCTCTTCATTTAATTGAACTGTTACGAGTACACACCCAATTCAAATTTCACATTGTGTGATCTGCCCTCCTAATTCAAAACCTGGAATACCATTGGAAAATAGACAAAGTTCCTGTACCGTTTTCGATTCCAGCTCCACATCCGCGGCTCATTGGCGTCCGGCTACGATTCGGGAGCGGATCAAGCGACATGCGGCCGCCCTTTCCGCTCTGGCAAGATGTACCAGCCGCCCTGCGACCTCGAGAAACAAGGCTTCTGTACCTCCGCAGGCAAGTCCTATCCCTGGCAGGCGGTGAGGCGCTTCGTCAAGGACAACCAAGGACTCATGCGCCGCATGTACGGGGATCAGCGCCATAGCCAGGTGCTTAGAGGCGAAGTGCCTCAAGACCCGGAAGTGTGGCGTCCTCTAGAAGGCTCCCTGAGGTTCTCCAGGTAACATTTCTTATATTACCATTAGCTAAAATAGGTTGTTACAGCTTGAAATTGAATGAACTCCCAAGTCTGATGTAGTGTAATAAGGCTCACGTTGTGATTGTCATATAACTATAAAGCATGTATGTATCGAAGTATATCTTGAAACAGTGATAACATCTATCATACAATTCTTTCTTGAAGCCTCTTACGAGTTCAAACCTCCAAGGTGACAGTTAGTATAACAACCATAAAATACTTCGAATGCAAAAAATCATTCCTAATCGGTGTGCAGTAAGCGTTTGTTAATTCAATCATGACGTCACCGGAGATATTTACAGAATGGACACTAACTGGAATTAATTCTCTAGCAGAGAGATGAATGATTTTTCGAAAAAGTCCTCGGATACGTCGACGTTTTCATATATTCACCTTTATTTATCTCCACAAAAAATCTACTGATACAACTGATATTTGTTATTTTTTGCTGGTGTTTTTACACAGCATATTTGATGATCTGAGATTGTATGCCGTATGCTGACAGTTTTGAGAAAATTAGAGACTCGCATAGTTTGAGCTTGAGGTTTGAAGAGAAGATATCTCGATTCGGGTATAATCTTCTCGATACGTTGTACGATGATTGACACGAATAACTGATATGTTTCCTGAATCTTAGATCTGAGTCCAACCAGAGTCCCAGGTTTTTGCAAACATTTACTATAGGAAGAGTATCATTGCCTACGTTAATACGCAAAAGATCAGCTGCAGACTCTCTTACTTTATTAGGGCCATAGCATCACTTTAGACTTTCTCGAATCGAGCTTCAGGTTATGAGCACATGATATATCAAATAGAGAGTTCAAGTCATTACTAATTGAGTCTTGTGATTTCTGCAGATCAGGGGTGTGAATGTTGAATAGATTTGTGTATCATCTGCATAGTGGTGTCTCGTTCAATTACTAGTAAGTCTATGAAAATCAGAAATATACACTGAAAAAAGTAGTGGGCCTGAAATAGATCGTAAGTTTCGCAAGATAATTTGAAATAAGAGAGTATATCATGATTGAGAGAATCAGACAAGTGATTTTCCTAATATCCACTGCTCGAAATATGTCATCAGTTATCGAAAGGAGAGCAGTAGTTGTGCTGTGTTGAGATCGAAAGCCCGATTGAACCGATGTTACGATCTATTGATGCTCTCCAAAGGCATTCATTTGATCTTTCATTTCTAAGGAAGGTATCCAACATGTATCCAACTGCATTGCCTCTTCATATGTAGCAGGTCAATTCGGCAGAAACGGGAATATTACGGGAAATTGATTATCTGCAGATACATAATTGTAACGGTCAAGGAGAGATAGTTGAGAGCTGGTTTTATCAGGATACGTATGGCTACTGAAGGGTTGATGCAGTTAACTTTCTTCGGTTCATTAGGAACGTCGGGACTCTTTTTTTTTTCGCAAGATTTCGAGTGATCTGAGAGTATTCCAGGTTGATTTTGAATTTCTTTGAAGTCAAGTTGGCCCTCTTCTCCCTGTGAATTCCTCCCGTTCAGCTTGGATGAATTTGTTTTTCTTTATCTAGTTTTGCTCTATCTCTCAGTTGAATCATTTGTTTTATATTATAAGTGAGCCATGGTACAGGAGATTTACTTACTCTTTTAGTTAAAAAGGAGCATATACATCAAATATAGCTGGCACATCATTGTTCGGAAAATCAAAAATTTCGTCTATATTTTTCCATTCTATATGAAACAAATCGAAGTTGAAATTGTTTGACTAAAAATGTGAGAAAACGCTGTAAGTGAGTACCTTCACTTTGTTCTCCAGTTTGAGTTTTGATTTGACAAAATACTGCCATATGATCGGATATTCCATTGATATCATTCAGCTCAGCAGAAGCCACTTGTTCAGTGTCAGAAACGAAGACGAAGTCGATGGAGGTTTGACAACTGTTAGTTATTCGAGTTATTCACCAGCTTTCTAATGAGGGGTCACAAGCCATAGGGTTGCATTTGAAACATTGTAAGGGAAGATTCAGCTACCCGTCAAGGCCTATATTCATCATATTGCTAGGAAAATGTAGGTAGGTATTCGGTACAATTCAGTTCTGAGAAAGACCTGAATTAGTCCTGTTGTTTTATGATGGCATTGGATCTATCCAATTCCGACCCGATAAACTATGGTGACCAATAGGTTCCAACAATATATTTCGAGACACTGAGATCAAGGTCATACGTTCTTTCGCCCATAGCAAATTAGATCAAGATCAAGATAGTTTTCAAACTCAAGTTTTCCAAGATAGATGCGAATTTCAACTTCGATAGAGCCCTGCTCAAACCAAATCGATCTAAATGGTAAATAGTCCTATGTCATGGTTTTATCATGGTATTTCATCGTGATACGAATATATAGACTTGTAGAGTATTTATTAGATTATTTCAAGGTATTAACGAAGTAGCAGTGTCATCATATGCTCTCACAAAACCTCTATAAACTTTCATTGGAGCTATTGGACATTCGAAATGTTACTTTGGTTTCCAGGTACGAGGACGAGGAGGACATCGCCAACGACGTATTTCCCTTCGAGGAGGAGGGCAGAGGCTTCAAGGAGGACTTCCCAAACGAGGATATACTGAACACAAAGTTCGTCTACGCGGAGGAGCCGATTATCACGATAAAGTTGGCGGGGTTGAAGACTGCGCCTCACTTCAGATCGACTACGGAGAAGCTGGTCGTCAGCAAGGATGCTTCTGCTACCACCAGGGGGTACGAAGAGACTACCACCGCCGCTAGCTCTGACGATGTGGATACGGAATTGGTGACTGAGCAGTCTACACAGAGCAGCGAATTCAATAATACAGATAGAATTGATGATGAGGGTGAAAATAGTATTCCTACAACGATAGAGGCAGATGCTAGCAAGGAGAAGGGGGCTGAAGGCGATGAGAAAGACAAAATAGAGACTATGCTGTTTCAAGACTTAGATGAGGATGATCAACCGAAGAAAAAGGTCCACTTCAACTACGACGGCAAAGGAGTGTAAGTGCATGTTATTTCTAGAAGATGTATAAAGAACTCGCTAGAATTTGAAATATCGTACTAGAACATATGGAATATTCATCATACATTGCCAACTTCAACGAAAAAGTCTGTAACTATGAATGGCAACACCATAACCATCATAGTCCTACGTTCGACAATCGGCTATACATAATGCTCGAGATCGAACGAATCGCAGTATCAATAATTTTTGGTGATATGTGTTAATTTGAGATATGACAACATGAAGGATACTCGGCTTGGTCAATCAAATATCCAAAAATGAAGCTACATTAACATGAATGAAATAATATCATGTCATGTTTCCACAGATTGAAATCAGACAATTGAATTCCCTATTACAACATTCGATAGTATGGAAGTCATCATTATATTTCCTATTTTAATTCAGTCTACGTATAGCCTATACGAGGAGATTTCAAAATATATGAATATAATATATATATAATAATATGATATTTTTAATGATAGATTTTTGTTCACTCTTTATTTTCTTATATTTATTTTCATTTACATCTCACAAAACTACCATCCATCACAAATATTTCAATAAGGGAGCGACAAATACCTGTGTAATCATAACCCTGAAAACAATGTATAGGCAACCTAAACAAGCGAGCAGACCTAGCGAGAGTGCCATTATGTCAGTGTTGCCAAGTTCCTTGTCGCAGGCTTAATCAGAGTCGGCCATGGTGTAGGTGTTCACTATAGCGATAGACAACAAACAAGAATGTGAAGGCTTGAGGAACGGTGACAGATGAGTTTGATTTTTCTATTGGAATTCCAGTTGAGCCTATGTTGAAGAGATGTCGCTGATACTGTTCCGATAACAACGTTAGCTGTATTCTTTCGACACAATTGTTCTTATCTATAACTACATACTTTGAAATCATATGATCGTGGTTTGATTTTTCTTTCGAAATCAGTCACATCCGCACTACATTCCTGGATGTGGTCTGTGATCCCTTTGTCCCTGAAGAACATACAGGTATTCATGAATAGAATGTTCTGTAGATTATTTCACTTATGCTAAGATACACTTTTTTGATTGGATGTTTTCGATTTGTGATTCGCTACCTGATTGGCTAATAGATGCTGTGTTTTTGTTTTTGTATTTCGCTTCCTCACGTACAGCAGACTTGATAACATCATTTTATTCGTTATAGCGGATAATCATTCATATGTTAGTTGTTAGATGGCGACACAAAAATGACAACAATATCAGTATTATTGAGAATTGCACAACCAATGTTATAAGAACGTTGATTCAGAAGTAGTGATTTAGGTTACCTCTAAGTTATTGTACAAACTACATTATGACAATCTCAAAACATCAACTATGTGTGTACAGAAATCTGCAGAAATGCCGACATCTTCTGAGGAGTTTCAGAACTTGAATGCCATTAAAGCTGAATATGCCGTTAGTGTTTTTGGCGGGACACCATCAGTGACTGCACCAGTCTGAGGACATCATATCATGGACATGTCATTGTGTCAAATGTCATGTCAGCGGTGTCTTTTGCAAGGTATTCGCTAATCCAAAAGTCTGGACGACCTCTGGTAGCTAAATTGTGAACCTACTTAGTGAGTAATCAATAATGGATACGTGTGCGTCTTATCAATGGATCATCGTTATTTCGGCGTGCTTGTGCGATATCAGAGATTATTGGTGGATTATATTTTGTTCTCATCGTATTTGTAGATCTGTGTGTAGAGCGAACTTCAAAAGTAGGACTCTAAACGAATAATTTTTGGGATAACCCAAACTCGAAAGGTATTCACAGGAATGATTTTATGCTTCGAGTACTTTTATAAGCCCAATAATTTCAGGGTTGAGATACTCAAAATAATAATGAGTGGAGAACCGAGTCAAAATACTGGCACAACTAGGAAGACATTGCATAACACTAACTGTTGTGTTTGAAACTGTTCTTCCAGGAGAAATGAATATGGGACAATTTCATGCGTTCTCAAGAAGGATGCTTCTGAAGTTCATGTCAAGAATTATTATGGTATACTTGAGACAGTCGATCGAAGAAAAGCATAGACAAATGCTTTGTTGATCGGAAAACCTGTGACTCACTTCATTCGAGTTTGTTTCCTCCATTTTATTCATTTTATTAGACATTGGAAAGCATTACATTACCTCACAATATGATAGTTCTTCAACACACTATCAACAATTGTCCAAAACACACACGAAAATCCAAGATATCACTTGTTCAACGTTCGAAAACAATTAAAACATTCAAAATAGCCACGCCGAACAGAGAGATTACTCACTATCCGCCATATTTGTTTACGTCTCGTAGCGCCCTCTTCGGAAGTTGTCATCTTGCGGCGAATTACAATGCGGTATGTATAAAAATACAAGAAAAAAATCAAAGTTGTTCAGGTTTTATCCATGAAATGATCCGCACAAGAACGATTATCGAAAACTCCTTCTCTTTTTCGGAACAAATCGAAGGAATTATATTAAACTTATATTGTGTCGAAAGAATACAGTTGTCGTAGATTCGAGTGAGTCGACAGCGAGAAGTTTAGCCAGTTTTGCATTTGATCTGAACGATTTTTATAAGTTTTGCGCCTCTCTCGGATCTCTCACCTTCGTTGAAACAATGAGACAATATTCGCTTGATTAGTTGGTAGAAATCTTTATTAGATAATAAGAATCTTAAACAAACATGCCAGCCTCATCAACATCATATCATTCATATCAGAGCCAGGAATTTTCTGATTCAGATTGTTCGAAAGTATTTCGTTATTTCATTTATTTGTCATCTTGACAATATCGGAAACATTTTCCGATACTGCGATTTGCTTTGCTACAACCAACTGTCAAAGTAGGTATATGACATAGTAATATTCATAACACGTATATCAATCCAACCAAGTTTGAATGAAATAGCCACGATTCCATGGTTTCAGGAACGCCTGTCCCGTGAGAGAAGAAGTGGTGGCCCCTTTTTGGGCGAACAACACTCGCGGTGAGGTTCTCGCCCTCCTCAATATGTACCCCTTCGAGCAGTACGTGCACTGGGAGAAGTGCACCTTCGAAAACCGCCAGATGTACTGCAGGGAGGGGTGCAGGTGCGAACAGCAGTACCGCCTCCACAGATTGCTGGCCTACGATCCGAACAACGAGTGCAGGGGAATCTTCTCGGACTGGTTCCGGTTCCCGTCCTGCTGCCTCTGCATTTGCTACGATATGCCGGTGGAGTTCCGGGTGACTTCCAGGAGCCCTAGATATCGACAGGGTTCTGATTATAATTGAAAGTTTGTCTAGTCCATTTCTTGGTCTCTGATGACATTGCGTCCATGATACACCATCGACATATAAAGAAGACATTATTTATCAACCTATTATTTCCCTGAGGATTTCGGTTCATCAATTCATGGTAAATACATGTTTTGAAGGTGCAGTTCGTCATTTATTTATGCATATAAAAAAACAGCTGTGAATGATGGCATGTTGATTTTGATAAATCTCTATTTATTTATTATGTAAACAGCTCATATTCATACATGAGGTTTTTCTCTATGTCATGGCTATCATCTAATCAAAGTGATAAACAGGAAGTTGGAATAATGTTCGATTGAGAATTCATTGTTTTTCATCCAATTTGTCCTTCTCACTACTTGATTAATCATAAATCAGTGAATTTTTCAAGTGTCAATACAAAAGGGGTTCCCGAGAATTGAGTTAATTGTTGTTGCAAAATGAAGCGAATGCTTTCGGTTCTGATTTTTCACACATTGTAATGTTATTACACATTGTTATGTATCATTTAATTTATTGACATGATGAACAAGGCTAGTGTTTATAATAATGAATAATTGATCAAATATACATTATCATTACTATCAACTATATGTTACTTCTTATGGCAAAATTATCTTGCTAATGTTGATTATATTTTTTGTTATGTAATTTCTAAGCATAGAAGAATACTATTAGTTATATTCAACCTTGATATCATGAATGGATGGATAATATACGACATTTATGTAATATATACCTTATTTGCAAAATATGCTGTGTCCTATTAATTGACATCACTCTTGGGAGTTATTTGTCGCTCGACAAAGGTATAATACTATAATTTTCAACATATCATTCATACCGTATGCATATGCCAAAATTATCCGAGTGAATGATATAGCCATTCAATACAAGTAAAATACTATACCGTATCTACAACTGTCCAATCATACATCCATAACGTACTCGATTTTGATCAGTTACTGGCATTACTTGTTCTAATGAATTGAATAATAAGACAGAGTTATGTATAACTCAATCGATCAGTCAAATCTAAATAAATCTCACTTCCGCAGGACCTGTCTCGATCTGATGTGATACACATTAACACTTATGAGATATTAGGTAGGTACATGAACTTCAAACAATGCATGCGCGGATTTGACATGAATATACACTTATCGCAGACGTTTTTGGTGATTAGTTTCAAGATTCATCAGATCCTGATTTTTCATGTACTGGACTTATATGAAGGAGCTACATATGCATGTGTAATGTCTGAAGATAGACATATTGAACATTTACTATGATTTCTACATGTTGTATATTTTGTTATTGATGAATTAGTTTTATTCATTGCCCTTTAATCATTCAATGCAGGTAGTAACTACAAAATAACAATGAATCCAATTTGCATTCATGACAATGTATCTCTGTAGTTGTTCGTAAAATAATTTTTTGCTGCGAAGTGGTTTATTTTGGGCAAAGAATTCAAAAAACATTTTTTGTTTAGCATGAAACAGGCTATCGGAGATAGATTTAAAAAAAATTGAAAAGGTACATCAGAAATAAATTTTAGGGTTTGCGTTTTACACCCTTACAACCATTAGGTAAATCAAATAAATTACTGGCTCAGTGTCTTTTTGGTAGTAGAAAATGTCAGGTTGATTTCAATACCGTAACTTTTCTGGTGATTGTGAAAAAAATTGTTGGACAAATTTTATGTACCCCCTTCAAAGATCCTATCTTTTTTTCGATGAGGAATCACCCCCTCAAATGTTCCACACTTATTTAGTTACACCCTGTATATGAATATATATGTATAAACTGACCCAAATATACTAATGGCCCGATATTCTCTCGCTTCAGCTTTTTCCTAATTTATATTGTTTTCCTATAGTTGCTTCTATTAAGAATTATGCCGTCATTGCATCTGAGTGACATATTTCCAGATTTATTGTTCAGTTATTATGGAATGTTGTTGAGTTGAATGAGTGTTGAAGTTTGTATACACCTACCTAGTCATCCAATGTTGAAAGGTATTTCGATTAAATCAGAATACCTAATTCATTTTCTTGTTGAATCCATAATATACTATAAATGTATACCATCTGAAACAATACTCAGTCCAACTGACTGAAATGAGTCTGGTTCCATTACAGTAGATGTATACATTATCTCATTTTCATAGAAATGATCCCTCTGCATTCAAAATTTCCAAATGAATACTGGACTATAAAATTACACTAGAAGTTTGGCATCATTATATTCTGCCCAGGTTTCTATAGCCTCGCACACAGTCCCGACTCACTACTACTACCAACTTTATTACCATCATATACCATCTATGTGAGAATGTTTGTTCATGTATGATATTGAATTGAGAACATAAACAGTTATATACATTTTCCAGCTTTTTGTGGGATTTTCTCTCCTCGTTTCTGAAAAATAGAATAGAAGTTATTAAAAATTATTTCAATATATTTGTAGTAAAGACAGATTTTTTGATCTGCCCCAAAATGTTACTGCACTTGAAATTAAACCTTTAGATACCTAAAAGGGAAATTCTCTATTTGTCAATGACACCTTGTTCTTGAAGAATTTGGAAATACAAATATATTTAATAAGAATAAAACCTTTACTTATCTTTGAGGACGTTTCGGGAACAAATCTGCTCTCGTTCTCAACACAATAAAAATATTTTTCTCTTCTAAAAATTTTTTCAATATGTTGTCGGTTTTGACACTGAAAAGTGACAATTTGGTAGATGGAGGAATTCTGGTTGAATTGGGACCACTCATGTTTACTTTACACTACTAGTAAAATGTACGATTTCAACATTGCCCGCTCGTCTATAGTCATCCATGTTAATAAAACGGGGAATATGAAACACCAGAACATATTTCATTCATTTGTAGGAATGTATTCTGTAGGAGCGTGCAACGTAGGACCATATCTCATAGGATTGGTAATTCATCAGATCCGTAAAACATAAGGAATGGTGATTCATAGGAGCCGTATTTCGAAGGATTAGTAATTTATAGGAATCGTAATTCATGGGAACAGTATTTCATAGGCATCGTATTTCATAGGAATCGTATTTTGTAGGAATCCTAATTTGTAAGAACCGTATTCTGTAGGAACCGTATTCTGTGTGTTCTGGAATAGTACCCAACAATGATGAATGACTTTCTGGTTCTTATATACCCACTCATCCATTGATGTGTAGTGAACAGAGGATTTTCAATTTGCTCGATTTTGTCAGTTTTCCTCATTTCCAGAAAAATTGACTGATGGGTCTAGAGTTCGATTTTTGTGAAACGTTGATTGGTGAGAACCGCATTTCGATATCTCTAACCGTTTTCAAGATAGGTATAGGCCAAAATTGACATTTGACCGATTTTGAAACAATGTCATGCCTTTTTTATTTGTGAATATTTTTCCAAATACTCAGTAATATTTTTTTTCGGCACTTTTCGATATAGTATGATCTACTAAAAAATATATCGTTTATCAGTTGTTCGATATCGAAGCCAACTTTTTCATTTCAAATAGATACCATTGGCTTTGATTTCGACCTTGAATAATACAGTCACTGATATTATGAGTTTTGGAGATCTAAAAACAAACATTTTCAATTTTCAAATATGTTGAAAATAAGTTTTGGCATACTCTGTGGATGATTCAGTTGATTTATGGAGATTATAAATGATTAACTCAACGTCACTCAATATTCTCATCATGAAAAATGGTTATCCAGATGAAACTGGTATGTATTCGAACTTGAACTTGAAAAACTCGGTACTGTTTATTTTGGTATGAAAGTGAATCAAAATCATGGAAGAAATCTGACTCATGGAGTGTTACATCCTTTTGAAGTTGAAACAGAAGTGTCACATCAACAAGAATCATTCAGTAGAATTTCCTAAAAGTTCTAAGCCCTCCTCGTCGAATCCTATATCGATTTTTTTTTTAATTTCTCTACGTTCAGTAATTAGTAACTCTTGATCGAGATACTCCCTGTATCAGTGTTCATCATCGTGTGAAAATATTCTAGTAGAAAATAAGGAAACAAGCTGTTAGTTGAAAATGAGAACCAAAATCATTGAGAAGTTCACAATAATTTTGAATTTTGTCCGAGAAATCTCATTCTCGATACACTGGAAGAATTTCTAGTGGGATGACATTTATTTCATACAATTATATTCGAAATTTTTCGGATGATAATCACTCGGAAAATCAGATGAAGATTCAAATATTGACACCATTGGAATTCTGATCGTTCAGATGCCATCCACAACATTTCATTGAAAATTTGAGAACGATTATTGTCATCCCCAAATGCAACGCGGCGGAAATGTGCGATTTTGTGTGGAAACGATGCGTTTTCGGACTTAGGTTTACTGATTTTTTTGGACTAATGGATAGGCACGAAAGTAACTGATACGACTGAATCAGAGCTAGTAACACTATTGAAGAAGGTGGAAAAACTGAGAAGTAATTTTTTCAATAGGCGACGGCATAGATGGGAGAATGTTACTGTCCTCTTTGCAGAGATAAACGAACGATTAAATTATGTGTGATCATTTTAGGAATATAAAAACCATTTTGTCATCCTCAATACCTACGAACAATTTCATGTACTGACTGTCCTGGAGCGAGATCATTCCTATTCTGCATTGTAACTTTGAATCAATGAGTTTTGTCGAAACAATATTGTGTAAGAGTTCACTCCTAGAGCACCATCTGTGTACGACTTCTGCTAAACTGGCCCAACTAGACGTGTTGTCGTGCTGCAATGCAGATTTCTGCTTTGTTTCGGATATGGATTATCGATCGGATTCTTACAGAGTACGGTGCTTTGAAATACGGTTCCTACAGAATACTGTTCCAATGAATCACGGCTCCTATGAATAACCAATCTTACGAAATATTTTGACGACCCTATGAAATACGGTTCCTATAGAATACAGATCCTACATGATTCGAATCCCACAGAATACGGTTCCTACAAAATACGGATCCTACAGAATACGGTTCCTACAAAATACAGTTCTCACAATATAGGGTTCCTACAGAATACAGTTCCTAGAGAATACCATTCCTACAAATTAAGGTTTCCTATGGAATACGGTTTCTACAGAATACGGTTACTACGCTTTACCATTCCTAAGAATTACTGTCCTAGGCTTCACGTTCCGATGTTTCAACAAGTGTTAGTGAACATCTGAATATAAATATGGTAACCATTCCTGTAGAGTTTCTTGCATCAGCGCGTAACCTGGGCCTACTGGTAGATAATTACCACGTAATTATATGGCTGAGAAGAGCATTGATCAATTTGGAAGTAATCTATTTTGAGCAGAAAGATTGATGAACTCTTATGTGATACCCTTCTTGTATTGAGCCATCTCAATTTTGCCTCTGTTGTCTTTCATCAATGCCTATCTCAATTTGACATTTATAGAATACAGCGTATGCAAAATAGCTGTGCAAGATTAATTCATGACAGTAGAAATTGAAGAAATGGGGTGGCTCAATATGAAGGTAAGATGGCTCGTGAACTATTTGTTGTTTCGTAAATAACGTTATAATGAACAATCAGCCTCAGAATATCTTATCGATGCGAGTTGGATTTTTGTAGAAATCTACATGATGGAATATAACAAAACCATTTCATGAAACTGCACTTTTCGAAAGAATCTTCTCTCACATAGCTGCCAAAATCTACAATAATTCATCAAATTCTGACAATACCAATAGACTTCCATTTTGCAAGTCAATAGAAAAATCCATTCCTATTGGATCCTTCACACAACCTTACTGAACCAACTAATCACCTCTTGATGTATACCATCTCTTTTTTCCTGTCTTCATAATCTTCTGCTTTCTAAGAGTGGATTTATGCAGCCCCATTTGACAATTATCAAGTAACATTCATCAATTAAGAATTAAGAATCACAAGTTGAACTCCTTGTTTTCAATGAATGTGTTCAGGCAGACAATTAGCAACTAATAATTAACAAGTAACAAGTAAGAAGATGGCCAACTTTTTACTTCAATTGAACCAGGTTTTCTTCTAGTACGCAACTAGTGCCAATTGGCTCTAAGACTGGTAGAGGAACCTTGCGATTGGTCAGACCTTGTCTGAGAGATGATGAATATAACATCACTTTCCATAGGTTATAGATCATTCTAGGGTTGAAAATCATTTTATAAAACATATCTGGATGATACTATGTTGAGTCGATCTCGTTCGTAGTTTCCTGTGATTTACGTTAAAGAAGATAAGGAATTTGAAAGCTTGGGACTGACTTGTGCGTTTATACGTTCCATATATTTGTACTCGTTAATTTGATCTGCATAAACGGTAATGTTTTCGCTACTTGTTACATGCTAATGCTTGATTGATAAATGTTACTTGATAATCGTTAAATGTGGCTGCATGAATCCACACTGAATCTTTTCTATCTACTCTGGGTACTTATTTTTTTGTGCTCACTTTCCTATCACTGCCATCATTCTCAATATGATTCATTCTAAATTTCTCTCTTGGTATTCATTTTGAAGGCTCATCGTGTTCATGTGTGAATTTACATCGTAATCTTCAATTTTCACATGATACTCTGTATTCACTATTCGACTAGGAGACTTTCCTCGTAAATCACATAAATAAATAGATAAATAAATGTTTGACCACTTCTACAAAAAGAAGTATGATCTCTTGAAGTTTTTCTAATATTCAATATTCTATATTCATATATATTACCTTTTTCATAGATTCTTCACTGACATTTATTTTCTGATGATTACGAGATCTGAGTCAGAATTCCGAGATCCAAGTGAATCTCGAGATCCAAGTGGTCGGGATTCCGAGGTCTTGGTCGGGATTCCGAGGTCTTGGTCGAAATTCCGAGATCTAAGTCGAAATTCCGAGTTGTCAGTAGGAATTCCGTGATCCAAGTCGCAATTCTGTGATCTAAGTCGGAATTCCGAGATATTAGTCGGAATTCCGAGATCTGAGTCGGAACTTAGATGTGGATGGCCCCTCTAACTTCCGTATAAAATTGACTATATTCGAAGTTCAAACTTCGTTCACCTTCAATGCTGACCACTATAAAATTCATAAGATTTTTCTCTCCTTGCGATAGCGCTAAATTTTGACGCCCCTCAATTTTGTTGCCAAGAAGAAAATGGAAAGTTGGGGACAAATATATTACATTTATAGATACCATATGAAATCCATTATGCAGTGAACGGGAGGTACGAAGAAGGAGGTGTAGTTCACTATCTTACTCCACCAGAAAAATAATTTTGATGTTGAAGACATAAAATAGGAGATCGATACTTCATCATCAGCAATATATAGGAAGTCATCGTCCAAGGAGGTAAACGTATTTTAAAAAATTGTCTATAACTAGTTAGGAAAAAAACCTACCTACCTACCTACTGATTAGTAGTCAAAATTAGATCGTGATGGACTGTTACATAATCTAACTAAGATTAGATCTAGACTGTTATCACAGTTTATAGCTTATAGCTATAAGCTATGAACTGATGTCTTGTTGAATATTGAAAGGATATTGAAAAGTATTGAAATAGCTAGGAATTGAATAACTTGACTCTGTAGAATTTGATCCGCTCATTGATTAGGTTGATCATAGAAATTATTTATTGGGAAGATTTATATAAGTCTTGAATTACGATCATAATAATGAGGAGGAGCAATAGAAAGTTGTGCAATTGGGTTGAGATAGCATGCGATCAAATTGATATCATCAATTATCATATTATCAATTTTCCGTTCTATTATTATGATCATTCTGGTATTGTGGATGCTGGTGAAATGAAAAAGATCTTCTGAAGTGAGGGTGACATCAAAGGACTATTCCTCACGAGATATCTTAACAGAATTTTTCTTTTATTTTTCTTTGAACTTTGTTTGACCCTGTATAAAGAGGATTGAGACAGCGCTAATTTTTATCAAATTCATCGTGCATATAATAATCACGAAGTGATGTTGCCTTTCAACTTCATATAAATAATAAGCAGAATATCTACACGGAATTAGTTGGTAGTTCAAGCGTTATCGAAACTGGTCATGACAGTGAAGTTTCGTTGTTTGTATCGTGAATATGGATGGCCTAACTTGTTTACGCTCGATTTCATTTTATCTTTCTTTGATGTTCTTGGTATGTTTTTCCTCTGAAGACGGAAGTTACGGTGAGTTCATTACTTTACACTTGATCGTTGATGATCGATGTCGTAATCTTACTGAGTACTGATCTACTTAGTCATGTAGTTAGATTTTTCAGAAGGGGAGGGGGGGGGGTGATTTAGTAGCGGAATTGGGATTGAAAATTGGGCTTTGCCTAATAGAACAGCAACAACGGTATAGTCAGACAGATTTCAAATCTAGAATACATTGACTGAACACAAAATTGTGCTTTATCGGCTTATACTTTCATAAAAGTTTCTATCAATAAGGAAAAACGAGTAGGTATTGAGCTTGATAACGCACTGTAAAGGAGAAATTTCTTCAATCGTTCAATCTAGATAATTGTATTAGGAGATTCAAAAGGTTGTATCGCACGATTACATATTTTGCAAATCCGTGGCAAAGTTTTTGGATCTGTCACTAACAGAATAACATTAGATCAAACAATGTAAGGAAAAATGTTCTTTTCTTCAGTGCGTTTGCATCAAAGCTTGTTTTTGAAATTCCTTTTTTACGATTCTCAAATAATGAAAACTTCAATTCCAACTCGATAGGATCGCGTCGATTTACTATGACTAACTTCCGGCTCCATCATCAGATCAGCTCCATGTCCTGATAATATTGCATTGTCATCTGATTTACGTGTGCATGCGAAATTTCAGCTGAATCTGGAATCGGTGAATGTGTCGAAATCAACTTGCAAGATTCGATTACAGACAGACAGACATGTGCAACTGAAAAAAAATCTCCGACCCTCAAAACTCACACAAAACTATTTCGAATAGAATCGGACCATAATTACAAATTTCCACCGCCATTTTGAACTTTTGAATTCAGACAAAAAATCATCCACCCCGAAAACTCCATATTGGAGCCACTTTTTTGGTTTTTTTTTGTTAAAAATTTGATATTGATTGTCATCGGAATTGTGTACCCCTACCAAATTTGAAATGAATTAGACGATTAGAAGTGAGTTGAATTTAACTAGCAAGATCTGATTACAGGCAGACAGGTCAGAGACTACAAAATAGCATTCCGTAATCTCAATCGGGCTCTTCAGGAATAATAGTCTAATTGATCTCGCGCCTCTTTACAAGCATTTTTTGCATTGTTCATTTCGAAATATGTACATCGTACATTTCTGTTGGTTAATGAATATAATTATGAAATCAATAATATTATCATTATTATTTTTTTTTCGTCGCATCGACTGCAGAGGTCATTAGCCTATCAGGATATATTTCATCCTGTCAATGAATTCTTTTTATGTGGTATATGTGCAGTTTATTCTTTACTCTATCATGATTTTTCGTGAATATCCGTCTCTTCCGTTTCCGAAGAATAGAAGTGTTCGAGTTGATAATATTTTCCAAGCATCTTTGTAAAGTGTTCGGTAATCCTATTTGTAATTTGATATCTCGATACTGTGGGCATTGTGTGAGGATGTGTTTGATGGTCAGTCGGCTATTACAGTGTTGGCACCTAGGCTGTTCTTCTCCACGCAATATGGAGAAATTGGTCAGATGATTTTTTTTTATCTGTGGACAACACGAAAGGGAAACTTATAATGTTCGAGGAACATCGTGTTAGCCAGCGGGTTAGAAGGAAGGTGTTTTTCTTGAAAGTTTGGAGGTTGTAAGCATCAGGAAAGACTTCATCAAGATTCCCATTTCAGAATTCTTGTCAGATCCTCATTTAAAGCATCGACCTGCCTTCGTCTTGCACCTCTGGCCTCGTTGAATGATATAGGGGCTCTGGAGGAAAAGGCGGAATGAAGTATAATATCATCCGCAAAGCTATGAACTGGGCTGGAGGTCACATTCAACAAATCATTGATGTGGAGCAAGAACAAAGTTAGTGCCAAGACAGAGCCTTGTGGAACACCAGCATTGATCGTCATTGTATCAGAGTGATCTATCTGCAAGAAAACTCGATAGTGAAAGACACAGTTGGGGCGGCAAACCATATGACGGAAGTTTCGCTAGGAGGCCATGGTGCCAAACTCGGTCAAATGCTTTGGAGATATCCAACGCTACAGCCAGAGACTCCCCATGTTCCTCGATTGACACCTGCCACTTATGTGTCACATAGGCAAGCAGGTTTCCTGTTGACCTCTGGTGACGAAAGCCATATTGCCGGTCGTTCACGATTCTTGAGCTCTCTAGATATCGGATGAGCTCGATGTTGATTGCTTTCTCCATCACTTTAGAGATCACAGATAGTAGTGCAATCGGTCTATAGTTGTTAGGGAGGTTTTTCTTGCCCTTCTTTGGAATCGGTTAGACCCTAGCTTTCTTCCAGTTAGAAGGAAATACGCCGAGTTTGTACGAAAGGGTGAACAACCTGCAGTTAGTTATGGGGCAGTTAGTTATGGGGCACATTTCTTGAGAACAATAAGCGGTATTCCGTCAGGCCCCATAGCCTTCTTGGCGTTGAGGCTAAGCAGAATGTGTCTGATTGTGCGTTGCCCGAAGACAATTTCTGGCGTACGGTTATCGATTGTAGCGATTTTGGGAAGTTCCTGGCCTCGCGGATCCAAGGTAGAATTGTCTGCAAACATTTTGGCGAAAGTGTTGGCTTTTTCATGAGGTGTTATAGCCAATGTATTATCATCCTTTGTGAAGGGAAGAAATGAGCTAGAAGTGAAATTTCTCATCTATCGTTCTATTGCATGTATTCTAGCTTCAACATATTCAGCTCTAGTTTGCGGGCATGGGTTTCTGCGCCAACGACGGTATGCTCCTTGCTTCAGGTTCTATTGAACCATGGTTCACCAGTGGTTCGTGATTTGGTGCTATGTGGTATGTAAGTTTCCATTCCCAGCATGATGATTTCCGGAATCTAGATTCATGCTTGGTGTCCTATTCACCTCGGGTATAACTTGGTCTCTCCTACATGAGTATGGTATCGGTGTATACGAGTTCACTTTTTGCTTCACTTCTTTCAATTCTGATTCAGTTCTATCCCACTCTCTCTAACATGTTTCAGATGTATTCTTATATTATCGATTCTAATGCGAATATCACTGGCAATTGCCTCTTGACCAGCTTTTCTAGCATCACTGTCGACGAGTTCATATTTTATCATTATTATTATTATTATTATTATTATTATTATTATTATTATTCGGCGCCAAATTTGAAACAGCATATTCAGCAGTGATATTCATCTACTGAATTCTTTTGTGTGTCTGTGTGATCGCTGGATAATGTGTTATAGCTATAGATATAGTTGAGCTACCAAATGGTTCTTAGATTCCTGATGTGGGTTCTTTGATAACTGAATTATCTTCTCAATAAACTACGTCGTTTCGAAGAGTGAGAACATCTAGGTGCACTGTTTGTGACGAATCGAGATGTAGTTTTTGCTGTTCATAATTTGAACAGATGGTAATCCCATTAACACAATTGTATCATTGACCATTCAGAAATTGGTTGTTTCCATGAGATATTTCATTGCAAATATCTGGAAAACAGATGAATAGATCTAGGATTAACGGTCTATTCTATTCTGAGAGATGAATTCATACTCATGAGACGCTTGAGAAACACTATCGAAACGAATGTTCCGAAAATGATATATTTCTCAGTTCTTCATTTTCATATAAGCTATGGCATAATTCAGAACTACCTTCATCATCAATTCATCAATTTGAATTCACAATGAAATCGCAGAGATTTATAAAAAAACAGTTCCTTCAGATTCAAAACGAAATGGCAATCAAGCAGCTTCTATTGAGTCACAATATTTATTCAGCAGATGAATTCTTATCAAGTAATTTGATAGAGCCTTGCTAATATACATGTATCATGCTACTTATGACTTGTGTGATGATTTTATTATCATAAACACTAATAAATTGAATTCTATTCTATTCTTGGATTTCCAAAAGCATTTCGAAAATTCATTCACACATATCAGATATGGGGTGTCCCATTTGAGTGAATGTACCTGAAACCTGTTCATGAAATACTAAGCACCGAGCATGACTGAATTCATTAAAAAGTTGAAAATTACTAATAATCAAATTTTGCGCTTGGAATTTTCCTGTACCTGCTATGGTTTTTGAGATAGGGGATAGACCATCTCCAGACACCCTCACAACAATAGTTTGAGGGTTATTTAATTCGTTATTTCTTATACACAGACAATTGAACACAATAATAATTGATATGAGTACTCCAATTGTGACTTCGACCAGTAGAGAATATTGGAATCACTAACAACTGATAGAGAGAATAGGGATAACCATGCAATGATTTGAGTTCAGATGAACTCAAAATAAACTCATTCATACTGATTGATAGTATAGTTATATGAAGAATTGAATACAATTCGAAAACAAATTGTACAACCAACATTAGTTGACGAGTGAAGAGAAAAGAATATTTCGTTCTCCAGATACCCATCAAACTACCTCAGAACTGAGATATTATTCAGCTAAGAAATCTCTGAAACAGTATTGAAACAAAAAAAGTTTCTAGATGGTCTGACGGATGAATGATTGCAAATATGATATGGATACTATTGCTATGAATCTCATTCATCCATGAAAAATGTGAGTAATTTATTGAAGTTGCTTATAGTTATACTATATATTTTTATGAATCTGTGAAAGAGAATACCTCTTGAAAGTATTGGGCTTGAAAGAAGCTAGTGAATCATCTGATGAAGTCACAAGTATTTTCATTCGTATAGATCTCGTTTTTTGCATCCTATTTCCATTGAAACCTAGTTTTTCAGTTGAATTGAGCATTCTTTTCCGTGACGACAAGAAAATAATAAGTTTGTCAATCAAATTTGTACGCCACTATACCTTTCGTAACATCCTTTTACTTATCTAGGGTAGGAAGTCCTTTCGGAACCCTCATACATACTAAATATTTGACCCTAGAAGCAGTCTCTGAAATATTTTTTTCGGTAATGAAATTCAACTCATAGGATTAGAGAAATTTACCTAACGAAAATTATTCATCAAATGAAGATACATCTTCAAAAATATATTCTTCTTCGATAACTGAATTCTATCATCCAAAAATTCATGAATTCCATTGCTCATATGAGTATATGAAATCATACACAAAATTGAACGGTTTAAGTTTAAACGATGGAATCTGAACGACATTGGACTAAACATTGAACACGGAAGCGGTGGTGGGTCAGTGTGAATCTTTCATCATCTTGCATATCAATGAGCAACAACATTTGGCCTTATGTCACCAAAAATCATGATCATCTGATGTCATATGCAGAATAATCATTATCTTGCTTACAACTTTTTTCTTCTCGATCTCAACAAGGATGGGAGTTGGGACTACTTTATGTTTCTTTCGTAACAAGCACTGGCGCAGACTCCAGAAGGCCTAGAGGTGCTCGAGTCCCCCTAATGGTATTTTCAACGGGGCTGAGCGACAAATTTTACTACCATTAACATGTTCCATGTTTTATTGGCTTATAATTCTTCTCAATTCGAATTTATTATCTTTCATTCGAGTACCTACGTCATTTTGAACAGTTCCTCACAAATATTCTTTCTAATCTTACCCCATTCCACCCTCGACACGTGAACGTACAACATGTTTATAGTTCGAAATATACAATATTTTTTCCTCTATCCTCACCCCCAATATTTTTATGAATTCGGCGCATCTGGTATCATGACTTTCGAATATATCTACATATTGATTTGAACTCTATGGTTGCATCAGTGAATCATGAGATCAAAATTCAAGGTTTCTTATCTTTAGCCAACTTTCGTATTGAACATACGTTTTCATGGCTCTAAAAACTGGTTGAAGGGGTCTTCCTGTGTGTGAGCTGGCACAAAACGATGTTAGATTCTGTATATGGAATTCAATATTGGTGGCATGTCATAAACATAAAGAAATCAAAATCGAAAATGGTTTCCCCCTCGTTTTACATGAAATAATAATTCGAGCAGATATCCCAGCTCTTTTCAGATGCACCTACTTCTGGTGATGCCATAACGATACCAGTTCGACTGGAAATTAGGTTATACAACGAAAAATTCAAGAACAATAAAAAATAGAAATAGAAAACTCAATAATCTATCATCTGTTGATAATATCTATAACAAAAGAACAGTTATTGACATTATACAAATTGATTGCAGGTCCAGTCAGTTCATTTATATCATAGGTAATTATTTATCAGTAGGTATACTCAAAGAGAACTGATTCAATTTTTTTTTGTTTCAAGCTGAATTACAAAAATCATCAATCACAATCAAAAAATGGAAGAGAATACACTAAAGAGAGTGACTAGCAATGGCTCTTGAGCAACAAGAGAATAGCAACGGAATCGCACTCAGTGTGGAAAAGTAATACTTTGCACACGCTCGTAGGAAAAATCATTTCTCCCCATAAATGTCGTGTATTTCTCTTCTAGTTGGAAGTAAATGTATGAATGCTGATACCGGCGCTACCTCTGGCATATGTAAGGAGATTCACGATTGCCAGACTGCTATCGAATCATTGACGAAATGGCAAAAGCACGATTTGAGAAATTGCGGGTTTAAAAACTTCACTGAAATAGTTTGCTGTCCGCTTACTGTGGATACCAAATCGCCTACCGTAGTTGGACAGGAGAGATTTAATGGCCCAGACTCTCCCAATGATGATGAAAACCCTGCGAAGAGAAGATCTCTGCAAGGTATGGTAGGTTACTATCGGTTAGGTTGTTAAATTGGTTATACAAACAGTATATCCCTTCAGGTTTATAGATTCGAAATATCATGTACCCATTCATCACTGAGTACTCGCTGAAAATATGAAAAATATCGAAATAATATATGACGTCGTATTCAGTATTGGTAGACGAGAATTAACGAAATTCATAATCCACTCGAGAATGCAGATTGTTTATATATTTAGTAAGGTGTTAAAGAAAGTGTATGCGAAATTTCAGAGCAGTTCGAGTGAATTCTTGGAAATTTTTCAAAGGTTATCTTGCAAAGAGGGTCCTCTGAATTCTGCCAGAATGTAGGATATGGAATCAACGTTTCTACAACTGATCACGCAGTAGAAGACAAGCACAAATTCACCCTAGAGATTTATCGTCAATAACTTTGATAGTCACGCCATAGCAAATGACTGAAATATGGCCCACAGTTCAGTTTCATATTCCGGGCTGGTCAGGTGTGTGTTGATTTTGGCTTTCAGAATGATAATCGACATAGTCTCACTGCCACGTCACAAGAAAGCAGAGAGTATAGGTCGCAAAAGTAGTCTGGAAGAAAGTTGGGAGTTGAAAGTTGGAGAAGGAGGAGGAAGTTGTAAAGCAAAACCTGAATAGCATGACACATAGACGTACAGTATACGAATAGAAAAACATAATATACATAAAATAGAGGAAACATAACTTTCTGAATATCGAAGATAGTGATATAACAAAATAGTGGAGTATCAATAGATCACAAATTCAAGCAACGTAATCTGAAAATGAAAACTTATCCATTTAACTTCAATCCCATCAAGTCTGAAGAAGCAAAATCGACCCGTTTCTTTGAATAACGTTGTTGTCAATGATGAACGATATGATTGTACTCCTCATTTTTCAGCTAGTGCTTCAGATGCCGAAGTTGAAGACCGTTTCAAATTGACATTGAGCTAGAATCGCAACATTTATATATTCTTCAGGACAAAAGTTCCAGGAATGAATATCAGTTATATCAATATGAATATATGATATGAATTGATATTCCAATTATTCTTGAGAATAATATCATCGCAAGATTTCAATATATTGTCCAATTTTCCCTTTGCCTCAACAGCATGTTGTCTCAATTCCTCCTCGAATTCAAAAGTATCCTTTTTGATCAATCAGTAAAAATAAGCCTTCTTCTTGTCTTCAACTTTTTTTTCAATAGAGTGAAAGTCGAGTAGTTGTTAATTACTCTTCCACGACTCCGTCTCCGGATCAAGTTCGTCGATATTTCCAATTGGCATTTCGCACAGTGGAAATTAATAATCCTAACTAAATAACAGAATATGTTCAGGCCAGCCGATAGTACTCCCAGTTTTCAAAAAAGGTTTTAGATTCTTTCCATGACTGCGCCAATAAAATGAATGCTACAATAGTTGTTTCTATAATGATTGATTAGACCACTCTCGATTTTGATTTGGCAATCAACTAACACGGTTATCAGTACGACATGGTCAATATTCATAAGAAGTAATGAAAAACGAAGGGTAATTTAATTTCGTAAGAAAACTCTGATTTCCACTCTTTCGCTCACATTTAATTCATTTTGAATCTCATATTCCAGCCTGCCATGGTTTTAGGAATCAAACCGTTCCAGTTGGAATATTGTTTCACATCATCGGAGGTTATGGTGCTGACGAGAAGGAGTTTCCTCATATGGTATGGTATGTTTTTTGAACTCATATTCCTTGGGCTCATTTCGGAAAAGAATTCGGACAACTTTTCGCATGAGAGAACTCAGGGTGGGAAAGTATTTTTTGGCACCCCCGCGTGTAATATATTGATCTAAAAAGAAATTTTCATTTTTTTTACAGTTTAAGTATTGGCTCAATTGAGAGTAGTGATTTTCTTCATCGTACTAATTTACGAAAAAAGAACAAATAGAATCAACATTCAATATTTCTCATTTAGCCAAATTTATACTATATCATTAGAGAATAATGATAACAACTACTGTTTTTTTGATTTCATGGGAAACCTGATTGAAATTAATGTTATTAGATAATCAATTTTCAATTAATCAACACTTTCTCACGGAAGCGTAGAAGGGCCAATATTATTTTATTTATAAATTCCGAGTTGCAACTCGGAATTCAGTTGTAGGTCGAATTTTGCTTTTGGAAAGCATTGTCGTATTCGATTTTTCAGTAACTGATATTCATCATCCTCATCTGCTGATCACTGCAGTTCTGTTAGTAATGGGTCTTGATTATATTCATTTCCATCAGCAGTCTCTTGATCACAACCTACGAAAATCTGCTAATTGATCATGGAATTGACATGCATATTGGCTACTTCGGCTAATGAATCTCCAGTAACAGGTACAGTTATATGAGCACGTGAAAGTGCATTTGGAATTGAATAATCCTTTCTGCTTATCCATTCCACCTTGAAAACCCGCTGATTTCTCTTCCAATCGCTGAAGTCTTGTATTCTGAATGCTGTCTACAGTTTGATTATTCAAGATTGGAAGTAGTGGTTCATGATCAATCTCGATTCTGAAGTCATCCAAACCTGATAAGTATAGCCTACATTTGTTCACAGCCCATGTGATACTGTGATACCAAAGAGTTCAATGTCAATCATTGCATAACACGTTTCTGTGTCAGAAAGAAACCTAGAACCACACTGGATGAGTTTCAAAGTTTCATCATGACTTTGTAGAAGGATGTATCCCAGACCATGTAATCGTGAAGCATCTGTATGCAATTCCGTAGGTAGAGAGGGATCATAATGGGCTAAAAAATGTGGGGTTGCCAAAGCACTCCAAACATTTTCGAATGCATCATATTGTGAATGGACGACCACGAAAACTCATGTTCAGGTCTCAGAAGGCCTCGGAGAGGAGATGCCTGCATATTGATCCCAGATAAAAGATTTCCTAGCTGGTTCCCCTGAGAGATCTGAGCTGCGTTAGGTTATTCAGCTTGGAAAATTCTCGAATTGCTTTAATTTTGTCCGGATCCGCCTTCATTTCATCTATACCTATTATGTATCCTACATATTTGACTTCTGGCTGAGCAAACATAAATTTAGTTGAAGTTATACCTTTGTTTCGACAATGATCCAGCATCTCCTTGACACTTGTATAATGCTGTTCGAATTTCTAATCAAATACTAGGATGTCGTCAACGACTTTCTCATTACTACCTATACCTGATAAAGCTAAACACCTCTACGGCAATATCCGTCACCAGAAATTACTGGTCCCATTGGAGCCCATATAGAAACTGATAGCGCCCCCAAGGTATAAGGAATGTTGTCAAGGCTTGGCTGTCACTATTTAGGATGATTTGCCAGTAACCACTAGTGTCATTATACGTTGAAAAATATCTTGTTATTCTGTTAACTTTCGAAACAGCTTCCCAACGGAGATTTGAAAGGATGGACTGGCCTTTTGACATGCCTGTTCAACATTGCGAAGTCAACACAAATTCTTATCTTACCATTAGAGGACTAACAATTTCCTAAGGATTATCTTGTGCAAGTTCGATTATACACTTGGATATCATGGTTTCCAATTCACTTTTCATGCGAGAGCGAAAGCAATTTTCCTTAGACATGTTATAGCAAATGGAACATACTCTTATTTCGAATATTTACGTGCTGGTTTTCCATACATAGGCTCCAATATGGAATCCGAACTGAATACATCATGATATTGAATAAGCAATTTCAGTCGAATAATTTCTTATTTTTTTCTCCAAGGATTTTCGGGAATTTCGTTAGAAGTATTGATAGAACGGATATTAACCGGCAGAGCTTTCGGGATGTCCGAATGGACAATTCGTAAATCGATGAGCAACTTCCTATCAATTAGTAGTTTTTCGACATTTCGGCATATACAAATTGACGGGTGTCTGATAACTTTCGTATTTTATTCTACATTCCACAATACCTTATACCACTAAACAAGATCCATTTGATGATTCCAATTTCAGTTCGTAGGTTCCAAATCTTTTGCACCATGCTGATTTTTTTGTAAAAATTGTTGCTACAGAAACTTCTGCAGCAGTATCTGGTGTCGCAAGGTGATAAAATGAATCATTGCATTCATCACTATTCACGAAGTTCATATCCACACGAGTTTCTCTTCCACCGATGGATATTTCATTCATTTCAACAGGACTCATTCTGAGATTGATTCTTGATATATTTTCATCCGGAGCGTCATCATGATCTGAACTGATCTTGAACGGCAACATTCTAAAAAATGACCTTTTTTGAACATGTTTAACAAACGAAGGCTATTGCAGGACATAATCTCTCTCTTTTATGCCATTTATGCAACGAGAGCATTTCTTGGATGGTGTATCATTTCTGTTAGTGATAGTATTGATATTCCTTTGTAACTGATTTTCTTCTAGAGTGGCAGATTTTTCTGATTCAATATAATTCAACTATCACATCAATTTCTGTAGAACCAGGTGAAGTTCTACATCTTTTTCTCACCTTTGTGTCGGAAAGTGATTCAATTATATGATCTGCCAAAAATCTGCTATGGCAAAATTCACATATTTCAGTTGACTGGAACAATTTTAATTCCTCTCGGTGAAAAGATATGAATGATTCGCCAATTCGAGTTTATCGAGTACAGACAGACTAATGTTTCTTCCAGTGAGTATATTATCCACCTTTAGAAGTACTCTTACTGCATCAGCAAAATTCTGAAATTTGGTTCGAAGAGCATGAATGCAATCCTTGTAGCGTTTAATAATTTTCGAACTTACTTCTCCAATTTATGAGCAAGTGTCAAGTGTACTGTACAAGTGTCTGTAGAGTGTACGTGTTGCACAACAGTTGCGTAGCTGTTGCCAACACTTACACTACACTACTTTTAAAGGAAATGTTGCCCAACAGTGCGCATACAGATAACAGAATCTCAAAAATAATAGGAACAATTAGATATCGAGGCAGTTCATGAGATTATAAATGGAATTCCTAAAGATTGAAATAGAATTTCAATCTTTGTCCAATCCTTGTCAAGAAACTCTTGGACACTATAAGACACCTCGTCGATAAGTATTTACTCGACAGATCTCCTGAAATGATATGGCGAATCGTTGTGGAAAAGAGATGGGAGAGAGATGATTGTATACAGTTTGATTGCACTATAGATCAGAGAGTCAATCGTTAAGTTCGGAGATGGAATATGGCGTCTCAAATTGTTATTTTGGCTAGTGATATCAACAGTTGCATCATATGATGCTTATGTTTTATGTAGTAGACAAAGTATTTCGAGAATAAATAACAAGGGAAGAGTCGGGATTTTCAATTGACCGAATAGTGGTTAACAAGATATTTTTGTTGGCTGCAGATACCCCAAAAAGGTATGCAGTATCGGATATGTGATTCAATCAAAGCGTGGTATACTATACCTTCGCAATGGTTGTACCCAGTTCTCTCGACACCATTTCAGTTTTCTATTTGAGGACTTCCCATGGTTTTCAAGATTCAGATTGTTGTCCAGATGGATTCCAAGGAAATTACTCGTATACGTTTGTCCAATGACAACTTCAGTACTTGAAGGAATATCCGATAAATCACATCTAGAGATGAGAGATTGGTTTTATCTATATTTAACGAGAGCAAATTAGAGTTGATCCACATTTATACCGTAGGGATATCATTAACAATTTTCGAGTGTAGTCTATTCGTATCGGTCTCACGCCACAAGATATTAGTGTCGTCTGCAAATATAGTAAAACTACTATCAATCTTAGGACTATTGAAATCGTTGAAATACAGTAAGAACAGGATGGGGCCCAGAGCAGAGCCCTGTGGCACACGATCTGGTTCCACGAATTGCATACGTTCACTCAAGTACGACTCAATCCAACTGAGTCTCTGATTCCTGGAACCATATCGTCGTAGATTGCGCAGGAGATAACCTAGAATAAACAAAACGCACACCACGCATGTAGAGCATCTTCTTCTTCTCTCATTTTGGCATCGACTAATATACGAACACCGGAGTAACTAGGTAGGTCGATGTTGACGAACAGTTTGCCGAGAATGTATATTCTTCCCATGAAAACAAGTTTACCAACAGTTACCTCAGTTCATCAAGTTCAACTCGACATATGTCATCACAGCAGTTTACACTGAGATGACTGGATCATGATATCATATCAATTCCCCAATTCCTTATTTCATTTCAATTGCTCTATAAGCTCATGTATGTTCTTCGTGTGAGAATGAAAATCTGTATGTTCTCATCACCAGGCAGCCCTGGGCTACGAAACGGACGAAGGCCTGCTATGGAGATGTGGCGCCTCCATCATTTCAAATAGCTACCTACTCACCGCAGCCCACTGCACTCAGGAGCACGTCCAGCCAAGCAAGGCGCGAGTGGGAGTCACGTGGTTGAACGCCACCGACGCGCAAGACTTCGACATAGTCAATATAACGATGCATCCCCGCTACGATCCCACGACCAAGTACCACGATTTGGCACTGATCGAGCTGAGAGATCGTTTGACGTTCAATGAAAAAGTGTATCCGGCATGTCTCTACCAGAAGGACGATGATCCACTGGGGCTGATCATCACTGGCTGGGGGGACACCAGTATTAGTAAGTTATGCATGGAACAATGATGAAAATGGCAATAACTCGGAATTGGAGTGTCAGTGATCTTACAGTTAGACTCAGTGAATAGTATCAGGTTCAATGAGAGGTTGGTCTGTATTGTTTGCATCCTCTGATGATGCTTCGACGTTGAAAATATTGCAACAAAACAAATCAGAAGTCTGCAGTTTGTTTTGATGATTGCTGAAGTTAGCCAATCATCGCATCAGAGGCTCAGCTTCTGTGTGGGATTTTCCTTCCACGTTTCTAAAAAAAAGGTATTATAGTTATTTCAATATATTCGTAGTAAGAACAGATTTGTGATCTGCCCAGAATGTCACTGAACTTGAAATTGAACCTCTAGATACAGAGGAATTATCTATTGGTCAGTGACAACTTGTTTTTTGAAAAATTTTGAAATACAGATATATTTTCAATGAGAACAAAACTTCTACTCATCTCAGTAGACGTTTCGGGAACGAATTTGGTCCCGTTCTCAACACAATTCGTATATTTTCTTTCCGAAAAATTTTACCAGGTGTATTTCCATCATTCGATATTGAAATTGCCATTTTCATATATTGTTTTGAGAAGTGGATGCCACGTTCTATCTATATCAACTGATCAAGAAGCGATATTATTGTCTCCGTTCTTCCAATGATGTAGTTCACATCAATTATTTGAACAGTTCCAAATTTGAATACTATATTTATGAAGGTTTTATAGCACACCGTGCCATTTTCATACCTTTTCAAATGGTTTCCATTTGTTTTCATCAATTAATATGTATACCTATGTGATTATTTTTCATCTTCATGAATAAATGTTCAGTTTTGTCTTTGTGTCTTCCAGAAAATGAAAAAACCTAGTTGGTATCAATAATTGATTGATACCATCATGTTTATTATGTGGGTTTTAGGGTATGAGGGAACCGGGGGAAATGAAGAAAGCTGATCGCTCGCACAAAAAAGTTTTAGTGTCACTCATTGCAGGAATCGGAAATTTGTAGACCGAAAGACTGTTTTTCTACTGGAGACTCACTTCATATCAATCACAAGAGAATATCAAGTATAGGATAATAGTACTATACATTCAACAATCCAATGGCTCACAGGCTATGGCAACACAAAAAGATAGGTATTAGCTCTATTATGGAAGTTCCCTGCAGAACTGGAAAAACCTGTATAGAATTGGAATGATCACTAGATTAGAGTATTCACATTCACAATAGATCTCTTGAGGTCCCAGTGATTGAGAGAGTTGTTGAGCTACACAGTCAATCTATCTATAATCCACAGATCTTACACACACAGCGGGGTTCAACTGTAGACAACTTACAACTGATACTTGAGGTTTATCAGCTCAGTATGAATCATTAACTAACATAAGTTGAACAGATAAGCCTTATGAAAAATACATGCAACCCTTATTTGTTTCATCAAACTTTGATTTATTTTTTCCAACATTTGATGAAACAATTGTTATTCATTCCAGATAATGAGGACGAGAGGAACAACCTTCTTCAAAAGGCCGCACTCGTCGCAGTACCAAATGATAAATGTAATGAAACATACGTGACTAGAACTTCGGGGAGTAAAACTATTTTGTCTTCTCAGCTTTGTGCGGTCGGACAGAAAAGTGACGCTTGTGTGGTGAGTTAATTGATTGATCATACGTACCTCACCATCAAAAAGCTTTCAACTATTTCATCGGAATACTTTGGAGTACATGTATTTATTTTTTCATCAGGGTGACTCAGGAGGTCCGATACAAATTCTTGAAGATACTGGCACCTACTCTATTGTTGGTGTGATTTCATATGGACCATCAGGGTGTGGAGGAGGAGTAGCAGCAGTTTACACAAGAGTGTCAAAATATTTAGATTGGATTGAAAATATAGTTTTCAGGTGAATTAATAAAAAAAGCTAAGAAACTGAATGGTGGTCTTTGTTGCAAATAAAATTCTCTTATCGCAATTCTAAGATTGCGATAATTGTATTCCTACACGCTTTTATGAACTCATTTTTCTACTCTGAAATGTAATTCACAAACTTTACTATACTTGGATGGGGTGAAATCATTTCGGTGAATCACTCTCTGGACGAGTCAACATCCAATGAATAAATGAACAGATGAACTTTTGGGCCATTAATTTAATTTCCTAGGTGTACTCAGCACGTATAAGACATAGTTATTACACAGGCACAACAAAAAAGATCACACGAAACAGTATCTATTCGATGAAACAACTAGTAAATACCGACCAACGAATTCGATCTCAAATGTATCGCAAATCAAAACAATTATGCGACTGAGATCTCAACTGAGATAGAGGAAGTGACCACCTGCTTTCGCTGACGTCACGCTGTGATTACGTCAGAGCGTTTAGGCCTTGTCGGAGGTAACGGTCTGATAAGAGTAATATCCTTGAGGTGAATTCCACCGAACCAGCCTTCTTTACTGCATGGAAGTAAATGGTGCACATTTCCAGCATTTAATAAACTAATCACGAAAGTAGGTAGTCTTCTACTATTTTAGTTTTCATTTTGTAATCGATGAAAATTTGGAGGCGAAATTTCAGGGTCAGATAGTACTTGATAAGATCTTCAAAGCGAGGCATCGCAATACTCCTCATCCCTATTCAAAATCAGAGGGTTTTGATCACCCTCATCACGAGGTTGAATTTACAGGGATGAAAAAGCGGATAATTTTTGTTCCTCCTCGAATCAGGAAGAGAGAGAGAGAGCCGAAAAATCGAGGTGTTATATTTTCTCTTATGTATTTTCTCCTAAATCATCAGAATTTCTTTTCAATAGAAATAATTCTAAATAATCTCAACATATGTCATATTAACTCATATTTGAAAAAAAGACATTTCTTCTGATTGCAAAAATACATACATGTGGTTCATTTCATTCATCCGTTTTCGAACAATAAGGTTTAGATATTTTTCTATCAGTTGACAACACGAAAGGAAAACCTTTCGTTCGAGGAATATCGTGTTAGCCAGCGGAGGAATTTTGGAAGAGAAGGAAGGTGTTTGGTGTTTTCTTGAAAGTTTGGAGGTGAGCATCAGGAAAGACTTCACTAGGCCAAGAATACCACAACTTTGGCGTTCTATTGATGAATGATGCTTAGTATAGACATGTTCAACGGGTCTCGAGCCTAGTAGTAGTGTGTGTTCGTCTGGTTTGTCTACTAGGAATCGCACGTGGTGGCATAATAGATGATATTTCCGTTGAGCACCAACCGTGGAAGTTTCTATAAAAAGGGATAAATCGCCCACCTTCCTACGATATTATAGAGAAGTCAATGATTTGGTGAGTTTAAGAAATATAAATTATTGTGCACCGAAACATAGTAAGGCATTCTCAAGAGCATTTCAAGAGGTAATGTTAATGACAGGACATGATGCCATTCTGATATTCACCTATTAAATATTAGTTTCGATGGGTTAGTAATCTTTTGATATCTTTTTGTGCTCCCTACAAACAGAGGTCATTTGAAAATTCATCACGAAATTATAAAACCATGAATACTATCATTTGATAGGTGAACAGATGTTGCCAGGTCTTGTCATTTGTCTCTTGAGAATAGCTACCTCATTATTATACCTCATTATTATATTATACCATAATATTTTAGTGTACATTTGATTCACGAATAATAAAATATTTCGAAATTTTTATTTCGAAAATGGATAGATCAAATGAGCCACATGTTTGTATTTTCGGAAACAGAGAAAAAACTCTTCAGGTATGAGATAATATATTGAGAAAACTATCAACCATATTACTTTTGCTGAAATAATTTAGAATTTGTGACAACAAATTCTGATCGGTATAAAACATGAAACTTTCGTGCCAACTATTTTCTGATAACTTCCGATATAACTCCTGTAGGTGGGGTGTAGGTGGGGTGTACCTATTCATATTACGATATTTATCAATGCTTTGCACAAAGTAAACTATGGTTTGACCACCCGGTGCATCATTTCATTTTTACACCCCGAAGATTTCCATCAGGTTTCCATATCCCTAGTTTCAAATCTTTCTTGAATATCCTGCCTCTTTGGAAATGTTTGCCTTATTATTTCCAAAATTGCACCTTTCATCCATTTTCGACTGGCGGTAAGCGTTTCTGGGGTGAACGGAATCACAGGAATGATGCTTTCAAAATCCACATTGACAATTGTTTTATCGCATGCAGGGTATCCAAAATTGGATGACCAATCACATCATTCTCAATGTTGGAGGCGTTTGTTATTTTGAAAAGTGACACCCTGTAATTATTGGATGATCGGATGCATAATTCGATTCTGCATTAATTCACTATATTTTCAAATAGTAGAGAATGTTGAACAAAGTTATGTTATCATAAATTCTTTACATATATAATATCATATCTTTGAATGAACAACCCTGATATCTAATTATTCAGATTTCTAACAAGAAAACATGTATACATACAGCCTGTCCAGAATTGGTTATGAATGTATTGTGATATCGGAAACTGAAGGAGTTTGAAAATCGGTGGAATGGGGAAAGTTTTACACAATTCTATTACAACTCGAAATTAGCACAAATACTAATTTTGAGTTCGAACGCGGAATTTCGAGGTATTTCGGAAATAATTCCATTTTTTTTACAAAAACAAGAAGTTCTAGTACTCACTTGAGGAGGTGAAATTAAGTATTTTGCATATGGAATAGAATCGAATATGGCAGCTATAAGGAAATGCAGTGAATGATGATTTTTGGAAAGTTTTTGACTTTTTTAGGTATTTTGCAATAATTGATGCAGCAACTACACATTCCTGGCATAAAAATATAATATGATGGTGACTCACTGTAGTTGATTGTGAATGAGAAGACATGGTATATATAACATTATAAATCAGTGTACGATAGTGAATTGCATTTTGCGATGGTGACAAGGTGGATATATGATGGTGAACCAACTCTTCAATTGTTTATTTCCAAACCATGTAGACCTGTCAAACAATCTAACTAGATGGCGATACGATAGTCGATCCTGTAAAGTCAAATCCCCTTCAACTGATATTGACTGATATCTGACAGTACTGGATAGCTATTGGTTCAAATCTTCCATTCTTGTTGAATTTCAAATTCAAATCGTATTCTCTAGAGTTTTTAAGAGAATCTTTGATATCGACAAAGGTGATGCCATCTAGTTTCGATGTTGGGAAGCCTCAGTAAGGTATCAAGTATGCGAACGTCTACTACATTTTCTAGTGGCTGGTTATAGGAAATTGGGACACCAGTCTATATTTAAATCATGGTTGGTACCAAGATACTGTATTTTTTCTTTAATATACTTTTCGTGATTTTTTGGGAATAAAAAGTTTTTGCTAGTGTAGTACATACATGATTAAAAAGTTCGAATGATGTCTATTTCAATTGTGACGGTCATGAGGAATAATAAAGTTTCTACAGATTCGCAGTATTTGTATATCTGATTTGAGGAATGAGAAATAGTGCATATTTCTTTTAAATGCAGCATTCTGGATTTTCATTTCGGATTTTTTGGGAGGATTGACTGAAACTTTTCCTTTTCAAACGACTTTTTATACCCTCTCCGATATCCCAATACATGCATCACTAATTCTGGACACACTGTATGATACTTTTCAAGTATGAACATCACCCGTATCTTCTCACTGGAAATCAGGTGGTCTCCTCCATTGGTTTAGTAGTTTATTTTGCTGCTTGAGGGCAATGACCGGATCAAACGGATCAACGGATCAAATCACTCCTTCGATGTTTACTTTTATTTTCTGGAGTATTATCACTAGAATTATTCAGTCTGTTGGAATCGAATGGACAGATACCGGTAGTACTCATCTGAAGGGACAATTTTCCTCCCAGAATTCAACAATAACAATCATGAGATCACTTCGACCATATTTCTGATTGAAGTTTAATCATAAATATGAAATTCACCCCGAAAACAAGGAATCTCTCACATAAAATGATCTATTTGACTTCCATAGAATTGTTTCCGAAAAATAAAAGTATTCAGAGTATTACATGACAAGAAAAATTCTTGACAAGAGGAATCTTCTTCATTAACTCAGACTCCAAATATATCAAAATTATTACCCATTTCGTGACTTTCTTTTGATTGTTGGAATATTGTTCGTGGATATGAATTGAACTGGAATCATTCATTCGATTTCGTTAATTCCAATAATAATCACTAGATGTCGCTACTTGGTCAGGATTCAGAACCTTCAGATATTAGTAATTGGTGTATAGAAGTCCTTGGCATGGACGTAACCATGGCCTAATTATATATAAAGAACAGAGACCTACTGGCACAGTTCAACGAATAGATCACACTATCAACAGAAGCAGGATACCTAGTATGTATAATTATTGTACAAAACGAGCACGGATTGGTAGGTGTAAATACTCATTTCATACGAGTGGGTAGGGGACGCCAAGTTGTTGGAAATTTCAAGATCTTGTCTTAATCTTGTCTTGATTGCAAGATTGCAGATTTCAGATTTCAAGACAGGGCGAGGAATGTTATGTCAACGCTAATATTTCTTGTCGAGAAAATAAGACATCTTGAAATATCTTCACTAGCAAGGAAAACGCCAAAACGTATTTATCCGTGAAATATCACATATTTCAACCAAAATATAATTCAAGTCATTGAACACATTCCAAGCTGGAACGATTCACAAAAATGTAAATCGAGAATAATGAATAATAATCCTGCTGAAACCGACTTCGGTTCATCAAATCTGAAATACTAGTACTTCCACGTCCATACTTGACGCAGAACAGTGAACCTTGCTTCGACCAGGTGGCTCTCCTTGAGAAACATCTTCGTCAAATAACGTCCCATGTTTTGCTTTCAAGTGTCTTTTAGACCCAGGAATCCCGGAATTATCCTTTCTCAAGTAAACAATTTTGTTATGTTTCTGAATACATGGTATACATTCGGCTAATTAATCATTTTTGTTTTTGCCGTTGGTACTGGTGTCCATCCAAAAAATCACAGAATTTATTTTCGCCAGATTTTCCACTAGTATCACTATCCTGCATTGGCGAATGCTGCTGCTCTTTCCTTTCGCGCTATTATTTCCTTCTGCTGCAGCACTCGTAGACAGCTACGGTTTCAAATTATGTTTGGTCGTTCTCACTCGCACTAGTTTCAGTCGCGTTAGTTTCGCTGATCATTTTATATTTACTAAACCCTCTGTTGATTTTTGGTAAATATTCAGAGCCAGAACCGGAGCCAAATGGCTCAGCAGACGCATCAGCATAGGAGATAATATTATTTTAATGTGGTTTTTACCACCACTATCCACAAATTGGCAACAAGAGTATAACAAAACAGGCACAGACTACCACTTTGTAATAGTAACCCTACTCATAATTGAAAGGGGTGATATGTACAGAAACCACCGATAGATTCAATATGACGAAAAACGTTAAGATTTTTTTTATTTCTTGACTTTTCTCAAGACAAGAAAAATTCATTCTGAAATGATACGTGTTCCATTTCAGTCTTATTCATTTACATTTCGATTATTATGTCTGCTGCATTTAATCTGCTGCTGGAGTTTGTATGTAGTTACCATAGCAACGTAATTATTTTGGTGAACGATGTAGAGAATAAAGGTGAAGTCACTGATGGTATTTCATTCCGCCAAAATGCTAACGTTATTTTCCGCTATGATGGCATAATAGTTATGTAACTCTCTGGAAGATGGCGCTATTTTGCAGATTTCTGTACTGTTAGTTGTTGTTTTAGGATTTCAACTATTTAGTTTGATCAATTACTGACTTACAGTCTGAAATGGCTACTTCTGGATCAACGTTTCAATACATTTGAATGTGCAATTATCAATGATATTGATGCCAAGGATATCTTTGTGTCGCTACATAACGGTTCACATACGAGTTGGTTATACGTTAGAGTTTTGGCAGAATAAATTAGATGGGTTTCACCACATTTCCCTACATCGTGTTTTGATGGTTACTCACCACCACTGCTATACATCACGGGTCACAGATATCACAATAACCGTGAAAAGTGGACCTCTCGTGCGTGAATAAATTGGCAATTGTTTTCTTTTAAATTTCAGAGTAATAATCTCACGAAGTGAAGGTTAACCTCTGAATTGTTGTCAATCTGAATATACATTCACCAATATATGTACAATATAATATAAAGTTCGAAAATCCCATATCACTTCACAGTCATAGAAAAAAATATGATTGGCATAGATATATGCACAATTGAATACTCAAGTTGAAATATGATAGATAGTGTTGTATTCTATATTTAGCTAGTAGTGGAAACAATCTCCATTATATCAATCGGAATATATTTACTTCTTGAAGACCTTGAAGTAATCTTCTCGATACCACCTTGATATATTCTCCCGGATTGTGAATTTTTTTCAGGAAATAGAAAAATTTGTCAATTTTTCTGAACAAACGGTTCAACTGTACTATGGTTGACCCTGTATACGTAAGATTGAGAGAGCGCTGATTAAACATCGAATCCATCGCGCATATAATTATTGTAAAGCGATGCTGCCATACAACTTCATATTTACAACCAGAATATAATAAATATCTACACGAAATTAGTTGCCAGTTCAAACGTTATCGGAACTGGTCATGACAGTGAACGTGAAATAAGTTTCATTGTTTTTTTTTTCTGAATATGGTCGGCCAAATTTGTTTACGCCCGATTTTCCTTTGTCTTTCTTTTATGTTCATGGTTTGTTTTTCTTCTAATGACGATGATTACGGTGAGTTTATCTTCCATTAACTTTTACTTAATCGTTGATGGTCAATTTATCCTATTGTTCGTTCATCTGTGCAAGGAAATGTTCATTATCAGCAGCCTGCAAAGTTGTATTGTATGAGTTGCATCAAGTAATTTGTCGATATAGGTATTGGGCTTGAAAACAAAGGAGTTTTGGAAAGTGAAGAATGAAATGACGGATCAAAATGAGGTATTCACATGAATGAAAATCCAAAAATTCAAATTAAACTGTATTGGTTCATATATATTAGTTTCCTCATCCTATTTTCATTGGATCATTTTCGAATGGAATCGAGCTTTCATTTACACTGTAGGTAGGTACTTGAGTAAAAGGATTTTTCAATAAATTCAGTGATGAAAAATGAATCGATGGCGTGCGTGACACCAGAACAAAAATAATATGGACGAATAATCACAATCACAAATTTGTACACCACTGCTTCTTTTGGAAATGAGGTATTCATTCCTCTTGTGAGAAATTATTCATACACAAAAGTGGTTCTCAAGTTTTTGTGTTAGGGCAGACAACCCGTTTTTGAGTAGCTGTGTCTTAGATAACCTGTTTTTTTTTCATTTCGAAACCATCGGAGAAATGATGACCTGCATTTTTCTCTGAAAAATCGAAGAAAATAAAATTATGATACTTCATTCTAACCTTTTTGATCATATTCATCTCAAGATGAATAGCGTACCTGGTTTATAAGTCCTCTGAGTTATCATTCTTCACATTATTGCGTTGATCGATTTTATCGACACATGACAGTTATCAAAGTCAGTAACCCAGTTACAGTTACTCTAAAAATATAATATTCTCTTCGATCACTGTGCAAGAATTTATCTCTTAGTGCGCATGAGATTGTACAAGAAATTAATTTTGTTTTAGCAATGATCCTGTGAGATCTTAGTCATTTCGTCTCAAATCATATTTCATTCGAGAATTTTCCTCCACGAATTCCTGATTCATTGAAACAACATGTCTTGTATTTTCGTATTGAGTGTGGAACGTCATGTTCTGAAGAGAGTTTTTTTATGGATATTTTCGAAACGTCTGAACTTTTATGCTCTATGAGTTATATTTGATAACATTTATGAAAAACATACCGGGGCTGGCGAAACAAGGGCTCACTTTTGAAGCATTCGGAAACCACATTTTTATCTGTAACTTCTTACATTTATACATAACATACGATCCATACATGGAAAATATGATAGGGCTCGATTTGCACTGTGTGGTTTGGTTTGCTTTAATTTCTAACGCCATAGACGAAGTGAATATCAGCAAATTCTCTATTAAAAATCCTTCTCCTGATGAAAAACACGATTATTTCGAAGCTTATCACAGAACTGACAGCACCTGCTGTTTTTAAATTTGTCGTGCAATAAATAGAATGCATTCTCCAACAAGGCCTATCACTGAATTCCAGCTAGAATTCTCAGAGGTATACTTCCCTGAACTCATTTTTCATATATCAAGGAATCTAGTAATGTATTTTTTTAAACTTTCTTGAGGCCGAAAATTCTTCAAAATTCAATATTTCGAAATATTTCGGATTTTTCGGATTTTCTAAAGCGAACTGTGTTGATGAGACATTATTTTATTATCCTGACGTGGGTGAATACTATAGCTTCCGTCACTAGAACGATGTACAGAAGCCTGGTGCAGTCACTGATAGTGTTCTGTTTCGCCAAAAACACTAACAGTATTTTCCGCTATAATGGCATAATAGTTTCGAAATTCTCCAGAATATGACACATTTTTGCAGATTCCTTTACACATAGTTGATGTTCTGGATTTGTGATTATGTAGTCTGATCATTATTCGAGAAGAAACCTAAATACTACTTCTGATTGAACGTTTTCATAACACTGATTGTGCAATTATCGATAATACTGATTTTGTTGTCATTTTTGTGCCCCGCCATCTAACAACTAACATATGAGTGATTTTCTGCTATATCGAATAAAATGCTATTATCTGTACGTTAGAGTTTTGGTTGAAGAAATTGGATAAGCAAATACACAAAGTAGCTGCTCCAGTGTTCCCTACATCGTTGTCACCGGCAAATATCACGACGATATCTACTCGCCTACGTTACACAGACGTGTGTTGATCAACAACGTCATACGACACCAATCGAGAAAAATTGGTAGTCTCTGGCTGTAGCATTCAGATATCTCCAAAGCATTTGATCAAGTCTGGCCTTTTTGCATCTTGACAACACGGAAGGAAATCGTATATCCCTGGTATACCTCATCTTAGTGGCATAATATCAAGATTTCTGTTGAGCACCGACCTTGGAAATATCTAGGTAGAAAAGAGAGATAGATCGCCCACCTGTGTGAGATGTTCTAGAGAGGTCAATAGATTCGTGAGTATAATATCACCGACTAGGCGAATAGCTCTCTTCTGAATAGAATCTAAGAGCTCCAGTGTATGTTTGGGGGCTGAACTCCAAATATGTGAACAGTACTCCAGGTCAGGTCGAATTTGCGCTTTGTAGATCGTGAGGAATTGTTCACACGGAAGAGGAAGTCAAGTTTTTGTGAAGCAGTACTCGCAATGAACCACACATAATCGTCCCATGAGAGAGCGCTGTTGGTGGTGATACCGAGCATGGATATTGACGACTTCATGGGATCAGTGGTACATCATCATATTGGGCATAATGTGATCTGAAGATATAAGATTGAGTTTTTGTTGCATTGAACTCTACTGTCTCCGTCTTGCACTTCTGGCCTCATTAGATGATATGAGGACTGTAGAGGAGAAGGCAGTATGAAGTGTACGATCATCCGCAAAGCTATGGACTGGGCGGGACATCACATCCAACAGATCGTTGATGTGGAGTAAGAACAAAGTTGATGCCAAGACAGATCCTTGTGGCACACCAGCATTAATATCCAAATGATGCCAAACAGTACGTGTAGGTGTTGGACTGTTTCGCGGAGTGATTGGGGACATATCGTGGAGATAAGTGTATGGTCTGAGTTCCTTAGTGGTGCACGGACTTCCACTTCATACGGTTCCGGATGCGCCGGTGAGAAATTTGAACCCGAGTGGGTTCATTTATAATAACCATTGGTGATAGCGAAGGCCTGAGCCTGACGCCCTGCGTCATCCGTTTTGCTAGAGAATTCAAGCCAGGTGAAACTGTGGACATTGAAATCCCCAATGATGATGATTTCAGCTGCTGGGTAGTTCTGTTGGATAAAGTCGAGTTTCATTGAAAGGAATTCGAAGAGTTCACCAGGAGTTGGTTCTTTTGGTGATAGATAAGGCAACACAGATATTTTGTCTGTTCGTGGTTTTCGATCTCGAACCACGTCACGTTCCTCCTCTCAGATCATCCCAGAAAACAGACACACACCTCCTCTGAATCTGAAACGGGCATGGAGCTCGTAGCCAGGGCAGAGCATACGGGTCGTGCTAGTTGTTGAGTTGACCTGCGTCTCTGTTGATGGCAGTATATCTGGTTCCTCAGTCTGTAGATGGTGATGGAAATCTTCAAACAGAAATGTTCAGACCTCGAATATTACAGAGTTCTAATTTTTAATTAGAACATACTTCGATGGAGAACCCGCGTCCGGAAATCCGAATGGAGAGGTATTTTGCTTCCGGAGTTTTTTACTCTAGGAGGATTTCCTTTGAAATTGGAAGGGTGATTTGGGTTGACCATATCGACTAAATCCTAAAACATGAGAGTTACCCTTTTCACAGCACCTCTATCGATGGTGTCGCACCTGGCGATTAGACGGAACATCATCTTCCACCTATGGGTATCCTTTCAGTCGATTTTCACGACAGGCAGTATCTACCAACGGGAAATTCTTGATCCGTCTCCTTACGGATGAAACTTAAGTTGAACTTCCGTCTACTGTGTCATTTTCCTCGCAGACAGATCACCTTATCAGGTGGAAGATGGAGTCTCATCTGATACAATGACTATTAGTTATGCTCGTGTTCCACAAGGAAATATCTTAGCATCAACTTTGTTTCTGCTCCACATCAACAATCTACTGGAGGTAACTCAGTCCATAGCTTTGAGGATGATAGTACACTTGATACCATTAAATTGGGATTTGAAAAATTATAAGTGTATTATAATTATAAGAGTTCAAGTGGAAAAATTCAAACATGCATCTTCACTAGGAAGGCAGATCCTATTCTCATAAAGTCGTCAATATCCTTACTCGGTATCACCACCAACGTTCAACAACAGTGTTGTGCTCTCATGGGACAACCATGTGAGGTCCGTTATTGCGAGAACTGGTCCACAAGAAAATGGCTTTTTGTTTCGTGCAAAGAGGTACCTACTTCACACCTCAGAGAACCTTCTGTTACCATTTTCATCGTTCAGCTCCCAAACATACCCTAATGATCTTAGGATCGTATTCAGAAGATTAGCCTACACCTGGTGATAACACTGACAGAAGGATATCTTTTTTTATAGATGATTTCATGGTCGGTGCTCATCAGAAATCTCATCCATCATTCCACCATGAGCGATTCCAGGTAGACAACCTAGACAAGCTTATGCTGGTCACTCTTACATTGTCAGGCTCGCGATCTGTGACACTTTGTTCTATCAAGCATCATTCATCAATAGAACGTCGAGGTTATATAGGTTGTGATTAACGACATCGCAGTTAAAACTTTCCTGATGCTCACAACCTCTAAACTTTCAAGAAGAAATTCAACACCTTCCATCTCTCCCAAAATTCCACCGCTGGCTAACACGACGTTCCTCGAACATAATAGGTTTCCCTTTCGTGTTGTCAACAGATAAAAAAAACATCCCTTTCCTCGTGTATTTTTGTGTATTATTGTTCTAGTTGGTAGTAAATGTAAAAATTCCGGTACCCCTGGCGTATGTAAGGAGGTTTACGATTGCCAGATAGCCCTCGAATCATTGATGAAATGGCACAAGCACGATCTGAAAAGGTGTGGATTCAAAGATTTCATTGAAATTGTTTGCTGTCCGCTTACTGTGGACACCAAATCGCCGACAGTGAATGGACAGGAGAGATTCAACGGCCCAGACGTTACTGATGATGATAATGATGAGAAACCTGCTAAGCGAAAATCTCTGCAAGGTAGAATAGGTTGATAGGTTAGGTTAGGTTAGGTTGAGTGTACGTAACAGTAAATTTCTTCTGGTGCAAAGATTCAATTCCACCTTCCTCCATGACTATCGAATAGTGCACATGTAGATTGTCTACTCATGAATTACGGTCATTATTCCGACTACGGAAATCAAAACATATCATTTTATACTTGATAACCAATTGCAAACCGGTAATTTTTCACCCCTACGTGAGTCAGCTTTAGAACTATCACGATTCTTGACAACATTGTTTTCAAGAGTAATATAAAATTGAAAAAAAGCCAACCAATGATGCTTCCGACAATAATTATCTATTCATCTATTTCTATTGTCATTTTGATGAAGAACTGAATACCCGCTCTAAGAATCTGAAAATCTATGGAAATTGAGTATATGAGTTATATGATGGTCAACGTGATGTACCGAATGATAATTCATATAGTTTCTCCAATTGTTCAAGATCTGAGAATGAATGCGAATTTTCAATTTCAGAAGATTATCAGGTATTTAAATATTCTTATAGTAGGTATTCAGTTCAACTTCCGTGTATTATTCTTTTCAGCAGAACATAAAGAGAATATAGTGGTCGTGGGTCTCATGTATAAATAACCATGTATATACATGTATGTACGGTAGGTAGAAAGTTCTCTTTGGTGATTCAGAATCAACCTTCATCAGTGACATGTTTTTCATTACTTATGATTGAGATATGACGATATCGTTTTCTTATATTCGCTGAATCTTTGTGGAAATCGTAGAGAAAGTGAAGTCTTCTACTTGCTTATAATGACTATTATCATACGCTCATTGAAGAATATACTATTATTCATTCATTGGTGTACACGTTTCATCAATAGGAAAATTGAAATAGAATCGTATATTGAACTAGCTTTTCGATCAGATTCAAACAGAAATACTGTCATAGAGGGTCGATCTTTTATCTCCCAATTTGATGATCAATTGGCATCATCGAGGCCAAATATATGAAGAAAATCAACCGATTTTGTTATTTTATGTCAATATTTTGTCAATAACACGTTGTCATAGTGATAAGAAAACTTCTACGATGATGAAATGTTTCGAAATGAACGTCTATTCATCGCCATAGAATCATTGACGATTCTCCATTTGTGTGCCTCGTTCTGAAAAAACGTTTTTTGAATATTTCACACAAGTTTGTATCTTCCATTTCAGCTTGCAATGATCTGAGCAATAAAACCCTGAGAATTGGAATAATTTTTCACATCATCGAAGGTGATGATGCTTACGACAAGGAGTTTCCCCATATGGTAAAGTGTGCTTCTTTATTTCAACATTCATAGAATATGTCAGCTATCAATGCATTCGCTGGAATTCTGAATCGGTAACGACATCGTAAACGTGAAACCAACAATAGTGATACAAAGAGAAGTAAGCAACTTGTCATCTGTCAATTTAATGATCTTATTCTCAGACTAGGATAACCGATCAGCTAGCGTTATTTTTTCATTTTTTCGTTGTCGTTGCAATATTGATACTGAAGATGCATCATCAAGCGGATCCGGTATAATGATCGAATGAAGTAGATGTAATTTTTTCACCCTTTCTGCAAGGAAAATTCTACATATCGAGCTATATTTTCTCTACACAAACTCACATCTAGAGCGTAGACTCGAGTGGTTCTATCTTATTCATTCTATTCAACTTACACATCCCAAACATTGTTTTCCTCATTCCTTCTTCCATTTCAAATGGGCTTATATACTCTCATCCTCAGGCAGCCCTGGGCTACGAAACAGATGAGGGCCTGCAATGGGACTGCGGCGCCTCTATCATTTCGAATCGCTTCCTTCTCACCGCAGCCCACTGCGCCCTGAGAACCGTCCAGCCAACCAAAGCGCGAGTGGGAGTCACGTGGTTGAACGCCACCGGCGCGCAAGACTTCGACATCGTCAATATAACGATGCATCCCGACTATGATCCCACGAGCAAGCACCACGATTTGGCGCTGGTCGAGCTGAGAGGCCGTTTGACGTTCAACGATAGAGTGTATCCGGCCTGTCTTCATCAAAATGACGATGATCCGCTGGGACTAATCGTCACTGGCTGGGGAAAAACCAGTATAAGTAAGTTCCACATCAGAGTATGATGCGATTGAAAAAATATATTCCGATCTGAAGGGTGTTCCATCAATATTGTAAAGAAAACGAAAGTCAGATTCATTACGAAGAACTCTTCGCTGAAAACCCGTAAATTATAAGATACAGGGAGTATTAAAATTTCCCAAACAAATAAAACCGACCTTCAACTTTTTTTCGAAAAACTAACTATCCGATTTTCTCGCAAATGGGTTTCGTATGAAAAAGTTATTATAATGATAATGTGGTATTCAACGATAATAATATCAAGAATAACAATGAAACAAATAATTAATTTTTAGATTCTATTTACTTGGTTCAGAAATGAAGCAAGAAACGAGAGGAACTTATGACACTGAAAAGTTTGCTGGAATGATTCATTGGACTCTATTGGCATCAGAAGAAGAAGTATTCCTTTATGAATTGAGGAAAACATTTTTCGAAAATTTAGAAACCGTGTATTTCATAAACTACGTGATGTCGGAAACTTGTTTATGGGAACCATATTGTCATTTTTCAGCAAGGAATCCACTCTTGATTTTTTTCACAATTGGAAAATTATAAAATACCCTGTGTTTTCAGATCATGGACCGCTAGCGCGTGCTCATGTGTCTTGTGTTGTTCGAAAAGCTTGAAGGTTTTGAGAGAAACAAAAGGAGCTCAACGCCCTTGCACCATATTGTGATAATATTCATGTTGAGTAACGGTTTTGATAAATGTCCTGACGTTTCCCTTCGGGTGCCGCGGAATCTGGGAGAGAATACATAGGCTATAGCGGTCAAAGTTGCTTTCTGGACACCCTCAAACCTTACTCATGATTGAATTCATGTATTACTCTCCCGGCCACCACGAAGAAAAAAAATCCAGTTAGGAAACGAATTGAAAAAGATCGATCCATCGCAAAACCGGTTATGTGCCTCAAGACCCCCAGCATCGTAGACGGAGAGACCAACAACCGAGGATAACCTACTTGGAATTCTTTCACACTTCGATTTCTTTTCTTCAACATTGAATAAAAAAAATGTAATTCATTTTAGGTAATGAGGACGACAGGAGTAACCTCCTTCAAAAGGCTACACTCGTCGCAGTTCCAAATAAAGAGTGTAATAAAACATACGTTACTAGATCTTTGGGAAGTAAAACAATTTTGTCTTCTCAGCTTTGCGCGGTCGGACAGAGAAGTGATGCTTGTTGGGTGAGTTCACCGATTGATCATACCTTCCCCACTGTCAACAACTTCCAACTGTACTTCTCAATCATGATGTAGGAAATAATGGTGAAGCTACTCTGCCCAAATGTCATCTAATTTATCCTGTCAAAACTCTAACGTACATCCAATTTGATTACAGCATTATATTCATTATGCAGAAAATTACTCGTATGTGAACCGTTAGATGGCGACACAAAAATCACATGCAGATCAGTATTATCGATAAGTGTACAGTCAATTCTATGAAAACATTGAATCAGAAGTGGTAACTTTGGGCTACTTCTCAGATATTCATCAAATTACATAAGTATAGTCTCAATCACCAACTAATTGTACACTCTGCAATAATATCGCCAACTTCTGGAGAGTTTCATAACTATATGCCATAATAGAAACAAAACACCATATTATTTACATCGTTATTTTAACCAAGGTGGATATATATGTCTTAGTGAGGTATTTAACTTCGACATTTTCTAGTAGGCACAAATCTACAACTTTTTCTAGTGGCTGGGGCTAGGGAGATGGAACTACCATTTTCATTTCACACCATGATTCTACCTGAAGAATCTAAAGCATTTGAAGTATTTGTATTGATCTCTTCTTCAGGGCGACTCAGGAGGTCCGCTACAAATCCTTGAAAAAACTGGCACCTATTCAATAGTTGGAGTAATTTCATATGGATCAGGATGTGGGGGACGAGTACCAGGAGTTTACACAAGAGTGTCAAAATATTTAGATTGGATTGAAAATATAGTTTTCAGGTGAAATTGTGAATAAAGATCAACAAAGATTATATCACGACGTAGTCTGTTTTTCATCATGGTTGATGATTGATCTACAATGATACGATTCGGTGAGACAATAATTGCGATTATTCCAGTGTCTTTTTGGTAGATCTGGAAAGGTAATTATAAGAAGGTGAGTCTACTCTACCTGTTCATCATCTTATGAAAAAGCAAAAGATATCACGCTAGGCCTCTTTCTCGAAGGATGAGTTCAACTTCTCACTGAGAGAGGTATGGAGGTGTTATGAAAGTCATATCTCGAACGAGACCGAGGTGATCATGTAAATAGCGTCAACCTTTTGGACTATTTCAAATGATATGTTCTATTTCATTTTTGTTAATGCAACTCACTTTTCAACCGACGGACCATACAAAAATACAATTATATAATACATTTATCGTTGAAGTGAGTGCAGCCGTAAAGTAAAAGCGGTCATGAAGTAAGTAAATGGAAATGTTGGTAGATAAATATATTATTTATACATATTTATCTCATCTCCAAACTTGCTGAGTTTGGTGTACATAGTGTACTGCGGTGGTTCTCCTTTCGCGTCCTCAACAGATGAACACCTATTCATAATTAACATCTATATTCATAATCAACACCTATTATTAATTAGTACCTATTGCCGTGACATCGGGAGTACCACAAGGTTCCTACCTGAGACCTTTACTATTTTCAATCTCCATGAGAATGATGAAAATAAATGTTTCAAATTCTTCAAGACGATGACCTGAAGATATTATTTTCAGAAATGATGTAAATCGCAGACTGATGTTCAAACGTCCAATCTGATGACCTTCATCAATTCTCTTAATATTGCAACAGATTGTTCCTCAACTTGGATAAATGTTCGACAATCTCATTTACAAAAAAGAACGTATTCAATTGAATTCCAGTACAATTTACTTGGGAAAAACCTAGACAGGGTCAACAACATAGAAGGATTCAGGAGTCATAATTGACAATTTGTTGAGTTTCAACTGACATTGCGAATATATCGTCAACAAATGCAGCAAGATATTGGGAGTTATTTGTAGGATTTGCAAAACTTTCAACAAGCAAAAAGGCACCAAATTAGGTAATATTTTGCTTATGTACATCGTGGACTGAGTTGAATCAGCGTCATCTGAAATCTGCTATAACCTCTATGGAATCAGATTTGAATCCAAAATAGATTCATAAGATTATCGAATTTCAGAGTGAATATTGTTTACAGCGTTGAGAATTCACATTCAGCAAGATTTACATTCAACATTTCACTATTTTAAAAAACGAAGAATATCTGAGAATTGGTTTTTGTCTTTAAAATCGTTGATTTATTATGATGCTTCCGGACTACTATCCTTTGTATCTAACCATGTACAGAAACACGAGAAATAGGCAATCCTCAATGTTAGTTATGAACACACCAACCTCGGTCAAAACGCCTCTACATAAGGATAGCAATTATACAGGGTGGACCAAAGAAAACGAAACAAGGTATGCAATTTACTGAGAGATCAAGGAACTGACATTAAAATAAATGATTCTTCATGTAATTGTGGATGGGACAAGATTAAAAAAAAACACATAAGGCACTTTTCAGACGAACATCGTTCTAACTACAATATGAGAAACAGTGATGAAAGGGAGAAAAGCGTTACTTCCCATCACTGGCCGATTATTTTCATAAACGTGTTTTCTCGAGAACTAGGGCATTGAATTCCAAAAACAAGGAATCGCTGGTAAGAGATTTTGATTACCTTCAAAATGATGTATCACTTGACCCCTTATCCCATTTGAGATTGAAGGGTTGGAGCTCACCCCTCCGAGGGGTTTGAAGTGAAAAAGTTGAAGTTATGCGCAAAATATTTCCCCCCGAAATAAAAATCGACCGGATCGAATGTTTTTTTTTCTGAGAACGATAACTATTTCAAATCAGCCTTGTTTCGTTTCCATTGGGCCACCCAGTATAGCTTCAATAAATACTGCTAGGAGATAGATATCTCCTGGTATGTCTTGTATCATTTCGAAACTAGCACCAAACAAATTATTCCTATGTAATCTGTATCTGTATGATGTATTATTATGAGAATATCTACAATTCAAGTTTTCTTTTTGTGAACTGTGAAGAAGTTGGCCAACTTTCAACTTTTTTACTTCAATTGAACCAGGTTTTCTCCTACTACGCAACTAGTATGCACATTACCGCCAATTGGTTCCAAGACTGGTAGAAAGTGGTAGAGAAACCTTATGATTGGTCAGACCTTGTCTGAGAGATGATGAATCTAACCTCACTTTTCATAGGTTAGATTATTTCACGGTGGAAAATCAATTTATAAAACATATCAATTTATAAAACATATCTATGCTGAGTCGATCTCGTTTGTAATTTCCTGTGATTAACGTTAAAGAAAATAAGGAAGGCTTGGGACTGACTTGTGCGTCTTTATACGTATCATTTATTTCTACTCGTTAATTTGATCCGCATAAACGGGAATGTTTTCGCTACTTGTTACTTGCTAATTTTCAATTGATTAATGTTACTTGATAATTGTTAAGTGGCTGCATAAATCCACACTGAGATAGGCCAGTGGCCAGTGTATTTATATCTGTATGTATCCCATGAAAAAGTAGAGAAAAGTTTGGCGATCTCCGAATAGTTTATATCAATATTATCGGTATTATCGATACTATCAATATTATCTATATCATAGATACATTGATGATATCGATAAATTTTGGTGACCGATAATCGAAGTTTTCAAATTGTTATCACCTTTTAGATCAGGAAGTGATCTAATTATGTCATATGCCTAGTTATATCATTGTAAAGTACGTTTTTTTTGAGGATGTTATACATAATGACGTGGACGTGGAGATATATGATCAGCATGATACCACAGAAGAGGGGTTACCTTTGATGATACTATTCCTCGTTATAGTATCATGTATGATCAGTAAAATTCAAGACTACTTCCCTCGTTTACTGATGGGGCAAATTTCCATAAGAATGGAGTCGTTAATAGGCATAATGTCTAGTATTATGCGACGGAGAATCCTCATTTCTTTGGGCAATTTGATAACCGACATAGATCGTCGATAATTGATGTTCAAATGACGATAGCTTGTTATCTCAATTTCTTGGAAAACCATCTGATACAATAAATGACGAATCTTCCTGAGATAAATATAATGGGGTTTCAACAGTATAGTCCTCCACCTCATCATTTGAATTCTATAAGAGAACAGCTGAGCAATATTTACCCGCTTTGATGGATTGGAAGAAACGGACCCACTCAATGGCCAACAAGATCCCAGATCTGATTGAAATGGTTTCTTATGGGGTTACGTGAAGGAAATCGCGTATAGTGGTACACCATCAACAATTCCAAATATGAAGGAAAGCAGAGAAAATATTTTCAGGAGTATAACACCAGACCCTAAGAGCAGTAGATAATCAATTTCGGAAAAACAATTAGAGATCTGTGTAAATCACAATGTGCGACATGTGGAACAATTTCAATGGATTTTTCATTTTGTGTTTTCATGTGTCCTCCTCGATTTAGAATTTCTTATGAATATTCTGCATGCGAATTGTTATGGTTTGATTTCAATCCCATCATTTGTGTACATGAAGCCTGTTGGAATTCACTGCAATCATCAAACTCATGCTATTTTTATGGAATGTGCGAGGAAATGTGCAAAATGAGTAAAAAAATTGAATGATTCATTTGTAATATGTCACTAGACACCACCAAACGAATTGCTGACTATAAAAAATTATCGATAGCCACAAAATTATTGACTGATTTATGGCAATAGATTCAAACTTTTGCAGATGCAGAGGTATTCACTTTTCCTATATCCCAGTGAGTTTTCACCAGTGATTAATGTTCACTCTGAAATGATTCGAAACAACTAAAGGAACATAGTCGAAATAGATTAGTAATATCACCCTCCTATCTAGCAAATTCCTATTCTAGATATTAACTACTCATATTGATAATTATGACGTCAGGGAATTCTCAAATATGCCTCTGCAAATGATATTATTCTGACAAAAAAATATTGTAACGTTATAGTGATTGAGAGATAATCAATAATATTAGGAGAGCAGAGGGAGATCACTCGAACATTGAGAAAAAATATTGTACTATACATTATTGTATGTATATAAATATTGTACTATACATATACAAGGCATTCCATTTGAAAAAATTCCCCTCCACTCTCTAGTTTTTTTTGATGATGTGCCCTGGATATGCCACAATAATTTCTCTTCATAGACCCTATGGTCTAGTTTACATCTGTTTTTTAAATATGTCTCTAGCTACCATAGGTCTCGAGCAATCAGACTCTGATGAACCATTGCCTCACCCTGTATAATGTGTCAATTTCACAACTTCAAAACTCACTAACTGAGATCTTTAGAATCTCATAACCTCGCTCATAACTAACTAACTAAACTATCATACTAGACTCCTCTCATTTAGCTGTCAATAGATTGGCTGAAGCTCTGAAGATGGAATTTTGTTTTTGGAAAAAAACAAAAGAATGGAGGGTTAAAAGGCTCAGTAGTGGTAGCAGTTTCCATTCTGCTGAAACATTTCTTTATTTTCTTAAAACAAAATTCAATTTTCAGTGCAATAGCCAATCCACAATCATTAATGATTCAATGCTTGATTTCAGTGATAACTCATACACAGCATATAAGTTATTTGCTGACTGGGCGAAATATAAGGGATATGAATGCTATGTATTGGTTAATGTTAGTAAATACAGATTATTTCATTTTTTTGAATACATTTATACTATCCACAAATTACTAGGTAACAAATTATACCCTTTCAAGTATTCACAATTGATGGATATTGAAGTGAAATCAATCAATAAAATAAATACAATGTAACTTTATGGTTGATCACATGAAACACATGTATGAACACTTCTGGTTTATGATTCACTGGAGTTGTTTTTCCAACTCATAAATCTGTAATATCAAGTCATTTTTTCTCTTAACCTTCACCACCTGCTCTGGTTCAGGTTTGGATATATCACCTTTTTGTATTTTCTCTTCCAAGACTTCAATTTCTCTCAAGCGTTTTTTCAGATTCTTCAACTTCTTCTGTGGATCTGGAGCTTCCACGTTTTTGCTAAGGTCTGATGGTTTCATAACTTTTTTGTCATTTGCAGTTGGCACATCAACCAATTTGATTTTCTCTAACATTACATCAATGTTGTCTGTTTCTGAAGTTTCTAATAAATAATCCAAAGACATCAACTACAATTACAGTACAGATTTCTGACACAAAACTTACTTTTCTTATTCTTTTTCTTAGGTTTTTTCTCTGGTTCATCTTGAACAATGAACAGTCCAGGAATAGGTCTTTGAGCAGTCTTTCCAGAAGGTAATAAAATTGGCTCATCCTTCTTGTTCATGAATTGTTTTCCTCTGCTTTCATACAAAGGTACCTCTTCCTGGGGTACATAGCCTTCTTTTACTCTCCTAGCTTTCCTCCAAGTGCCATCTGGTCTTTGAGAAGCAGGAATGAACTGTTCTCCTGAAAAAAAAACCCTTTTTAGTTTGTAGGCTTGATTCTTCATCCGCAAGTTAGTTTTACCACTTTCATTCACGATATTGTTAGCAACAGACATTTTCGTTTTCCAGTGGAGAAAAAATCTCCCTAATATCGTTTTAAAAACCCATTATTTTCAAACAATCATCATGCAAATACCATAGATATAGATATATATACGCTATCAGTCAATACAATTGTCAAACCTGTCAAAAGTCAACATGAAGACCGTGGCACATGACATAGAGAAAACGATCACGTGCAGTTGACGTATCTGTAGTGATGTCGTATCAGTGCATGATATAGTATCATGGTATCAGTGCAGTACCACTTATGTCAGACCTATATGGTGCAGTGTACACTCGCTGATCAGTGAATCTTTCACACAGAAATAATAATAGTATTCATTATTTCGATGATCTTCCACTAACAAAACATGATGGCGTTGGAGGTTACGTTCAAATTCCATCGTAGGTTCCATATATCTAATAATATAATAATAACTATATGGAAATCACCCATTGTTCTCTTCACGCGTGTACCCGAAATAAATGAACGTCTTCTCGATCGCAATAGAGATATGTGAATGCGTGGCATGCGTGGTAATTCTGGGGCATGCGCTGCAAACCACTATCATTTTATTCTTCTGGCTTCAGTTTCCATTTCATTGTTATCCATACATTATCTTTTGATATGGGTTGGGATAAAGTATGGAACCAAGTGAATATCTTTTGAACGAAAAGAACGATATTCTTGAAAATTTGCAGGTGAGTGCAATGGAACAAAATACATCTCTGATGTAGATTTTTTTGTTAATAACATACTTCCGGTTCAACCGGAAATGCCATCAACTTCTTTTATTAAAATGGGACATATTTTTACAGATTTTGAAAGAGCTTGTTATTGTGAATTCATACATACTGAGTTTAGTGTAGAAAAAATGTGAAAACGAGGATTATAGCACTTCAATCAACCTCCTTTGAGTTTTTTGCATTAGAGCAAAAAACTATTTAGATAAACTAATTGATGTTGTTTGTATGCATAGTGATAAATAAACGTGAATTATATACTATATTCAACACTTGAACAATTATTCTGTGCCATGACACTGACATAAAAGCATCTAGCGGGGGCAAGAGGAATACCGAGGGTACCCATCATCAATGACTAAGTGTGGTCATATTCGGTGATATACACTGCTCACCTGCAGCCATGACAACCTACATTTGTGGAAATTGATATTGAGAGGCAGGATAGGTCAAGAATCTCTTCGGATTTGGAATCAGAACATTTAATCCCTTTGAAACACAATTCATTCCTGAAAAATTCAGTTCAAAAAATTCTATATCACCTAAATTTCTCACTTTTCATTGAAGCTTCCCTGCATCTTCCATAGTTATTCTGGTAGGTATCTCATAGGTATGTGCAGGGATGAAAACAAAGATGAACCGAGTGGTAGCAGGGTCATCTTCAGTAGTATACTTCCTATGTGGCTATCTTCCTCTTTATATCATTTTCCAGAATTGGTCCATATGGCTGCTGACAAGTAGATGACTCCACTTGACCATCGAGTGTACCTTTTATATTTCTCTCGTTCTTGCGAGTTCCAGAATGACACTGTAAATATCAATAAATATATCAAGGCAATGACCCCTATAGGGACCTTGTTCGAACTTTCAAAACCATTGAACCATCTCGAGTTCAATTTTTTGTTGAGGTCGAATGCATGACATTGACGGTTGAAGTGACCGGACTTTTTCACGTTTTCAAATATAATTCTTCAATATACGGGGAAGCCGGTTGAAAAAGAGGTCGACACGAAGTCGAGTATCAGTTCACTCAAAAATAAGAATCATGTGAGTACGTGACTTCTTTGTCCAAATTCTCGGAGTTCGAGATATAATATATATATATATATATATATATATATATATATATATATATTACAGAGAAGATAGGAGAAAATAAATAAATTGATATCAGATGCAATAGAACTGCATGAATAAAAACTCAACGGCTCCCATGAAGTTTCCTTGTTATGGGAGTATTCAATTCAGACATTCATCTGGTAGTTTCACACATATATCTATATCTACATGAAAAAGGGAAAAAAGGAAGAATATGAAAAATAATTTTTCTCAATACATACACCCATTGACCAAAGTTCTCAATTATTACTTTACTCCAATTTTTTCAAACTATCTTCAGATGAACCTCTCTTTGATTATTTTTTTTTTCAATAAGTGATGATTATTCATATTCCTTAAGTTTCGTGGTACTTGAAACTATATTCGGGAGGCTGTATAAAAGTAAGACCTCTGACCGATTGATTTCATCGTTACTTTCGTTTCTATTTTCTGCAGATTTTTTGTAACTTGTGTTATGTTAGTGGGAGATAGCAACTGAGTTTTTTTATCCTTCGGTGAAGACATAATATTTTGTAAAAATATAATTTTGTCAAACAAAATACGAGAATTTCACTAAAAAGAAGTAAGTTTTAACATGAATATCCAACTATTCCAAGATACGTTATAGAATCTATCGTTTTATTGCAGGAAGATGTTATTGATTTGGTTTTTTCAAATTCAACATAAGGTCCATTCCACTAAACCAATCCCCCATATTTTTTCAGATCTTCTTCAGCTCTCAATTTTGCCTCACCCCAAGATGCAGCGGAAGAAAAGATTACTGTGTCATCGGCGAATGACGACACAATACCATTCAATTCAAGATAAAGTAATCCATTTTGATGTATATTAGGAACAGTACCGGACCAAGTACCGTTCCCTTTGGCACACCAGTTTCCACTTGTAGGACAAACACTTTGTGTATCTTCAATTTGTACAAATGAGTATTTGATGGTTGACAGTAATTTTTTATTCTCCAAAAATTTCATGAAAATCTCCTTTTTATATTCGAGCACCGTTTTTGACAATACCACAAGAAATACGGAAGATACAGAGGTGCTTTCATCAGAAATGGGACGCACTATGTGTTGTTGACAATATGTGAATATTGCCAACAATTATTGACAGATGATTGGTTTTCACAGATTCATTATGTATGTATGGTTTGATTACATACATGAAAACAATAATGCTTTGAATGAAATTATTCATTTGAAGCTGGTATCAAAAAACAAATATCAATCTAGCCAATCACATTTGTTGAAAATAATTCGAATTTGATTCTTGCAGAAATGGCAGTAAACTCGTCATAGTTCACAGACAGCATTTAGTTTGATGCAATGGTTAGTATCTCTAACGACTCTTTCATCTGTCATAGTTGAGCGAGAGTTAATTTTTCACTCTACGATGGCAAGAAAAACTCCGCTCGCTACTGCAATTGCTGCGACTGCTGTCGATACACTCAATCGTGGCAGGTCTTCTTCTTCTGGAGCGATCGTTGTTGAATAAGGCACGTGCCTATATAGTTTGCCTCGTGGTAGAAAATACAGGGTGTATACAGGGTGAGTCGAAAATGTGTACCGAGCTTTCTGGGGGTGATACTACATTATAAAATAAATATAGTATGATCAATGAACTTATGGCCCAAAATGCATATTAAGAGAGATATATTGAAAAAATTGAAATAATTCCTCTGCATAACTTCTAAACGGTGAAAGCCACCAGAATGAAATTTTCTGCATGAATGTATATTGTTACGAAACATTTCTTCATTACACTTCTACATTTCTCATATTGTTGTAAAGGATGTTTTTAGAGGTGAGTCATGATTTTTTTGGGACATCTCCTTTCCTTCTTTTCGTTTTGGTGAAAAAATGGAAACATTCGATGTAGCGAAAAAAATTATATGAAGAAGGTACTCTTATCCAAATACAAAGAATTGAACCGTTTTCGAGATATTTGAGCTCTTTTAGTCACACGATGTCAGCAGATTAATTCATCACTGAATCCATAGGTAACGATATTTTGGCAGGCCATGAATGATTAATTTTGTACTTGATTTTGTCGATGATATTACCTTCCTGTGCCTTTAATAAGCAGTATATAACAACAAGTCTGTCCCAACAAGGTTTGGATAATAATAAAACTTTGAAAACGTCTTTAGTAGTTTTGATTAATGATTTTGAATGGAAAGAGAGTGATGAAACAAATTAAATTAGCTGTTCGAAATGTCCACCGTTTTCGGTAATACAGATTCTGAGGCGTTTATGTAAATTATTCATCAAACCGTTCATAGTTTTTGGTGATTATTTTTTAACAACGTGAATTCATCGAAAATTTTTTGCCTCAGCTCCTCAACATTTTGAATTCCAGTTGCATAAACCCTAGATTTCATGTAACCCCAGATCGAGAAATCTAGTGGATTAAGGTCAGGTGAACGAGCGGGCCATGAAATAGGAGCGTCTATGCCTCGTCCTATCCACCTATTAGAAAAATCATCATTCAGCAATCACATACAACTCTTACGTAATGGGTGGTGCTCCATCATGCATAAAGTAGATTTCCCTACGTAAGTTAAGAGAGATGTCTTCTAATATCGTACTCAACTCATTTTCCGAGAAGCTGAAGTACATTGCATCATTCAGAGACCCTGGAAACATGTAGTATCCAACGAATTTGTTACCTAAAGTCAGAGCCCAGACGTTCACTTCGAAATTATATTGAAAATGCGTAACTTTAACTACGTGTGGATTTTCGTCAGCCGAGAAATGAGTGTTGCGCGAATTGAAAACATCGTTCCTGGTAAAAGTTGAACAATATTTTGTTCAAAAACTCAGGACATCTTCGAGTTTGTTCCAGCAACTCTTCGCAAAATCTCATACTTATTTCGTTGTCACGCGGTAACAGTTCTTGTACCTGCAAATAATGATAAGGGTGTAGCTGTTGCTCTTTGAGAATTCTGGCAACATTCGCTTGTGTTGTATCTATTCGACTTGCTAATATCTTAGTACTTATTTCCGGATCCTGTTCCACAGTATTTAATACTTCTTCTTCAACTTCTACAGTTTTCGCACTTCTTGGTCGGCCACCATTTGTATTTTTCATTTTTAAACATCCTGTTTCACGCAGTCTTTGCTTAATCCTCATAGCTGTTCTAGAATTTGGAACGCGTCGAGCGGGAAACATCTCTGCATAACGTCTTACGGCAGCATTTGCATTTCCGAAGCACTCGCCAAGCATTAAAAGCATATCAGTTTGTTCAGAGAACGAATAACCTGCCATTTCTTAAAATCTCAGTTGAAAATCGCAATAATGATAAAACTAAGCAGAAAAACCACACGAGGAAATTAATTACAACAATGTTGATGACATGAACGTCAAAATTAAGAACAGAATTGTTCATGGCCTGCTAAAATATCGTTACCGAAATAATCGGAATTAATCTGCTGAAATAATGTCACTACAAAAACTCAAATATCTCGAAAATGGTTCGATTTTTTTGTGTTTGGATAGGAGTACCTTTTTCATGTAATTTTTTTCGCTTCGCTTAATATACATTTTGGGCCATAAGTTCATTGATCATACTATACTTATTTTCCAATGTACTATCACCCCCAGAAAGCTCGGTACACATTTTTGACTCACCCTATAAATTGACACGTGGCAACTAACTATGTTTCGAATGGAACTAAAAATAGTGGATCGACAAAATCACATTCACACGTATGTAGCTGAACAATGACCTTAGTCTCAATAACATGGCTTGCTTCTGAGTGGCGCTTCGCGTTGCAGGTTTCACTTTGGAATAATAAATTTTCCAGGCAGATTCTCCAAGGCCATACTGATAAACGATTCATTCCACCTTCTATTAAATTTTGGAACTCATGCTTCAGTTACTTCAGCAACCATGAAAAATTGAAAAAACATTTTCACTTATATTTTATGAATCACTCAAAGTGAACAGGTTGATGTTAACTAGAGTTATATAGGCACTATTAAATTACGTTAATCTAGCTTTTTCTATATTCAATATTTCACTCGAGGTGAATCCTAAGATGCTTTGGATGGCCTTCAAGTGTCCTTGGCTATTTTCTTTGTCAGTTAAGAAGTAGTAAACTGCTGATTTGAGGAACTGCAATGTTATTTCTGGGTCGATTTTGGTCTTGCTTTTTGCTTCCATCAATTGTCTATACATAGCCTGGAAAAAAAGATGAAGATTTATGCACAGAGTTGATATAAATCGTGCAAATATGAAGGATAAATACATACATATAGCCGACTATGAAAATTGGCTATGAGAAACATAGAATTCATGCGATAAGTGTATAACCATAAACCTTTCAAGCCTTGTTTAGAAATTGTCAGAGTTGAGGTTCATTTTCGCCAAGATGTAGGTACCTTATACCTCAAGAGGAATCCGCGAAATGTGAAACACACCTATTTACAATATTCATTTCCTTAAAAATATATCGGGCATGCACTCGTTCAACCTCCCATCTAACAAGCTGAGATCTATCACTTGTTTTATGCAAAATCTACGAAACTGAAGTGCAAACAAGTAAATTGGTGCTGCTGAAAAGTATTTACCTTCCTTGCACCAAGAACCCAAAGTGATAGAGCCTCTTTTGCGCTCAGTAGAGGCTGTGAATTTTTAGAAGATGATGCATATTCTACGTCCTGGAAAATCAGAAATAAGCCGAAATCGAATGGGTTGAAATAATTGCGCCTGGATATTTGGTTCGTAAGCTGATTCAATAGCAGCTCATAACAATGGAGGTCAAGGATGGAAAAGTGCCATTTGATACTCACTTTTATATTTTCTAGCTCATTTTTGGTCACCTGTAGTTCCTGCAATAATTCTGGTACAGATATTCGAGTAGAGTTTTGATGAGCCAACTCGATGATCTGAAAGAGAAAACGATAGTTGGTACACAATATATCTAGTTGACGCCTTATATCTTGATAATAACCATATGGATAACGACGACATGGAAGCTGAAGCAAAAAGCTGAAAACAAATGACAGCCGTTCGCAGCTCATACATGCGCATGCGCCAGTCTAAAATGAGAAGTGACATCAGCATAAGAAGCGACATCCGACAAGCGCATGCGAATATCTCTGTTGCGATCATGGTAACATTTTTTTGGCATTTTAATCGCATGAAGAAAACAATAGGTGTTATCAGTATAGGTATTATCAAGTATATATGGTTGACACATGAAAAGAAACGAAAAATATTCCAACGATAGCTTTCTCATCAGAATTTATATGTACACTGTGGCCCACTTGGAAGTGGGACCCCTTAATGAAATTTGTGTTAATTCACCAATCTTTTTTGGATTGTGGAGCTCGAAATACTGTACTTTAGGACGGAACGCCTATTGCGTATATTGTTACAGTTGAAACTCAAAAAACCATATATTAGCGATTTTTTTACGAGAAATCTAATATTTTTCTCTTCGCAAAATTTTTCGTTATCGGTTTTGACACTGAAACTACTGAACTAACCTAATTATGTTGAGAACGGGAGCAGATTCGTTCCCGAAACGTCCACCAAGATAAGTAGAGGTTTTATTCTTATTAAATATATTTGTATTTCCAAATTTTCCAAAAACAAGGTGTCACTGACCAATAGAGAATTTGTCTTTTAGGTATCTGAAGGTTTGATTTCAAGCGCAGTGACATTTTGGGGCAGATCACGAAATCTGTCCTTACTACGAATATATTGAAATAATTTTCGATAACTTCTACTCTATTTTTTAGAAACCAGGAGAGAAAATCCCACGAAAAGCTGGAAAATAAAAAAAGTTTACAAGTCCAGACCTCGGTCAATAGGAGAACTACGCATCAGAATAACTGCAGCTTGTGCAGGAATCATTGCAGATCAACTAAAAAAAGTTATATTGAGTATAATGAGAAAATACGATGAATGCACGGAATGATGGATTGGTTGAAAGACAAGGAGAATTTGATGAACGTTCAATCATTCATATCTCCAGTTATTGATTGTGTTCTATTCTTTTCATTCATCACTTGATCAGAATGACTAGTTCTTTCATTTCTTTAGTTTGCCACATAACACTTGATTTTCTGTTATATGTGATTTCTTGAATTTCAACCTTGTTGTTTTTGTAGAAAAAATAATATATTTCGTTCTAGTTTTTCAAACACTACAATACAAAAAAAGGTCATCGTGATCAAAGATTCACAACAAATTTTAGTGGGGTGTCCCGCTTTCAAGTGTGGGTCACACATAAGCAGCAACTGCTTCTTACCTTAGTCCGATCATACAAAACACCAGATGATGATTGTCCATGATTGGTGGGAGCTACAACACTGTCATTTCCATCTAAATTCTTGCTAGCTTCATCCAATCTTTGCTCCAGTTCTTTTATTCTCTCCTTTGCAGTTTCCAGTTCTGGAACTAGTTGCCAATACCTAAAAAATGTAAAAGAAGAGTGGATGACTCAGACAGGAGATCCAGCTAGCGAATAGAAAATATCATATCTTTTAGAAAAGTGGAAATCTTCAATCTTAAGGTTGTTCATTTCCTATAGCAGAACATTAACATAAAGTTGTTATAAAAAAAAATAAGTTCCAACACATTCCAGGGAACATCCCTTACTTTACATGAAAAAAAGTATCAAGAAAATTTTCAAAATAATCCGTCTGTTTTTCCCATATTTTCGATGAACAAAATAAGAGATATGGCGTTTGAACTAGAAATTGGCAACTAAGGCAAAGCAATCATAGTTGCCAATTTCTGATTCAAACGCAATATCTTATCTCCTCTTTCATTTTTCGAAGATATGGGAAAAACATACACATTTTCCAGTTTTCTTGATGCTTTTCTTCACATGAAGTAAGGGATATTTCCCAAGATGTGCAGTAACTTTGTCGTAAGAATGTGTTAATTTCTCGATAAAGGAAATAAAAACTTCCGAAAGCTGGGCTAAATGAGAAGGATCATTAAAAGATAAATTAACATTTGAAAATTAATGTTTTCCACTCTTTTCTAACTTCTTGGTATTCTATATTCTACCTCAACTAGTCATAGACTACCATACTCCTAAAAAATATATTGTGTGTGTGTGTGTCATTTCAAACCGACACACCCCTTCAATTTGAAACCCATTAACGGATTTCCAAAACACTTATCGATTATCATTTTGCAATTTGCGTTATGCCATGGAAATGTTTCATTTCTGATGTCGTCAATTGGCACTACAAAGGATCGTCGGAAGCAGACCTTTGGCTTCGTCGTCGGTCTTTTGCCTCAAGAAATGTGCTAGGGCCATTTGTTCGCATGAGGTTTTAGGTTCCGAAACAGCTTAAATAGCTGAATTCCACCTTTTCATCCATATAAATCACGATATTTCAAATTGTTATTCAATTTGTTTCGAATTGTTTATTGTTATTCAATGATGAATTAAGATATATCATGATTATTATAACATGTGATAGTAGGTAATTAGATGTCGAGTGAAATGAAAATCAATTAAGAAACGCGATCTTCGAAAGGACCTAGGCGATATGCTAAATAGTAGAATAACAAGGATAGTTAGAAGAATAGAATGGCCGCAAAAAGAGACGAAAATGTATAACCGAGAATAGAAAAAATAGCTGAATCAGTGCAAGTGCTCACCTTGTATTGATATCTGATATTCTTTCTAACAGTTCCTCAACTCTATTATTATGATTCTGTTTCATTTGTAACGATTCCTCCTCGTGGGTTCTGACTAATTCTTGGATCCTCTTCTCGTACTCCCTCATCAGAGACTTGTCGATCTCGCCAACATCACCGAAAAAATCCGTTAAAGTTTCTTTTTCGGAAGTTTCCGTTTTTCTGCATGAGATGGGCTGGAAAGTAGAATTTCTTCAATGCGTTGATGGCTCAAATTTCGCTTGCCCGAAATATCATGAATCCACGCGATACTACGATCGAACTACTACAATGATACAAACGATAAGGTAAAAACATATTCAAGTCCACACATATACAGTGATCACAGTTATTGTTGGAACGTGCGATTTCGAATTCGAAAGTTGCTGAAGATAAGACTGTAGGAGGTATTTCCCCAGGAAATGGAAGGAAATATTGTGGCTGAACAGTGAATTGAAATTAACATTTTCTTGTTCTTGAAAAGTGATGGTGTGAGCTGTGTGAATATATTCCCTCTTGCATGATTTGTCGGACGATTGCGATATTTGTGATTCATATTGGTTCCAGAGCGTGTTTCTGAGAGTTTTTCACTAACTGTAAGTTCAAAAATTCTGAAAAAAATTCATGATCATATCTCATTATGACATTGATCTACCTTGACAATTCAAATGAAATCTGGTATACAGTTTCCGATTTCGAAATCTCATTTCAATTTCATGCTCAAAGAACTCAGATTGTTTTCAGAATTTCTGAACTTTTATTTTTCCATGGGCTCATATGAACCTTGCAATTTCCCAAAAGATAAAATGTTTATAATTAGGTTTCTCCAGAATTAGCCTTAGTCCAGTGGAACAAAAGGGACAGAAGGACGAGAAAACTGTAGTTTGTATATTGCTCCAAGTCTCTCCCATAGAAAACTCGACAACTACTTATTATGGAAAAAAATCGAAATAGGCCTTCCAAAGGTAAACCGGAGAAACATTCTTGGGTATCTCTTTCATATACTCACTTCTCATGAATTCACATTTCTGTATCATATCAATTTCGAGTTGATGCAAACTAATTCAATATTGATGGTATATTGAGTACAACACGTCTGTTTAAAAAAAAAACCCGAATAATATTGATTATAAAAGATTCAGATCTGTTTTGCAGGTTGATCAGTCTGAGATAACCCAGTGATAGCCGATTTGACTGATTTGCTCCATGACGATTCAATCTATAATTCAATAATGAACCTGCTGAATTACCATTGAACAAACGGCCCTAGAGGGATATAGGTAATCCATAGCGATTATAATCTGCGTATCTGATAATTCTGATAAAAGGATCTTGTATTTGAAAAAAAATATTTCTTATCGAGTTATGGTTTCACCCTGTTTATGAAACAAAGAGTCTGAAATATCAATCCGATTATTATTATTATTATTATTATTATTATTATTATTGTTATTATTGTTATTATTATTATTATTACTATTATTATTATTATTATTATTATTATGATAACCAGGACACGATGTGCGTCTATATGTTTTGAAATAGTTATCGAAGAAATCACTCGCGAACTTACCGATCTCTGCTCATCTGATTCTTTGGAATGAACCGAGGATGTCGTGAAGTCCTCATAATGGCCGGAATCAGCATAAGAATAATTGTTAAATTCGTTCCTAACTACACTATCCACATTATCACCAGGTGTTTCGTCGGCACTTCTTTTCTCTCTCACAGTAACTTCCTCACTGGAAAATTGAATATGCAGAACTCTAGTGGATAATATGATTCAAAAAACAATTGGTTATATATTTCTGCTTCGCTTGTTCCGCAATATTTCATCGTCATATTCAGGGTGATTCAAAATTCGATGTAAAATTCGATTCGAAAACGTATAGTTGAGGTCAAAATTAGACTTCTTCAAATGAACAGGTGTCCTAAAATGCATCCCCTCCGAGCTACAGACAGTGTGAGTCAGGTAAAAAAAAATTATCTAAAATTGTGACTTTAATAATGCATCAGATCTTCTGGAAATTGGCATACCCCTGTTTTTTCAGGCCCTCTATTTCATATTTGCTTCAAAAATTTTACAAACCCAATTACCGGGGAGTTGGAGGGGGGGTTCACACTTTTATTGGCCCAAATTTCATGTTCAGAAAGAGGAACTCTGAATTCGAATAGCTTAATCTTCTGGGCCATGAAGAAGTCTGAGAATTCGGTCACTTGCATTTTTTCATACAGCCAACCGTTTGCCAGAAAATCGTAATCAAGAAAGAGGGTATTGTCGCAATATGAAACTAAATTTAATACTCTGTATAGGAATACGTCTCTCAATATTTCATCTCTCATCTCATCTCTAACCAATTTCACTATAAAAAAACCTGGTATCATAACTGACCTACTAGAATTAGATTTGTCTTCGGGGGAACCTAATGCAGCCTTATAGAGCCTAAGCTCCACCACTTCTTTGGTCAGTTTCAGAATATCACTGTCGCGCTCCTCCACCTCTTTGGTAGCTTGTTGCAGAAGATATTTCAGCTTCTTCACCTGTCTATGAGCCCTCTGCGTCGGGGTCAAGTAGTCTTCTCCTGTGGATCCAGCGTGCTGGTTGCAATGGAAAATGTATCTGAAAAGTAGCCAGTCTTGATCTACTGATATTGCGATTTTCGCTGTGTTTTGCGTTATCTGGTCCCTTCCTATTTTGGATTGCAGGAAAGTTGTAGGGGATCAAGAGTCGCAAGTCGTATGTCTTGATAGGACTTCGTATTGTTGATGAAAGAAATGTATGTCAGTACGCTACATAATAAATAGTCAATGTCCGTGACAACATCCATGATCAATAAGTTTCCAGCTCGAAGATTTCTTGCGGTCATAGGGATATCTCATTTGTCAGATATTTTGATTTCCTATTAATCCACCACCTACATTCTCAATTTCTTTTGAAGGTTCTTGTATTAATAATGGAAAAAAAATCATTCTAAGTCCAGGTATAATTGAAGAATCGACTCTGTTATCATGGTTCAGGCTTCATCAGGAAATGTTCCGATGATTTCAAGGACAAGAATTTGTCTGTATAGGTATCAAAGTGCACGTACAGTGATAACTGATTACTAATCCAAGTATCTAATATCCAAGCATATAATATTGCAGATGAAGTGAAAAATATAGTCACATCTATTGATGAATTACATCAAGTATCTCCACTATGGCAAGAGCTTATACGCTTTCCGAACAGATGAATTCGAGATCGTCTTGAATTTGAAAGGCTCAAAGGAAATTTGAGATATTACAAGTATTCAAAGAACTCATTATGTTGGAAATGTCAGTTCGATGGAAATCGAATTTTCAGTTCTGTTTAGAGTAGGAGAGAACCCAAGGACTTCTACCCGAGAAATTGCTAATATCATTGTTGAATTTTCGCGAAAGTGAACTTACTAGCCCAAATACTCAACCTGTACATTATGGATTATAGGTCTTGAAAATTATAAATTAATCCAAATGAATGATGTGGAGCATAGGACTTCCAAAAAACCTAATCATTGCGAAGTATCAATAGGTGGATTCAAACCAAGTATTAAACAAAGAAAAAAAAAGTGTTCATGCAAAATCACCAATTGATGAAACTATCACTAGAGATGAAAATTCGCCCAGGCTCGTGTCGAAGTCACAGTATCTGAAAAAATGATCAACTGAATGAAAATACCTACAACTGAAAACAAATACGATCCAAAAATTAGCTAACTAAGCATGAAGATAACCCCATTGGAAGCATTCAGCAATGAAGGATTTCGCCATGATTGCTGTCCGGAAAGTTGATGATATAATGAAATGATTGATTGATTGATGTCTTAGTTGAATTTTGGTCAACTTTAATTTTGAAATCAATTTTGATTAATTAGTTCTCAGTTTGAATCTTTGCTCGCATGAATCCACCGATTGCCTTCCCGTGGAAATACTCACTTCATACTTCTACCGGAAAATGTTGTACCATTTCTGGCAACGCTTGCGTGATCACAGGATGCCAGGCTGCTACCTATTGATAAATGATCGAAATTATTTCATAATATTGCCACATTTTGATCTCGGAGCTATTGGGCAGCTTAACACCTAACGTCACTATGAAATATACCAGGTGTCCCAGTATTCCTGGTCCCACAGAATATCTCAGCCAGCTAAAATTGATATGAAGATGTCAAATTTGTAACATGTGAAATGGCTGATATATTCTGTTGGTTCAGGTTTACTGGGACACCTGGTATATAGTAATGTGCAGTGCATCCCAATCTGGTTGAGACTGCCAGGTTTCTTGGGTTTTATTGAAGATAGAGTTTTCCGGTTTTCACGTACCTGTCCTACTTTTCCTTAAAACTGAAGATGGTTCGATCAGATTTTGCATAACTGTTTCCGGTTGAAAGATACAAGGCAATTTTGAAAATTATTACTTCTTCGACCCCTCCTATATCTACAAAGTTAGTGAAAATATTCTTGAGCTAAGAACTACGTCTAATAGAGAATTTTGCGCAAAATCCAGTGGAGTACTCAATATTTTTTTCGGGGTATAGTTTTGGAGGTACGACACAATCTTGGATTTTTCCCAATGGAACACCCTATATTTTATTATCTCATTGAATTCGATTTATTTTTTCATTGAAAATGATGTATAATGCTCTCTAAATCGGATTCTCAGAAATGCTGAAAATCACTGAATCATTGCATTATGATAGATTCTTTTCTAAATTAAACAGTGAGCAAAGAAGAAGAATACGAGCACTAGTTCTCTAACAGGAAACAAAGAACAGGTACTTGATGTGTTTTGTGTCAGTGGATTAGTTTTCGCATATTCTTCTTCTTTGCTAACTCTTGTGAAAAAATCAAAAATGAAAATTCCTCAATTTTTGAACCTCTTATATGGATAATCCGTGGCCTACTAGCAAAAATCCATCATAATGCAATGATTTAGTGTTTCATCATTTATGAGAATCCAATTATAATAACATACGAGTACGCCGCTGAATTATACGCAAAATTATCTGTCAGGCGTAGGTCTCAGCTCAACAGAATTTCTAATAACTTCGTAGATATAGAAGGAATCCAAAAAGTAATAATTTTCGAAATCGCCCTGTATCTTTCAAACGGAAACCTTCAAAAATCTCATGAAAAACAAGCAAAATCCTATCAGACCATCTTGAATTTAAAAACAAAGGAAGATGGTAACGTGAAAACCGGAAGGGTCCGTCTTCAAAAACTAGCGAGAAACTTGGCAGTCTCAACCAAAATGGGATGCACTGTCCAGATAATATGACATCGTACCACATATGTATAGAGCGGAGCCGAATTGTCAATTCATTTTCACAACTTCAGGGATACAAGGTAAATAATCATTTGTGTCTGACAGATTTGCGTCATGTGGTCCCCTACAATCAAATTTGAGCAAATTTCATTTCTCACTTGATATATCTATAATTCAAAAACCGTTGAAGATGAGCATAGGAACATATTATCGCAATAAATATCGCAATTTGTGATGACGCTGTTTCTGCCGTCCAAAATGAAAAATCAATTCATATGTCAAAAGAGATTTGAGAGATAGCTATAGAATAAGCTGTATCAAATATGCTCAGAATCTTCTGTTGAATCCGACAATCCTATAATTTATGAGGTGTTCCATTTGAAATTCAAAACTTGCTTTTATATAGTTACACTCAATCTCTTAACAGTGCTTATTTGTTGCAATTCGACCTCATGAAACATAGACACTCTGTAGAGGTATACCAACTATTTCCACTATAATCAGACGGGCTACCATAATCACCATAACATGCAATCAGGAAACCATGAGTCTTCGGGTTTATTGCTTGAAATTACATCAATCATCAGCGACTTTCTCTTGATTGTTGGAATTATTCATGGATGTGAATTGAAGTGGAATCATTCCTACTATTTTGTATTATTATGATACTTCCATTGGTACAGCGTCAAACGGAAACAATGTAGGTAATCACTCTGTCTTGAAATTATACCTCATTTCAAGAATTACAACTAGAAGGCGCCACTTCACAGTGAAATGATATAAAAGTGAGCACAAGAGACAAATGACTGTCTCAAGCGTCCTCTAGGAAGCAGATACTTGGCTAATTGATTTGAATTAACATAATTGAAAATAAATAAAAATGATCCAAGCCGACCCAGTTTGACATGGAAAAAATTTCAAAATGTGGCTGAATTCAACAAAGAAAATTCCATTTTGCTTCATCTCGAAAGAAACATTTGCATGATGTAAAATTTTCTTCCAGATTTTCTTCCTTGATTTCACGTAGAATCACCTCTGAGATAGTTGCTGATAATTTCCGAACACAGACACTATTAACTTGTTTATATTCGTCTATGTACAAGCTATGGTTATTTATAAGAACAACATCAATTGAGTACCTACAGACAACTCTGAAATTGAATTTGGAGTTCAAAAGTTATTGCTGTCGTGAAATCATTCGAGTATCAATTATTATATCTGTAGAATTATCATAGTGTAGAATTCGCACGGAAGACTAAATTCTCACTCATATGAAAGTATATGCAGCACTTGTCAAGGCCCGTGCTGCAACATTTCCTACTCGTGAGAATTTATACCGTGCCCGTTGTACAATGTTGTACGTGTTTCATTTCATTTGATATGCCATATTATATATTAGTTTCTCATTTTTATGGATGATGATGACTTATCTTACCTATACTGGTGATGCTGTCAGCATCCCACCTATCCAGGACGCTGGTGGAATAAGTTTTCCCTTCGGAATTACTCAGTGGCGTTATTGGTATCGTAGCTGATTGTGAAATTTCTTGTGGTCGCGAAGAGGATGAAGAAAGAGACTGAAATCATAGGAAAACAGTGATAATATGAACGGGAAAATTATCTATTCGATAGATGCATATCACACAAGGAAGCACCATTATGTATCTGCCATTATAATCCAGATAGGATTCTGAAATTCACAGATGGGAGGAAGACACCAAAGATACACTTAGTAACCTAATCAGGTCACATGAACATGAAGGTAGTATACAATGCTACGCTAGCAGCTACGAAATCGTTGTCATTTCGGAAAAAATATATAAATAGATTGTCAATCTCAGGATTCAGGACATAAAATTAGCTATCGATAGAGGTTTCACATCAAAATAATTTATGTTGTCCACTGGCGAGCAGTTTATACTATTCATGATAATATCAGCGGGTGCCTCAGTGTTTCTCTGGTATCTATAACCCTTCGATCATTGATCATTGTGGGTTTGTTGTTCGGAGCTATAACCTGTTTCTTATAGATTCTGGAACCAACCGATAATAATTTCAGACTTCTCTATGACAACAACAGTTCTGTTTTTTGTTCCTTCAAAACCGTATATTTTTGATATACGGATATAGAAAGAAAGAGTCTTCTAATTTTCAAAGGTGAAATATCGATATATAGATCAATTTGCCTAAAACTCATGCATGTTACAGAACAATGTCTCATTGCAAGTTTTATCATCTAGATAAAATTGAGTAATCCACAGACTTCAACAGAAGAGAGAACTTTGTTTCAACCAAGTTTCAACAAAAAAAAATGCATACTGCATAATGTATACTACGGCGCTGAACTGCCATCCCAAAAACTAGTGTAAATTAGTGCTTTTCAAATGAAATTAGTAAATTAGTGAATTAGCACTAATTTGCAGTCAAAACAGTGAATCAAGAGACTACGGTTATGGGATGGCAGCTCAGCGGCGTCGTAGCATACACACGAAATATTGATTGAAGACTTCAATTTCATTGCGAGATTCCAAAAGGTAAACAGTATTCTTTGTAGTGGGAAAGAGATGAAATATGATATTTCTTTCAGATGATTCAACATCAGTAGATAATAGGGTGAAATAGGTAGGTATGTGGAATGAAATTAAATGAGGTTTACAAAATTATTTTGCGATGCGGAGAGTGAGAAAGTGTGATTGGCATCCCATCTGTGTTTTTCAACCATACCGATCGTTTATTCGTTCAGCTCCAGTATAGTATATGATGATATTTGTTATTAATCATTTCAATGAGCCATTGTTGTGCAAGACTGATGTAACCAGCATGAGATAAGTCAGTGACTTCATTTGAGCTCGACATTCATTCAAGCTATGAACCTCGTCGATTGGGGCATTCGTGTAATGAAACATGGGAACATTTGATTTGGTAGCAGCACAGTATATCATCTTATATATATAAGATAATACATGTGATGAAATTGGAGTAAATCTGTGGTTTCATCTATGCTATAATATGCTTTATCTCTGCATGAAACACTAGATAGAAAATAGATACTTTATCATTCGAAAAACTGCAGAATCTGACATTCAGAGACTCTGATGTACTTCTGTAATCACGAAATAACTCGGCGAATGATAACACGTTAAAATAATCGCATGCATCCGACTCACCGTACTCCTCAACCTGGCGGCAGGCGACTGCGAATCCCCCCCGCCCCGCGGTCGCGGATCCTCGCGGCCGACGTCGAGGCGATCGGGCCTGCGGTGCCGCTCCATAGCAGACCGCCCCCGCTGCAGGGCCTCGGCCGAGCACTGCGCGCTTCCACGGCGGCCGGCGGCGGCGCAGGCGGCAGCCGATCGATCGGCGCGGTAGCGGCTGCGGGCCCGACCGGCCGGAGGCGGGTCGCTGGCGCGACGGCTCGGCGGCGGCGTCGCCGGCACGGGGATGCGCGTCCTCGGAGGGGGCGGCAGAGCGGCGGTCGCGGGCTCAGGGGGGAACATGACGGCGCTCATCTGTGGAGACGATGCGAGGATTGGTGATAGGATATTATATATATATGCTTTGTTGTCCCATCGACTTGCATTGCAACATTGATAAGAACATAAGAAAAAGAAAGAGCTGTCGATTCGTCTTGATGTGCAACATAGAAAGGTGCAACTTTGCCAACAGTCAGCTGATTACGGCTGGTTGCCTTTCTCTCGTTTGTTGTTTTCATTTCACCTTTCTCTAGGCGCGATCTATAGGGTCTATATGAAATTTTTTCAACATTATTCAATCACTTACCTATCAAATGATATATTCTGATCTTTTCTGGACAACAATATAACAACGTCTTAAAGTCCTTCCTTGACTTGATGGGCTGAACTGGCTGAACAAACAAGTAATAATTACCAATTTTCAATATTCAAACAATAAGTAAAACTGAGTTTCTTTCTTTTAACACACTTATGGATCATCGCTCAACAAGAGATTTGAGTGAATAATCTCACACTATTAACTCGATTCGAATGAAAATAACTGAAAATGTCCTATTCCTCAATCTGTGCCAGTTGCTGTGAATTTGGTTGGAAATAGTTTTTGCAGTTTTTACAGTTTCACCAACGCCATGTCATGTTTATCAAGGTTGGCCAATATCAAGAGATTTGAGAACAGGGTAAGTATATGAGTAGCTCCACCAGCTAGTTCATGACATCAATATGCGAGGGGTGTCTCACTCGGGCGCTTGGGCAATACTGGTACGTTGTAACACAGTTTAGAAAACAGTGTACCTGTACTCACTAGAATCATGTCATCTTAATGAACAGTGCAGCAAAGTAACTTTTACGAAAACTCAGCAGAATAGAAACATAATTTTGCTTTTCATTTCGTCCATTCTTTCGTTCATTTTCTCGTTCCTTCTCTCATTTTTATTTCGTTAGTTAATTGCTAAGTTCATTCATGCACTCGTACATTCCTACACTCGTTCTTTCGTCATTGCGTTTCCTCTGTCATCCTCTGTTTTTGTTTGATTCGTTTCATTTATTGTTTAACTTGTTGACTTACATGATCTCAGGCTCCACCGATCGCTTTTTTCTTTGGTTTATTGTTCGTTTCGCTTTACTATACTATCTTGTTGATGCTTACTCTTACTTTCCCTAATCTCATTGTCCATCTGTTCTCTATCTATCGCATTTCAACACTCTTTTGCCTATCTGTTCGTTCTTTGAGTAATTCATTATTGAAATCGTCATTAGGTCAATGAGTCACTTTCCTTCATTATTTTTTTTAAGTACATTCGATATTTGCTCCTTTTGCACTCTCTTTTGTACGTTCTTTCACTTTTTAGTGCTTTCTTTGTTTTTCGGACTCCTACTTTCGTTATTTAATTATTCAGGTCATTGTTAGACTCATTTTCATTCTCATCGTTCGTTGATTCGTACTCTTGTATCGTTCACGTCTATGTGTATATCTTTGGTTGCTCATTCAGATCGTTATTTATCTATTCATTATCTAGTCCTCACGCTTCAGTTCGTTTTCCTTCGTTATTTGATTAGTTTTTTTCTCTTGTGCATTATTCAATTATTATTTATACTTTCTACAGTTCAATATTCATCTCTTGCCATTTTTTGTGCAGTGTTTATGTAATAATCTGTGACACTTTTACATGACTGTGAAATGTTTACTTTTCGAGCTACGAAGTTGATGATCACGAAAATATAGCACACTTGCCATTTCTTTTCGTTAGTTTAGCATCAATTGATGATCAAATATGATTGTCATAGATATCATAGTTCCATACTTCTGATCATTATGGAAAATATATGAATTGAATCATATTTATGAACAAGTATGATGAAAGGTCATGTATGCTAATATATTTTCATAATCAGGAAAAATAATTTTTCCTTCGTTAGCTCTATGTTAGAAATTTTCGTAGTTAGAAAAAACTTGAAATTCTTTGGACATCAGGGATTTTCGACATCATCTTCAGTTTCAAAATATTTCCAAGGTCATACCACTTGCTATTATAACGGTCCCATCAACTGCCTTATTTTAAATAGAACACCCAGGATATTATTCGATTTTTTGAGAATATTATAATAAAAACGTGCGCAAACTTATATTTTTCGAGATATTCTCTCTTCGGCTCGTTTTGGGTAGGCATGGAGTTTCTTGTCTCACACAGGATACTTTTTATACCTTCCTTGAGCATTCAAGAAGTCAAAAAGAAGGGGAAACATCCTCGAATCAGTTAAATGAACGTTCTTCAGCATCTTGGAGGGAGGTGGATCCAGCAGTTTGCATATGGACGGCACTATCAAATGAAAATCTACGTCAGAATCACTAGTTATGTGAGTCAAAATATCACAGATGCACATTTGACAGCGCCGTCCATATGAAAGAAGGATTCATAAAAGAGGCTGAAGACGATGAATTAAACTTTTAGAGGATGTTTCTCCTTCTTTTCAGCTTCTAGAATGTATAAGGATGATATAAGAGTATCTAATGTGAGAAATGAAACTTCGAATGGCTATTGTGCCTACCCAAAACAGGCCGAAACAAGAATGGTGATTTTCAAACTTTTTCCTGGAATATCTTGAGAAATATAAGTTTGCGTACGTTTTTATTGTGGGATTCGGGTTCCTGAGGTCGAAATACGTAAGTACCAAACAAAAAAAATCGAAAAAAAAACCATCGCATGATAAGTGCAAAATTACCCAAAAATTAACTTACATCTCATGAAAAAGTAGGTATTTCTTGTGTAGCAGCAGGATCTTGTGTTTTTTCAATATGCACTATTTCATTGTGACACATTGACAATGAATATGCCATCATCAATAATGGTTGAATATTTCTCTTTGAGTAACCATGGTTACGTTGAATAAGATATTTGGGGTATCGTACTTTTGAAAAGTGTGAATAATATTATATAAAAGCATAATTAGCTAGTAGAATATATTTGTTCGCTAATTCTAATATGAAAGTAGTCGTTTCAACTTCAGCATTTCTACATCGACTACAAAGTGTCGCATTTGATATGTATGAATAATTTTATCTTGAATTGTTATTGAATAACCATGAAAATATAATTGTTTTTTGCTGAATATAAAATCATGATATGTTGGCAATAACTGATTGATTACTGAAATAACTAGGAATTTTTGAGTTTCATTCTCTGAATCATCCTTGTATCTCACTCAAATCTCCGAAAAAATAAATAAATAATTCGAATTATAGCTCACCTCTATCTGTTGTTCACTGTACGTAAGTGTCTTTATCGATCATCGATTGATATCACTGCAAGTACCTGACTGGTCTGGGCAACGATCTTCCCATATGCGAGGACCATAATATCATAAGATATCAAGCATACCTATATCAAGGATAGAATTTGCTATTATATTTCGATTCCATGGCAAGAGAACAACACAATAATATTATCCAACACCGCGACGATCACTTGGGTTCACCTTCAAAAGTGCCTCGACCAGAGCTGCGCTGGTATCGTGTGTTCTAAAATATTATGCTCTGGTTGTTTCTTATCCGTTCGTGTTGGGTACTTTCACGAGGAAAATGGTTTTGTAATTGCAATTGTTACACAAGTAATAGGAACACCAGATACGGAAAAAATTGCGTCGTGTTGTGTTCCATTTGATGAGCTTGCCGCGTGGATGTGTTGTGTGTTATCTATATGAATATGCTCGCGATAAAATAAATAGCTATATGTACCTACATACAGTGAGGCCCAGTTGAGATCAGGACAATCGTATGGAACCACATGTTGCAAACTTTTTTGAGCATGAAAAATTCAGCAAAAACTTTATTTATAAAAACAACAACGAGCAGGGAATGAGAAACTGATTTTCTTTCAGTTTTGGAATGTTGCAGTACGAGCCTTGGAGAGTGCTGCAGACTCAAACGTAAAAATTGAACATTCATTTCAAGTTTTCGCAATATATGTTTTATATAGCTTCAGCAGAAAATAGGTATAGGTGCCTATACACAGTAAAATGATAATTATTTCCAATGTATTATGAATTCGGACATATTTGCCTCTTCTATAATATTCACTATTCTGAGAGTTTTCCGAAATTCAAATATGATATTTGAGACTTAAGTTCTATAAGTTCATATACTGTTTTCAACAGTTGTGTAGTTGGGTATCAAATAATATATCTGCTATTTTGCACGCGTTCTCCTCTACATTTGAATGCTCAATGTCAAAGATTTTGCCCCAGTTGTTGGGACCTTGAAAATTCCAAAAAAATAACGGCTGTATACATGTAGTTATACCATAGTCAGTGAGTTAATCATCCCTGCCATGGTGATGCAGTTCTGCAGTTGTTTCGCACCACTATCTAACTCAGATCTCTGTTATGGGTTCCCGATGTAAAGATTCAGCCCAATACTCATGGTTTTCCATGACATCTAGTAGAAATCGCAAGATTTATCTTGCCATAAGCTATGATGCAAAAGAAACCTGTCAATCAAGTTCTGATTGCAAAATTAATATTCCTTTCAGCTCAATTGGCAAAATCATGCTCCAATTAGCTTAAATGGCAGGCGATCTCAATATCAATTTGTTGGTCAACAGTCAGTCCAGTAAGTTATTCTTACAGTTTTTAGATACATATAACTTGAAACAGCTTATCAATGAGCCTACACGCGTGACTGACAACTCTCAAACCTTGATTCACATTATGGCCTCATCAAACCCTGATGAAATCTAAAGTTGTTCAGTTATTGACTTACCCGGTATCTCAGATCATTTTTCCACATCCTGTGAAATATCAAATATCAAACCTATACATGAACAAAAGTTTGTTTACACTCGTAACTTCTAAATCACTGAGCTTTCTTGATAGACTCTCTATAAATGAAATGATCGAATACAACCCTATGAATAAAAAAGTTGAAGGGGAGTTTAATGGAGGATCTCATTTTGCTTCACTTCTGTTCTCAAAAAGCAAAGAAGAGAGTTCGCAATACTTTTTAATCAAAAATATTATACACAAAATATATAAAACACTAAAAATACCATTCCTAAATAGTCTGAATACAGTGTGCATTGACATGCTCATTACAAACATCATAATTATTGAAATTATACAAATATAATAATAAGGATATTAACCTTGAGTTTTTTTTGAGACTGTATTTGGAATGATTTTCTCGATACAATTCGTCACACATTTTCATTATTATCAGAGTGTCCGCATGAAATAATATAGTTTACCTACAAGGGTGGTGCTGCAAAATGTGTGTCTGAATGTTTTCCGTATATCATAAATATTTTATATATTCCATTGGAATAAGCTACGATTACTACTTCTGTACAACATTTTTGGCTGTGTCATAATATTCAGTCTAAAATTAAAAAAAATTATACAGGATTTTCGGAAATCATGAGCAGATGAATCATATGAAGAGCAACTTTGAGATAAACTTCTTGAAATGAGAGAACGAATTGATTATGTATCTGAATAGGTAGAAATATGACTCTTTTAATGCGATGAAAACATGAACGAGCTCTAACAATAAAGTTGATGCTTATAATTCTACCTTACTATTCTACTTCTGAATGACTGATTCAATTAATCCAACATTTTCGTTTCGAAAATATTCATGATTGTTCTTAATTTTTTGTCAAAGCATCACCCCTTATACTATTTGTTTATGATTTCCAGTCATCCTGAATGTTATCGAGTAAACAGTGGACGGAAAATTTGGAATTCCGTGAATACCTCTGGAGTTTCCAGAGATAACCAAAACTAAATTAAGTAGGTAGCTACTTTCTACTAAGATACAAGAAGAGATATCAATGTTCGATCACCAATCTCAATATGTTTACAAGGTCTGAACAAAACATCTGCACAAAATACGGATGAGAACATAAATTAGCTCGAAGATTCGGAACACCACAAACATAGAAAAATCTCGATAATTCTAGTGAAGTAATGAGACATATATAACCAGCTGAAGGATCCTTGGAGAGCTAGTTATTTTGTTATACAGTCAGTCAGTTGGTTATACAGTTATCAGTCATTAAACCGATCAAGTTCAGTATTATCGTAACCATATAGAGATGACTCGTAACAAACACTATAGCCACAATAGTTTCTCGCAAAAATCAACCCTTGTTTCCGACATCCGACAATCCGCCAACGACTCCCCGATCACTTCTTCGCATCCCCATTCCCACTCAGGAAAGCCAAAAACGCCTCCGAATTGAACGGCGGCTGCACACCCCCCATTTCAGTCGGCAAAACGTCCTTGTGCACGTGTTTGTGAAGCGTGCTTATATCGTCCACGTCGACCAAGTGCACGTTGATCCTCTCCTTGCTCTTGTCGTTCAAGAAGGGCTTCATCGCATTCACCATCATCTTCACGAACCAATATTGGCCGACGAAGTGGACGTCTTTGAACCTGGCCGGGAAGCAGTCCTGCATACCCTCGATCATCATCTGTAGCGTGGTCGGTTGCAGACAGGAGGTGTGTTTCAACTCCGTCAAATCGACGATCACCACGAATCCGTTGATCTGATTGTGGATGTGGTCTGTATAGCGGTCTAGGATCAGCCAGAAAGCCCTAAGCATTAAAAAGCGATCGTAACCGAAATAATTCGCACATTTTCGTTTATGATCACTTCAAAGGAATCTTGACATGTCCACCTGCTTTCTCACACTTTGAATTATGAATTTTACTGAAGCAATGACATACATAGGTGCCCTATTAAGTGAAATTATTTGGAGAATCATAAACATCTATTGAAATTTTTCAGTGCAAACAATAAATATTATCTCAATAGATTTGAATATGCAGATCTACCAAACATAACTCACTGGTGGTATTTTCATTCAGTTGCGGGAACCACTGAAATCATCATTGTCACTGATATCTGGGTCGATCAGAACTAACTACCATATTTTATTGTAAAAATCAAAACATCCTGAACAGTATCCAATTTCAATCTTCATTGTTATCGTTACTCAATATTTGTTATTGTCACTCATCGGTTGCAGCCCTCAGAAGCCCTCGAAGGGCTTGTAAACAGATGAGGGGTTAAGACGATGATTCATGATGATCTCAACTCAAACTCAAATTCCTGCAAATGTTCGCATATTCTTATCAAATCCTCTCCGGCATCATCAAATTTTTGTCTAGTTAGCTATTTTATTCTTTCTCAGTTGATAAATCTCATCTTTTTCGACATTTCAGCTGATAGACACCGATATAAAGAAATTGTTGAGTCGACAAGACTACATTGATTATTTATAACTCAAAATCATCCTATCCATATCCTATGGACGATGAACGTGAAATCACTAACCAGGGCTGCCAATTTGCGGGTAATTCCTCAAAATGTGTATTGGGTAATTTCAGCGTATTCACTCACAGAGTAGCTTTTTGCTAGGATTTTGTTGATGAATCAGACATTTATTTCAATAAAAAAACAATGAAGTTTGTAAAAAAGAGCACAGTTGTGACAGATCTTCAAAAGTACGACAAGTAACCAAAATACTTCGACTCATTTAAACTAGCTTTGTATACCATGGCATGATACAAGAGAAAAATATGAATCATGAGAATATGAGGTGTCACAGTAGACAAAATTAAATTGTATCGTGGAGGAAGTCATCCATTGAATAGTATGTCTTCTTCAAAAGTAATTGTTTTTGACAGTTCGCTAAAATTTATGAAAATGCATATTTATTTCATACTGCATCATAGAACATACCTTTACGTACCTGATTTCAATCCGGAAAATAGACTTTTACAGGATAGGCGCACGTAATATTTCATTACGTGCTACTATCCCGTAATGAAATTTTACCGGATTGTAAATATTGAAAACTCAGTAATGCGTCAAAAGCATGAATACATTTATTAAAAATTCAACAGCAAAACAATGCACAGATACCAGGAGCTCCATTGGATGAATTATTTATTAGGGAGTTGCTACTTGCTGATAGCACTTCAACAAAGATTAATATTTTATTTTTCACTGTTCATTTTTGTTTTTTAGCAGTATGAAATAAAATGTTATACGTCACACGTCCGGTAAACTTTTACAGTATTCGTTTCGTAATTCCGGACTCGGCTTGCGCCTCGTCCGTAAACATCTCACTCGTACTGTAAAAGTGTACTGTAAATATCTATTTCAAATCTAGAGGGTGATTTGTTGTACAACTTGGCTCCAAAGTAGTAAGACATTGTTTTCGAAAAAAGATGTATTAGGTTGTGGACGTGAAATCATTCGATAGCATTGGCGAGTAGGAGATGTACTAAATATATAAAGCGATCTTGTGAGTGAAGCATAGATCTTCAAGATTATAGATGGAGGGAAATGTTAGAATACCTAGTTTGATAGTAGGATAATCTGACAGCTCTTTTCGACAGTACAAAAGCAGATTGCCAATTCGCTGATTCACCCCAAAATATAATTCCATAAAGAGTATGTGAAAAGAAACTATCAAAGTATACAATTCTAAGTGTATCAAAGATGAGACACAGTGACTTCAGGGTTCTTTGTGCAAAACAAGAATGACCATTCAACGTTCTATTGAGCTGCTGGATATGGTGTTCACAATCGATCTGGGAATCCAGAAGCAATCCAAGATATTAACTATTGGATTCGAAACTAACGTTATAAGAGATTGATGAGTAAGGATAGGAAAATGTGTGAGGCATGCCAGACTTTATTTCAATGAATTTGGCTTGGATGAATATCATACCGTATGCATGTGGTTACTTCAACCAATGCGACTGCTACACCGAAGTTGAAAAAAATTGCAAGTTGTTCCAATGCATGTTTTGAGCGACTTTATAGAGAGACGAACAACATTGAAACAAGCAATCTTTGTTTCTACTCTATGTGTTTTCGAAACCAAATGTAGATTCATACAGCTCCAAAAATTTTTCTCACATGTCAAGTATTGAAATAGTTGATCCTGCATCCAAATAAGTGGAAGTGAACTGTTAATTACCCGATTGATAAAATTTACAAATATTTACACATTCGACAATCATCAAACGTACAGTGGAAAGGCTGGTTTCAAAGATGATCGTAGGGAAAACTGACTTTCAAGTATACCTGTATATGCTAAGCAAGCTGTAGCTGCAGTCCCAGTTGCCGCCGGAGAAGACAATGATATTGCGGCCCTTTCCGTCCTTGAGGGGCAAAACCCCTGGCAGGCCATTCCTAATGGCGGATCTGATGTCTTGCGCCTCCAAGGTTAAGCCGGTGAAGATCTCCTTGTGCCGGATGCGGTACCAGTGGTGGTTCCTAAAAAGCTCGAAGCTCTCCGGTACGTTGAATTTGCGCGCGTGCAGGAACTTCTGCAGGGTTTTCTCATCCTGGATGGCGTTCGTCCGCAGTTCGTTGTCCTTGCAGGTCTGAATCATCTTCCGCAGCTCCATGATGGGGCATTGCCAGTTGTACCCGGACATCTTTTGTCTGGAATCAGAAAGATTTGTTTGCTCAGGAAGCGAAAGTTCTGAGAGAGCTGATCTTGACGCAAATCCGCTGTGTCAACTGCTACAGAATCACCCTACTCGAAGACAGCGATCGAGAATGAAGTACAAGGAAAAAAAGTCGGAACTATCTCGAAGGATGGAATAGTTTCCAATTTTTCACATATACCGGGTGTACCACTAAGAAAGGACGCCGGCTGTATCTAGGAAACTAATTGCCGCACAGGTTTCGGAAAAAAATATTCATGATGGAAGTGGCCAAGAGAAATCTCTGGAAAACATTTTCAAGTTTCCAGGACGGCGCTAGAGGGCGTAATTGCATTGGCCAGTTAAAAAAACGGGTTTCCATGAGAATTTGATATATCAAGACATATCAAAAACTCTTTCTTCATGATATCGACATGAAAGAACTCTTATTACTTCAGTTTGGTGTAACGGAATTCAACTTGGTCCCATTATGAAAGGTTTTTTCAGCTCTTCCAGATAAATCACAAATCGAGTCGATTGGAATCCCGTGGTGGCCACTAGATGGCACCGTTTGAAAAAAACAGACAATTTTCCATTATAATTTCGAGAATTTCAAATGGAACTATACAACGGAATACCATTAATTTGACGAGAAATATTTTGTGGCCTTGTCTTCCTACGTTTCGAACGAATACTCGACACATGCTCTGACAGAGTGTTCCAGGATTGAGGCAAGTCAGATGTCTCCTCGGCAATCTCAAACGAGAGATATCCAAAAATTATTGATCAACCTCAATAGGAAAAGTCTCTGAACTCAAATGACATCTTGATGGAAACTAGTTTCGGGAAAAGACAGTGCTAGCGATGGGAAAACAGGCGACATTTCACCACATCCTACTGGAATGTCAAAAAAAAGCTATCAGAATATTGGCAAACGTGGGCTTTAGAGACCATTGTCTTCAACATTTTATCCGACTTGGTATCATGCCACTGCCTACTCTGTACATATTCACAGTTTTATTAGAAATACACAAAAATGTGAACAAATTCTCCAGACATTCTGATTCACACGATTATAACACAAGATCGGCTGATTTAATGACTATTCCACGACATAGATTAGCTGTCTGCTGCAAAAACTCCTTGAACCTCAATCTCTATAACACTCTTGATAACTCTGTCAAAATATTGGAATTCAATAGATTCAAAACGGTGATTAAAAAATTTCTGCTCAGCCATTGTTTTTATGACATTGATAGCTATATCGTCTCTGCCAGTTCATTGTGCATTTGATTTTAATCCACTTTTACCTTCAAAAATTTTTCATCCCGATTCTCTGTATTTTCCTCTGCAAATATCTAGATGTGCACTAATTGTCTTTATTTGTTGTGTTTTTTTTTTAACTTGTATTGTTCGAATTTTTAATATTTTCGCTGATCAATTGTAAGTCAGTATATTGATTTTCAGCTGAAATTTATATAATACTTGTAGTGATAAAATATTTTATCATTATTATCATTTTATATTCTTGACTTATATGCGACTTGCCATAAATGTTTTATGTACATAACATGGTCAAATAAAATAAAATATACTACTACTATGATTCTCATGAGATCGTGCAAATTTTTCAATTTGGATTCACTTTCCAAGTCTATTGCATGAGCTGTTACGTTTCGTTTGAATATTTATCAGTTTCTCGATCATTTCATGCGAGTAGAAAACCACACAAAATATCATTAAAAAATTAGCACCAATCCCAAGTTTAGTTTCCTACTCACTTTTTTTTTTTTGGTATACTAGCAGCAAAATTGATAGTGTACCAACTATAACTACTCGTAGAATAAGCACAGTATACAACTCGTCAAGAAAATATTTCATTCAATGAAAACAACACACCTCGATTTACTCTCGATAGAATAATTAGGTGAACTATTCCCGCTGCAATACCTAAATACATATATAAAATCTCAGATTGCAGCTAAGGTACGGAAATCAAATAATATAATCTGTAATATTATCACAAGAGAGTGATAATGGAGTGGAAATATATTTTCGAACACTTATTGCTAGGCTTCTGCCGGATGGCAAGTTAGAAGAGAGTTGTGGATAATTATATTCCAATGTATCGAACTCTCATGTGGTATTCGACAGATACTTATAATTATAAAAACTAATAATTTCCTAAAAAAAAACTGTCACTTGAGATTTAATTGTCACTGTATATATGATGTATGGAAGTATGATGGAAGTATATTTATGTTGCTATAATACCTCTATACAGGGTGGCCCATCGAAAACGTACCGCAAGGCATTACAGGCTGGGAAAGAACTTTTCGATAAAATCCGGAAACAGGTCAAGTTCGTTTGTCAGGGGGACACATTATGACGTAACAACCATAGTAAAACCTTCAACCCCCTAAGTAGGGGTGTCACCCCAACATTTTTTCTCAAATGGAAAGGGGGGTCAAGCGATACCTCTTTAGAAGGGGCTTGTCATTCCCTATACAGTGCTGCTTAGGTTTTTCAAATCGATCTACCCTTTCAGAAAATATGGAGCGTTGAAACTCCATCACGTGGGACGAAAAATACAAAGATCGGTTCAATTGTACTTTATCGCAATGAGTTCTTTCAAATGAATTCGCTATTTTTGTCAAGTCACTGTTTTTGCAGTGATTTTTTCAGGCTCATTTCAGAGAGTAGAAAATGAATAGGATTCATTTCTTCACGTTTGAATTAGGTCAAGTAGTTGCATGTTGTGGTTGAAGTGTTTACGAATTGTTGACTTTAAAATCATTATTATGGTGTATTCAATTGCAGACAGAGTGGAAATCATTGAGCTTTTTTTCAAAAACGATGAATGCGGAAATCGGGTCGAGGAGTTGTTTAACAAACGGCACCCTGACAAACATGCCTCTGGAAAAATTGTTTGCGAATTGGTGAACGAATTTAGCGAAACAGGTTCAGTTCAGTACCAGTGTCCAACGGGTATTGAAAAATACAAATTCAATCTTCACAAAATACGCTAGTGCACGAACTGAATGAAGACGACTTTGATCGTCGCTTGCAATTTTGCGAAATTATGAGTGAACGAGCGTTACACAATGGTAATTTTCTATTCAATGTGTGTTTTTCGAACGAATGTTCCTTCTTCCTCAATGGTTTAGTGAATCACCAATAATGCAATGGTATCTTTGGAAATGCCATTGTAGGACCTTTTTTCCTTCCTGTAAATTCAACAGGCGATATGTACTTGGATTTACTACAAAATGCCATCGACCCAACTCTAACAAATATCATTGAGAACGATCCCGCATACGATGAACAGAAACTGATTTACCAACAAGACGGAGCTCCTCCTTATTATTCCCACAATGTGCGCAACTATTCACATGACACATTTCCAGGACGATGGATAGGACGACGAGGCCCCATAGAATGGCCACCTTGGTCACCCGATTCGAGTCCTTCAGATTTTTTTTGTGGGGACAGATCAAAAGCGTTGTTTACAAAACACCACCAGACACATTAGAACAGTTGCAACGAAGAATCATCAACGTATGTCGCGAAGTGACACCCCAAATGCTCCAGAATGTACGACAACAAATTGAAAATAACTTATAACACTGTATGCAGTTTTACGGACAGCAATTCGAACATTTACTTGACCAATAAATGAGTTTTGAAGTAAAATTGAATTAATTTTTGCATTTTTTGTGACACATTATCGTTGGAGTTTCAACGCTCCATATTTTCTGAATGAGTGAATCGATTTTGAAAATGTAAGCAGCACTGTGTAGGGAATGACCAGCCCCTTTTGAAGAGGTATCGCTTGACCACCCTTCCCATTTGAAAAAAATTTTGGGGTGACACCCCTACTTAGGGGGTTCAAGGTTTTACTATGCTTGTTGCGTCAAAATGTGTCCCCCTGACAAACAAGATTGACCTGTTTTCTGATTTTACCGAAAAGTTCTTTCCCAGCCTGTAATGCCTTGCGGTACGTTTTCGATGGGCCACCTTGATATAAGAGATCAGATTGCTGGTAAGGTACATGAAGTGAATAATTGCTGTAATATCGTGCAAGATAAGAGTTCTGATTGAAGCTAAGGTACATGATTCAACATCCAACATTATGACATCGTTGTGTATTCTCGTTGAAAAGTTGCAATGTCAATTTTTGCTCAGTATTGAGTTATTGTTTGTTGTTTATAGTAGTTGTTGATACTCCTCTTGTTTGTATAAGATACATTATGCGATGAGGAAAATGTACACAATGATTATACAGGGTGTTGATTGAGTGTGTACAATGAATTCATCCAAAAATTATATCGTTTCGTGAATATCTCAAATATTATTTCAAATTAATAGCTCATAAATGGATTGACAACAACTCTCAAGTTATTCACCAAATGCTGAAATCGGTTTCCAAGACAACCCTTAATTATTTCCTCTTTTCTCCATATGTTTCTTGTGTGATCCAGGGATTTGCAATACAGTGGATATCATATTTTTCCTCAAAAACTAAACAAGAGAGAAAAACATTCAAGAGGCAGAAAAGTTGTATTTTTAGTTGCCCAATCCGAATAAAACATTAATATTACAAAAAAAGTCAGTGGCGTTCTAGCCTCCATAAATTTAATTGACTTTGAGTTGAATTACCCCCAAACGACAAATAATGTCAAATCACAGAACTTTTCGGAAAAAGTTTAACACCTTTTATCTTGAAAACGAAGCAAAGACAGTGGCGTAGCTACCTAGGGGCTACGCGGGGCAGTGCCCCGGGGCCATCAAGCTCAGGGGGCCCTCGAATCCTTACCAGAAATCTCGATCGAACTGAACTTTTGGAAATTTCTCCCATTTTCAAAATAAATATGACAGGTTGCAACCCTACTTTAATCATGATATCTCAGTTGAGAGAAATTCAAAAGTTATGCTAAAAAAAGGTATATTGTATACAAAACAGAAATTGATTTTTTAATACTAAAACAACAAAAAGAATTACCCTTCATTTTCATATAAAGGTAAGTGCAAAATATCTCTCTCGTTCACTGTATATTTGCAGGTTTAAAAAAAAGTACATGTTGCATGTATTATTTGAATATGCGCATACTGCCCATTTATCAAATGTATTCGTTCTTATTCTAGCAATTCTACTGCATATTTGAAATTTTGTTTCCATTTCTCTTGATTTTACGGGATTTAATTATTATTCAGGATCTTATAAAAGCCTCTGAAAATTAATATACATTCCAAAATATAAGGTGGTTAAATATTGTATTTATAGGAAACTAAATAAGTTTTTAAAAAAGGCTTTTAGAAAATATCCTTGATTTTCATGATTAATAAAAATTCGAAATACATTCTGTATCTAAAAAGATTGCAATTTATTCAGATATTTATGAACCGTACGTATAAAACGGTCTAGTTCTCGCTTGCAATACTTTCGGCCTTGCCTGAGCTCGCGTAAAAAAAACGCACGTGTGGCCGGCTGTCTGGATTTTGAGGGTGCGGGAGAAAAACGAAACATGATAAAAACGCTCGTGTGGCCGTAGCCTAACGGTGATAATTTATTTTCCGGGGATTCCCCAATGACACTTGTAGCGTATCAGTGTGTTTCTCTTTCCTTTTATTTTGCTTTTAACGTCGTCAGTGAACAGTGAGTACCTACCTACTCGAGCACAATCTAATATTGTATTGTTTAAATAAATTATAAAACTAAAACTATGGATAAAAAGAAGAAACCCAGTGGTGCATTTAAACGCAAACAACGCCAAGAAAGAGAAGATAGTAAACAAAAATTGCCCAAAATTGACAAGTTTTTTAGTCAGCCTTCTGCAAGTACATCTGGCCAAAATATTTCTATTGATAGTGACTCAAATAATGTGATAACTCCAGTGTTGGTTGAGAAGCCTACTGAAGAAGATCCGACAATTATTGCAGTTGGAGATACCTCCGCCGCCGATCATGTGAACGTGGATGATGTTTGCATGACACACATAAGAGCGGAGGGTTTGGAGGAACCACAGACCTCTACATTTTTCGAAAATGTGTACGACAAATCTTCTTATGACTTGGGAAACTTCACGAACAAAATATTAATTGATAACGAAAAACGTCAAATTCTTGATATGGGACCTTTACAGCCTTCAGGACCTTTTCCAACAGACATCAACCAGAACAATAGGTGTTTTTCAAAATCGTACTACGTTTCGTGTTCTAAATGTGGGCCAGTTAATCGTTTTTGGTTGTGTTATTCAAAAATACTAGACGCTGCCTATTGTCAACCCTGCTGGTTATTTGCTTCACAAAGGAATAATGTTTGGTGTACGGGAATTCGAGATTGGAAGCATTTATCAGAAAGAATTAAACAACACAGTTGTTCAAGTGGCCATTCGGAAGCATGTGCTGTGTATGAATTTTGGAAAAAAAACGATACTAATACTATCGACAAGGAACTTGAAAATGAAATTCGCAAAGAAGCATCATTTTGGAAAATGGTTCTTCAAAGGTTATTCGATATCATACTTACCCTAGCAAAGAGTTCTTTGGCTTTGAGAGGACATCAAGAAGACTTAAGTCAGGAAGGATACCACGGAAATTTTCTGTCCTTTGTAGAGCTTGTCGCCCGATATGATCACATTTTGCGGCAAGTTTTGGATATGCCCAAAGGTAATAATAATTATTTCTAAGTTTTTTTTATCGTTTTATTCTGTTTATAATTATTAACTGTTTAATATCAGGACATTTTTGAAATAGTGTTTTTTTATGTTTTTAGGATCTACAAGATATCTGAGTGCAACAATTCAAAATGAAATGATTGAGAGCTTGGGGACCAAACTCGAAACCCATCTACTAGAACAAATTAGAGCGTCACCGTTTTTTGCCATCATAATGGATACGACACAGGACATATCGAAGGTAGATCAGCTAAGCCGAGGGGTAAATCACTGGGACAGTCCGGTGTACATTCTTATGGCAGTCCGGTGGCAGTCCGTGGCAGTCCGGTGGCAGACCATGGCAGTCCGTGGCAGTCCGGTGGCAGTCCGTGGCAGTCCGGTGGCAGTCCGTGGCAGTCCGGTGGCAGTCCGGTGGCAGTCCATGGCAGTCCGGTGGCAGTCCGGTTGTAGACCGGTGGCAGTCCGAGTTTCGGTCTGGGGTAGTTTGGTGGTCTCTCGTATTCCGAAGGCGAGAATTACAAACTAGTCTGAATTTTAAAATGCAAGATGGAGTTTGCAGGGTGCCAGGCGACATATAGTTATTTATTCTTCGATTCGCCTCAAAGTGTACGCAGGTATAGTGGTTCTCGAGGTCGGCAAATTCCTAATTTCGAGTCCAAATTTGAAAATTCAAGATGACTTCTGCAGTGTGGCGGATGCTCGGGCAAACGACTTCAGTTATTCTTCGAGTTGTCATAAATATGATTTTGAAATTCAAGATGGCGTCTGCAAGGTGACGGACGACTCTATCATTCATTGTTCGAATCGCCTAAAAACAATGATCACTTTGGGTTCTCGAGAATCAATACTCACGAATATTGTGTATCAATCTTCAATATACAATGTGAGGGGTGATTCTGTGATGAAAATAAAGGAGGGTTTGATATATATTTTTTTAGAAATCTCTTCTCGGAAATATTACACCCCTCCGCCTTGAAAAACATGGTTTTTCTATTTTATTCTCTCTTTATATTAAGCTGAAGATACGAAACTTGGTTTTACAACATGGAAGAAACGTTGAGGGCATATCTTGATTTTATCGGTACTATCATGAAAGGTGCTCTAATGAATCATCAGTGATTGTCCCTTCAGGAATTACATTCGCCCGACGAACTCGGCTGGCTGAAGTTTCAAACTCTTATGCAGTCAAATTCGAAACACCCAGGAAATCGTTTCATGAGAATTCCTTCTTTTGTAGGACATCGTCACTTCGGAATTCACTAACCGAGGATATATATATACATATATAGGTATATATATATTTTATTATTATTATTTTCGACAACATGAAAGGAAATCCTATAATGTTCGGGGAACATCGTGTTCCAGCAGTGGAATTTTGGGAGAAAAGGAAAGTATTGGAATTTTTCTTGAAAGTTTGGAGGTCGTAGGCATCAGGAAAGACTTCACTGGGCAAAGAAGTCCATAACTTTGCCGTTCTATGATTCTTGGTAATAAGAAGTTCGGCATGTCTCGAGCCTGACAATGTATGGATTACCAACTCGTCTAGTTTGTCTACTTGGAATCGCCCGTGGTGGCATGATAGAAAAGATTTCCGTTGAGCACCGACCGTGGAAATATCTATGAGAGAGAGATCGCCCACTTTTCTCCGATGTTCCAGAGAGGCCAATGAATTATTTCCATATGATTACAATTTGAAGTCCTTCAAGAAGAGAGTCCAAAAATATTTGTCTTTACCGAGGTCTTCACTCAGTTCTCGCAGTGCCCCGTCAACTGCATTATAGGTCTTTCATTGGCGCCCTGGGTTTGGCATATTTTATCGATCCCCACCCTACACATCAGATAAATATATCTATAAAACAAAAAAAATCTGTTATATCATCAAAATTACGTTCTGTCTATGTTGATTTATATTTAATGAACAACAAAATTCATCTTCGGGTGTATCAAATTCATTTCTTGCCATTGGATGGGACAACCGTGAGATATTTAAAGTTGAATAATTGGGATATAATTGCGTATTAAGGAGCCCACCAGCTCGCCATCAGCTCGCCACCAGCCCACCAATATGTCACCCAAATAATTATAAATATATGATATCCTTACTTTCAAAATTTTCACTCGAAATTCGTAATATTCAAATCTTGTGTTGAACATTTTCAGGCGAATCGTCGAAAAATTCATAAAGCTGAAAAATCTCCATTTTCAACACCCTTTATCTCTGTAATCATTCCCGATAGACCCCAAGTGTGATCGATCAATGAAATCAGCTCACAAGGGAAAATCTGCAAATGCAATGGAATACATGGTGTTCGAAGTATAACTTTGATAGGACACGCATTTCTTAAATCACCCTGTGTAGCGAAAAATATTCTAGAAATGTGCTGTTTATGAACCTACACCGTCTCAAGAATTTTTGTTCATCTATCCCAAACAGCGAAGCCGTTAACTCACTTTGCCACACTATTGGTCCACCCTGTATGTATATGTATGTATGATTCCGAATCGGTTTCTTATGCGATAAATTTTCAGTGAGATCTTCATATCGCAGGTCATAGTTGATAATTTATGTCTTCTTTGTTCGACACCATCGGGAATGCATTTCTAGTACTTCATGTTCTTCAGTCGTTCTTGTGGTGAATTGGATATCCCAAAACACAGCTTTATATTATTGGATTTCATGATTGAGTGATGGGGCAGTCCGGTGGCAGTCCATGGCAGTCCATGGCAGTCCGTGGCAGTCCGGTGGCAGTCCGTGGCAGTCCGGTGGCAGTCCGTGGCAGTCCGGTGGCAGTCCGTGGCAGTCCGGTGGCAGTCCGGGCAGTCCGGTGGCAGTCCGTGGCAGTCCGGTGGCAGTCCGTGGCAGTCCGGGCAGTCCGAGTATGAATGGCAGCGGTGTACACGAATTTGCTCAATGATTTACCCCTCGAGCTAAGCATTGTTTTGAGGTATGCAGTAATAACCAGATCGGAAAATGGACAGCCAATTGATATAGAAGTAAAAGAAGTGTTTCTAGGCTTTTATGCAGCCATCAAACATGGCGCAGTAGATTTAATCAACCAAGTGACAACATTATTTATCGACAAAAATATTGATTTAAAAAAATGTGTGGGGCAAGGCTATGATGGAGCCAGTGTGATGAGTGGTGTGTATAATGGTGTACAAAAACATATTAAGGATATCCAGCCTAACGCAGAGTACGTACATTGTGTCACTCATAATTTAAATTTGGTGATAAATGATGCCGTTAGTAGTTGTGTGGAAATACAGATTTTTTTCGCAACGTTGCAAGATTTGTATAACTTTTTCGGAAACAGCATCAAACGTTGGGATCTACTATCAAAATTCACTGGTGAATCGGACACCACTCTAAAAAAACTAAATCCGACTAGATGGTCCAGTAGGGTCAATACGATATCTGCAATAAAACTTCGTTATTTTGATATCATTAAAGCATTATCAGAAATAGTTCTAAAGAGTCCTAATAAAGATGAGCGTAGTGAAGCAGAGAGTATTAAAACAAAAATGCTAAATTTCGAGTTCGTGTTGCTTTGCGAATTCATGAACAGTGTATTGAACGACATCAATTTTGCATCCAAAACTTTACAAAAATGCGACATCAATTTGGGCGAGGCGAGTAAAGTTTCAGCAGAGACCAAAGCAAAGTTGCAAATTTATAGAAATGATTTCGAATTATTCAAGTGCAAAGCCAGTGAAACTGCAAGAAAATATGGTATTGATACCCATTTTCAAGAAAAAAGGCAAAGAAAAGTTAAAAAACATTTTGATGAATTAGCTGCTGATCACCGATTTCCAAACCGAGAAAAAATATTTGAAATTGAGATTTTCAATAATGTACTAGACACAGTAATATCTCAATTAGATACACGTTTTATTGGTATGAGTGCAGTCTGTCATATATTCGATTTTCTAACGCCAACATTTTTATTACATGTTGATGAAGCAACTTTATTACAAAAGTGTGACGAATTCCAAAGAAAATATTCGGATATAATAGGCCCTAGTTTTTCACTTCAATTTATTAATATTCACCATCTAGTTTTACCTCAACTAACTCAAGCATGGACTGTTCACCAATTATGTAAGGAAATAATGAGCAAATATGGAGTGCTAGAATGCGACCTAACGGAAGTATTTACAGCAATGTTATTATTCTTTACAATTTCTGTCACTTCTGCAGCAGCTGAAAGGTCATTTAGCAAATTAAAAATAATAAAAAATTATTTAAGAAATAATATGGGCCAAACTCGACTCCGACATTTATCGCTGATAGCAATTGAAAACAAAACCTCATCAAGCCTGGATTTAAACGAAGTCATTGATACTTTTGCGAAAACTAAAGCTAGGAAAAAATTGTAAATATAATTGTTATTTAGTCAGTTGGTAGGCCCGACCTTTATATAATAAACCCTTGAATCTTCTCTATTTCGTTTTATTAGCCAAACCTATACCAAGTATTAATTGTAATTCATGTTGTTACTGTTTAATATTTTTATTACCTGCCCTGCAGTTCACAAAAAAGAGCTTAAGTAGCTTAGCATTTTTAAAGTATTTGTATATTTCATATTTTCATTTGATAAAACCTAATCAGTTTACATAGCAGTGGGGCCCCATTTTTTAATTTGCCCCAGGGCCCTTGGTTACCTAGCTACGCCACTGAGCAAAGACCCATGTTTATATGAACTGTTTGTCTTGGAATCACTCAAAGAATCTCTGTTGACTTTAATGTATATACCCAATTATTATCACCCCGTGTATCAAGAAATAAGTTACATGTGAACAAATAAATTATATTTCAAGATGTATGAGATTCCAGCATTCGATAAGATTCAAGATGTATAACAGTTTCTTGTGTCTACTGAGAAATTGAATAAAATCTGCATACCTATCAGATTTTAACTTTTCAATGATGATATAATGTTATCACCAATTCCTGAATTTGCGAAAATCATCAGAGCTCGAATTTTTTGTCCAGATGTCGCATTTATCCCGATCATACGACCTCGATGAGCCATATTGGTCAATTCAGGTAGAAGCTACGAGAGAATTAGAAATTTTTACATAGACACATACATATTATGGAATATACTTCTTTACGTTGCAAGGTCAGAGAATAGTGTTTTGCAGGTCGAACCAAATATATAAAGAATTTACGCACAAAATCGTTTCCATATAATAACAAAAACAAGACTTTCTTCAGTTCAGGATTACTTTTAATGAAGGGATGGTCAACGGATTTCGACAAAAACATCAATTTCTGACAAAAAAAACTCCAGAAACTCTACTCTCATTTCGATTATACCACCTCAATGGGCGATTCTTCAATATGAATGAGCAATATTTGTCAATTCAGGAAAGAGCTACGAGAGAATTTGCATCGGGTTCGAAATTTTTCACATCGACACATACATATTATAGAATATAGTTCTTCACGTTACAAGATCAAAGAATAGTGTTTTGCAGGTCGAACCAAATATATAAAGAATATACGCACAAAATCGTTTCTTCAATTCAGCATTATTTTAAATGAAGGAATCGGCGAAGAATTTCGACAAAAACGATGATTTCTGACAAAAAAACTCCAGAAACTCATATAGCTTCATTCGAGGTGATCCAAAGATAAAAAAAATACGAAGATAAGGTATGGTTTCATTTCAAATGGCAGATACACAGACTGCTTATTAAATTTTTTTAAATAACTTTCCCGCCAGTCTAGAAACATATGTGTATCGTAAGCCAACAAGGACTCATACATATAAACAGAATACCTTATGTTGATATCCGTGAATAATGGGCAAATGGTAATCGTTGAAAACTCACCTGCTGATGAATACTACAGTTCAAATGATATACTAGTTAATCAACTGTATTCGGCCACTGTTTTCTTGTAGGTAATACCACGACTGTCTTACTTGGTAGCCTAGAAGTAGGTACCACGATTAACAACCTACCAATATGCTCAAACGGTTTTTATTATGGTTTTTATTGTGCTGAGTTTATTTTTGAAGCCAAAAGGTGGATATAGGATGGTGAAATAACTCTTCAATTGTTTTTTTCCTTGATCATCATTTCTTCATTCATCGCTTGAGTATAGGTGGCTATACGATCGTCGATCCTGTGAAGTTCAGTGTTACTAAAAATGACAGATATTCGACAGCTATGGATAGCTATTGGTTCATTCAATGCATTCGTATTGAATTTCAAATTCGAATTATGTTTTCCAAAGTTTCCAAGTAAATCTTCGAGATCGATCGCGAAGAGATGTCATCTAGTGTCGATCTTGGACAGCCTTAGTCAGGTTTTGAAATTCCAACTCTTTCTAGTGGCTGGGTATAGGAAGTTGGGACACCATTTTATTCACATCATGATTGAAACAGAACGAATATCGTTCATTCCTAACAGAATAATATTTTCTAGACAAAAATATGCAAGCTTATCGCGATTTTTTCTGCCGATTATTATGATGAATGTGTTTTTTCATCTTCAATTGGCTTGAAGACTAGTTTCATTACAAATACAACATTATTATTTTTATATTCCGTAGAGTTTACGAGTACTTATGTAGGTAGTTATATTCACAATTGAGATTACCAAAATAGTGGAAACATCGAAAATCCTCTCAACTTTTTGAAATATTTTGGATTTCATTCATTCAGTTCAGATTGTCTTGTATTGTTTGATTTCGTGGTAAATTTGAAAAATGGTATTTTATATCTTGTGAATTGTGATTTATTATTATTTATTTGGTGAGGCCATTCATTATCATTATTGTTAGTGATATTCATGAGTTTGATTCTACTAGTTAATCACCATTTGATATAAGCTCTCACAAAAAAAATCGAATGTTCTATTAATATATATATATATATATATATATATATATATATCCTCTTTATCTTTATCTTTATCTTTATATATATATATATATATATATATATATATATATATATATATACACATATATTGGGAAAACCATCAATATATACATATTATGAACAAAATGAACTTAATTCCATTGCATAGAAGAAGACTCAAGTTAGATTCAGGTTTTATTTTCAGATTATTGAATGGTGCTGTGAACTGTCCGGAAATACTGGAGATAATTACGTTTGATGTCCCAAATAGTCCTAAGATTTCCACATTTATTTCAAATAACATTTCATGACACAAATTACAATACAACAGCACAATCCAACAGAAAGGACATTGAAAGTCATAAATAACAGTAATTTGGATGTATTAGGATGCTAATTTAATAAGTTCAAGATGTCTTTGCGTGATATGGTGCATAACGTTTTTCAATATCTACCTACTCGTATGTGATTCAAGTGTTACCTCAATATTGTTTCGTTTCATGATATATTTTTTTCCTCTTATTTCCTTATTGATAATTCATATCATGTGTTGAGATAGGGTGATATTTATTATATTTTCATTGTATTTGAACTCCTAATGGGGGGTTTCCTGTGAATAAAATACAACGAAAAATGAAAATTACAAAAAAAATTAAAATATATAGTGTATATGGCCAAAATTCAGAATCCAAATAATGTCGGTGCCGGTTTTGATGTTGAAACGCTATGAACAACAAACCTTTGCAATCAGTCTACTATTTTACTTCCCAGTTGAACAAATATCTATTTTGATTTGGTCAATAGAAAAATTGTTCGCCAAGATTGAGCAATAATTGCCTGCATGTCGCTTCTGGTCAAAGAATGAGAGAATAACTTCAAAATCGAATTTTCATTGTGGAATGAATGAAAATCAGACACTTTCAGACCTCTCAGGTAATTTTATCCAATAATCAAGAACTAAAAGTGTGTCATGGACAGATTTGCTTTGATGAAAGCAAGAAAACAAAATTTTCAAATACATGTTCCTACAGTGACTATAAACCACAGTGGCGACTTCTATTGGTCGTTTCAGAGGTGTACTGTTCTTGGATTGTTCGAGTCGATTTGTATACAAATGAAAGAAAAAACTCGACAATATATAAATACCCCGGGTGGCAAGAAATTCGCCATGTTCAGGCGGAGTTCCAATATTTCTGTCATTATTCGTCCATTTTGTGTCTCTCGCACTTTGTTGTTTTTCTGTTCGACTTTCGGTTGATTCATTTTTTGTATTAGTTCCTCCTCTAGTTAGTTAATTTGATCTATAATCTGCCAAAAAATACAAAGGTCAATGATTTGGCAATTTCATATTTTCAAAGAATTCTGTGATGTATTTTTTTCAGATTATTCTTTCTCATCATTCCCTCGCAGAATATAGTTGAAATGTCCATTTATTTTTTGTTACAATTAATGGTCTGTTTTTGCTTCAGGCCTCCTTCACTTCTGTTATTGAAAATCAGAGAAAAGACTTCGCAATTAATACTCTTTTATTCAAAATATTGTACACAAAATAATATATATATTAAGAAACATTATGAACACTGAAAGTTCCCTTTCTCAATTGTGTGCATTGACTAGATCATTTGATAATATAGTTATTAAAATATACAAATAAAATTATGAGGATAGTATAGTTTCTTCTCGAGAAGGTGTCTTGTGTAGTGATTTTCTCAATAAAATTGGACACACATACCATACATAGTTAACCATAACATAGGTTAACCCAAAATGTGTGCCTAAATATCATTCGTATAATGTTCATATTGTATATATTTCATTAGAATAAGCTACTTATATGCTGTTATAATATTCAGTCTGAAATTCAAATAATCCTACAACGGTATCAAAAATTATGAGTAAATAATTCATGGGGTGAGCAGCTTTGAGGAGAAATAGTCAATAAACTACTTGGAATCAGGGAATGAATTATTTATCTGAATATTGATTATGTATCTTGTTATCTCTAACAAGAAAGTTGATGCTAACAATTAACCTTCTATAACCTTCTCTGAAACACTTTTGAATGAACTGGTTCAATTTATTGAAAATGTCCATTTCCAGAATATTTATGAGTCTTCTTGGATTCATTCATATGCATGAAGTTTTTCCAATGTTTTGCCAAAGAATCACCCCCTGAAATATTTGTTTATCTATTCAGTTACCCTGTATGTTATTTAGTATACCTCGAAATCAAATTCGGTAGCTTTTTTCGGTATTTTCATGAGATCTGAACGAAATCTGGAAAGAAGCACGGATCGAGAACAAAAAAGTTCAGCCGAGGATTCAGTGATGAACACAAACAATTCTCGATAATTCTAGTGAAGGAATGGCACATATATGTACAGGGTGTCCAAATAGTGCCTTGGTCTGCGTTAACTGCTCATTGAGATGAGATATCGAAATGTAGTTTTCGCTACTCTGGAGATATCCCTCGTAGGTATACTTTAAAATTATTTTGGTTCCTACAGGGTGTTCACAAAGACCCTGTATTCAATGATATTCTGAAAGAGTCCTTTTTATGCTGATTACAACGATATATCAATATCCAACTATTCGCCCTCTACTGGTCATGCTGTTTTTTTTTACGGTTTTCTCCAAGACAGTTCTATCGACCTCCAAAATGATTATATGAATGAATCGAGGTCGACTCATTTTTTATTATACCGATTGTTTCGGTTCCCGTGAAATGTTCAATATCTCGTATTTCCTATTCTGTATATTTTCACGGCGATTGATGTGATATTTGATGAATTTTCATTTACTGTTAACTTATAGTACCTCATAGTACCAGCTTATATTGTTCCATTCATGAAAAACGACGAGATTTTGAACATTTCACGAGAACCAAAACATCTGGTATGAAAAAATGAATCGACCTATTCAAGGAGATGATCATTCTAGAGATCTATAGATATTGAAGACCGCGGACTATTTGGACACCCTGTATATCAGTCGAAGGAACAGTGAACCGTGGAGTCTAATCAATCACTTCTTTGCATCCTCATTCCCACTCAGGAAAGCCAAAAAAGCCTCCGAATTGAACGGCGGCTGCTCACCCCCCATGTCGGTGGGCAAAACGTCCTTGTGCACGTGCTCGTGTAGCCTGTTCAGGTTGTTTCCGTGGACGTAGATCCTCTCCTTGATCGTCTCGTTCAAGTAGGGCTTGATGAGAGTCTGCATCATCGTCACGAACCAGGACTGGCTTATGAAGTGGATGCCCATGAACCTGGCCGGGAAGCATTCCTGCAGACCGTCGATCATCAACTTGAGCGTGGCCGGCTTGAGAGAGGAGGTGTGTTTGAAGTCCGTCCAATCGACGATTACCACGTATCCGTTGGTCTGGTTGTGGATGTTGTCGGTATAGCGCTCCAGGAGGAGCCAGAAAGCCCTGTGGATTAAAAAGCGAATATAACCCAGATAATTTGTACATTTTCGTCAATGCTCACAACTTCAAGCCATTATATGCATATCACCTGCCTTGACGTAACTCTATTTCGAATTTTACTGGAGTGCCTGGATGGATTTGATGGATTCGACCGTTTTTTTATCAGGAGAGTATGACAAAGATATAATATTGTATATTCTCTACTAGATCGAGCGTAGAGAGAGAAGAATTGAAACGACCATTGAGAAAGAGACGCAGCGATCAAAAATCAGTCATTGGAATCGAGTTGATAGTGTGAGAACATTCACTAAAATCTATCGTTTAGCGAATTTTCTTGATCCATAAGTGTGTTAAATCAAAGAAACCCAGTTCTACTTGTTTGACTATTAAAAATTGATAATCCTATTTGGTTCAGCCGGTTCAGGCCATCAAGTCAAGGAAGGATTTCAAAACTTTGTTCGAGATGTTGTTGTCCTGTTCAGCCCACGGCTGTACTAATATAGAAAAAAAACAGAATATGTCATTTGATAATAAAGTTATCGAATAATGTTGAATAAATTTCAAATAGAGCCTTGTTCACGCCTAGAGAAAGGCGGAGGAATCCAACCAACGAACACAGCAAACGAGAGAAATGCAACCAGCAGTGATCAGCTGACTATTGGAAGAATTGCACCTTACTTTGTTGCCTTTCCAGACAGATCGATAGCACTTCCTTTTCCTTTTTCCTTATGTTCCTTTTTCCTTTTCCTTATGTTCGTTTCAAAGCTCCTCATAAGTCGATGGGGCAAGGATGTATTTAGTAGAAAATAATATAATGACATATACTCACACACTTGCCAAGCAGTGACAAACAATTATAACCAAAAAGTTTCTGAATGATCTTGAAATTTTTTACAAATGCGGACTTTGATATGATGCCTTTCTCAACTTCCTTCTTCACATGTTCAGAGGGAGGAACAGTCATATATCTTCCTCAGTCTTACATTTTAGTGGCATCAACTAGGAAAAAGTGTTATAAATATAGGCACCAATAACAACTTCGAATCAAGTCCTACTTTTATTCGTGAATTGATGTAATTCTGTTCAACACAAAAGTACCAGTTGATTCCTAGTTGATGAAAAATCGAAATCCAATGAGATATTTCAAACTAGTATTGCAGTGGGCAATGAGATCAACTGATGAAGGGGATGAAAAAATCCAACCCCTCCAACAGACTCTTGTTGTATTCTGACGAAGGTTTCAAAACCGGATAGCGGCACATGAATTTCATTACCAAAACATCCTACGCCTTTTTTATTGGCGGTAAATTTTGAATAATCAGGTTTAAAAATAACAAGTTCTCTTCCGATACTATTCAAATTGTCATTAATATTAAACATACATTGGAACTGCTTGATTTGTGACGTGCGCAAACCTATATTTTTCGAAATATTCCAGGGAAAAGTTTGTCCATTTTGGGTAGACATCCGACCAAGTAAACATCATAGTATATCGGAGTTTCATTACCCACAAAGGATAATTGATACATTGAACACACATTGAAGAAGTCAAAAAGAAAGAGGATCATCTTCGGATAAGTTAAATTCATCACCTTCAGCATCCTTGATAAATCCTTCTTCCATGAGGCGCCGTGATAGAACTAATTTTCCTGATGAAGATTCTCATTTCACAGCGCATTCCATTTTGAAAAAGCTGGATACACCTTCTTTGAGGATGTTTTCTCTTTTTTTCAATAACATGGATATACAATGAAGTAACAAAGAGTATGCTGTGTGAGAAATTAAAACTTTCACCCCTTGCTAGTTAGTCAGATATTTCATGAAAAATTCGATGAAGGTTGATTTCTGGTTGAGATTACGTTCATTTCGTTTTGAAAATCTTTGTCCTTCTTTTTTACTCTTTTCTGCATTAGTTGGTGCCTTTCCATACTCATTAGCCCTGGATCGTGAGCCGTTTTTTCTATTCATTGGTATGTTCTGAAATGAAATGTTGAACTGTGCACCTGATAAAAATGTGATCGTTAATTATCGTAAATTCATCATGTTCCATCGGAAAGTCAAAATATTGCTCACTGAACTGATGTTCCATACCAGCTTCTTCATAAATATATGTTGTTTCCATTTACGTTATTCTTCATGGCTACATGGAAATTCACATAACTGGAATATATCGCCTACATTTCTGCAGTTTGAAACAAAGCAATTCTCATGATGAATATTCTGAATTTATTTTATGTAGGTACTTGAAAAACCTCCAAATGTAATGTCATGTAGTAGTACTCTCAGATCCAGCCAGCAGGGTCTGATTGCGTCATTAACGTGACAATATCAGAACTTAAATTCTGCCTTCTGATAGGTATGTATGATCTCTCTTTTTTTTACTTTTTTCCTCTGAAAAATTATGTAAATCGTTCATTCCTGTCAATAAAATCTATTATTATTATTATTAATGTTCTAATGTCATTCATGCTTTTCTGTATTCATATTGCTATTCAAGTGTCTCCTCTCTTTTAATACAAAAAATATCAAATCCATACGTGCCATACACCATACAGAGGTGCTTCAAACATTTCATAGTGGCATATTAGAATTTTGCGAACGCAGTGAAATTATTTGTACATATGTTCGATTCCAACGAATACATCAACAATGCATTTTTGTTATGAATTCTATGGAATAAGAATCTCAGATTTCTATTTGAAAAATAAGTATCGAGATTGCAACAACTCTGTTATCAAATGTTACACATTGGTGAGAAAAATAAAAGTTCCAATAAATTAGGTACATGTGAAGAACAATTTCTCTCTATCACAAATGATTTCAAAAATATTAGAATTAATCTTTTGGTAACACGGATGCAAAAGTTGTGATGTATGAGAAACATCGTGTTAGCCAGCGGTGGAATAATGGGGAAGAAGAAAGGTATCGGAATTTTTCCTGAATGTTTGAAGGTCCTGAGCTTCAGGAGAGACTTCACCAGGCGAAGAATTCCACAACTTTGCCTCTCTAGTGATGAATGAAGCTTGGTAGAGTGAAGTTTGGAAGGTCTTAAGCCTGACGATGTAGGGGTGAGCAGCCAGAACTCGACTTTGTCCACCTGTAATCGTTCGTGGTGGTATAATGGACGAGATATCGGTTGAGTACCATCAATGAAAATACCTATAATAAAAAGGTTGAGATCGCCTCACTTTCTGCGATGTTCTAGAAACTTCAATGAATTCGCCCCCTGGGCGAATAGCCTCTTCTGCGTATAAAAATACTATATTCTCCTCGAGCATGTGAACACTACACCAATAAGAATTATGAATTTGCTCTTTGTAGGTCATAAGGACCTATAACCCCTTCTCCACGTCGCGAATATGCGCTCAATACCTATATATGCTGAGCAAGCTGTAGCTGCAGTCCCAGTTGGCGCCGGCGAAGACGAAGATGCTGCGGCCATTCCTGTCCTTGTGGGGCAAAACCCCCGGCAGGCCGTTCTTGATGGCGGATCTGATGTCTTGCGCCTCCAAGGTCAAATTGGTGAAGACCTCCGGGTGTCGGACGCGGTACCAGTGGTGGTTCTTGAACAGGTCAAAGCTCTCCCTTATGTCAAATTCGCGAGCGTGCAGAAACTTCTGCAGGGTTTTCTCATCCTGGATGGCGTTTGTCCGCAGTTCATCATCCTTGCAGGTCTGAATCATCTTACTCAGCTGCTGGAGGGCGTAGAGTCTGTCGGCCTGGTTCTCGGGTCGACGAGCGTCTCTGAGCGCTTCATTTATGGTGGAGAGCTGCCAGGTGTAATCGGACATATTTTGTCTGGAATCAGAAAGATTTGTTTGCTTTGAGAGTAGAACTGATCTTGGAAGAAGTCCGGTAGCGTCAGCTGCCCCAGAATCACCCTTCACGAAAGCAACGATCACAAATAAAGTACAATGAGAAAAAAGTTGCCCTGTATTGGACTGAACTTCGACACGTCGAAAATTGAAAGGCAATAGAAACAGGACGCTATAATAGTTATTTATGCACCATCTAGGTGTGATCATCTAATAACGCTGGTTGTGCGTACAATATTTTATTGTTCACTTATGAATTGATAATTTTCTTCAGTTGAATGAGCATGACATTCGATTGAATAAGCATGACACATTCCGCTCAATTCAGTTCAAGGCAGGCGTGGTCCTTGAGGGTGGTGATGGGGGTCATGACCACCCCCAAAATCATCCACAATTTCGAAAAATCTGCTTATACCTTACGGTTTTGAATGAATTATCAACTGATATATCAACTAATATGCATATACAATATGCAGGCACGATTTCGTAATAATAGAATCCATTTTTATATTTTATATGCACATTCTTGCAATTGTACAATTCTTAGTGTTTTTAAATATTCTTTCGAATGAAAATTTATATATGTATTCATGTCAATACTGGTTCAGCTGATTAAAAAAACACATGAGTTCTCATTTGTGCAAATTTGTATCGAAACGTGTCTTTTGAAATTGAAAATATCACATTCTCTCATTATCAATGTGACACTCCTCTGACCAGCAAATTCTGCAACAACGATGCAACGAAGTGACACGTAGCCGACTGAAAGCAAAATTTGCGAGTCGACCTATAATTAAAACTAGATCCTAATAAAACATAGATACTAATTTATTTGCAATAGTAAAAACTGAATTCAAACTCTCACTTGGCAGGAAATGTGTTTTGGTATCGATCACTGAAAATATGTTTTTTGCGACAACACATGAAAACAGCGCTTTCAACATTGTTTTGTCAATGCCAACAGGAAAGTGATGCAAAACCACACTATAGTATGGAAATATTAAAAAACGCACGCTTGCAGTAATTGATGGATGTATTGATATTTTTACTGGAAATTTTACTGCTGATATCATCACATATGGTACTCTTGACGATTTTTTCTTGATTTCCCATGCTAATATTTCGAAAAATGAATCCACTACATTAGGCACAACAACATCGAAAAAAATACTGCGGATACCCACAAGACATACAGGGGTGGGCGATAACAGTTTGAAAATTTCGATTATCGATATTAAAATTCATCGTCATTATCGATTTATTGATACTATGTATTATATGTATTATATGTATTATATGTATATGTATCATTGATATCAATAATATCAAAATACCGATAACATCGGTAATACCACGTTTGATGGTGATATCGATACTATCTATGAAATCGATGATATTGATAATAACGATATTATGGATAGTATCGATGATATCGATAAATAATAATAGTGTCTTGCAACTCGATATTATTCTAATATTATGCTCATATTAGTATAAGAATGTCCCTACAGCCATTTCAAACCATTTTCGAGTAATTGAGCCTTCAAAATTTTCACTGATAAACAGAAAAAAAATTCATTAGTTACGAGTGAAAACTCACTAGGATATAGGATATCATCTGCTAAATTTCGAATCTCTTTCCATCAATCAATAATTTTGTGGCCATCGATAATTTTTTCATTGCCCGCAATTTTTCAGTGAGTACAAATAAAATCGGTTCTTCCAATCCATCGAAGCGGCTAAATATTGCTCACGTTTTCTCTCACAGAATTCAAATAATGAGGTGAAAAACTATCCTGTTGGAACCACATTCTATTTCTTTCAGGAAGATTCATCAGAAATTGTACATTCACAAAAAATTTTGCGAAAACGGTGCACAAGAACAAGGAATCTAGACACATGCTATCTCTAATAACACATCGGAAAGTGTGCATGTATCTGTGAACATGAGCAATACGTCGAGAATGGTTAGGAATAACTATAGGGACATTCTCACCAGAAAGTGTTGTCATTCCAATTCTACATCAAATGGTGCAAAAATATATGGGTGTTCTATTAGAAAAACTCGATAAAAATCAATTCGAAATATTCCGATATTGAAAAATCCTTTTTGACCACCTTGTACAAATACGAAGCGTCGGTATGGATCATAAATATCACCCATCTATCCAGCAAATAGCTGCAGCAATATTTCCTACTAATATTAATGATCTTGACGCCAGGGAATTTATCAGTATGTATCTGGAAAATTGTATTATTTTGACAAAAAAAACGTAACGTTCTAGTGATTGAGAGATAATATCCTATAATATTGGGGGAGTGGATGGAGATCACTGGAAAGTAAAAAAATATGCTAATATTAAAGGCATTCCATTCGAAAAATGCTCTCTCTAGATTTTTTTGAAGCGCCCGGCATCTGCCGCAAATAATTTCTTATGATAACGTGTCTCCAAGCTATCATAGGTCTCGAGCAATCAGACTCTGACGCACAATTGCCCAACCCTGTATATATCTTGTATAAGTTCCAATTACTAATGGAAACACATACTAACTAACTATAATTTTGTATTGCTTCAAAACTTTGTAACTATCCCTACAGTCTAGAAACATACGTGTATATCATGAAGCATCAAGGTCGCATGCTAAAGATACCTACCTAATTTCGTCAATGTTCGTATAATAGGCAATTGTTAATAGTGTAAAACTCACCAGCTGATAAATACTGTAATTCAAAAAATGAACTTGTTGATGAATTCTATTCGGCCACTATTTTCTGGTATAACGGTGGTAAGATTATTTAGTGATAGAATCATTTGATAGCGTAGCAATACCTCGGCCAACAACACCGTATTCTACCTGTGTGTGCGAACGTTTTTTATTTTTTTTTTCCATTGCTCTGATAGCTAGGAATATATTGTATACCTATTGAAACCACATTTAATGAAATATACTATAACAATTCCAGCACTCTTTTCGCTACCTTCCCCTGTCCTCGTCTAAAACGCAATAAACTGGCAGTAGCCTTATACAGGGTTAGGAAAAAATATGGAAACCACTGATTATCTTCGATATAATATATGTGATTTCAATGAAATTTGGTAGCTCGGGGAGTTCAACCTGGCGAATTCAAATATCCCATTCTCCTGTACCTGACATATGGATTACCCCGTTTATTTTTACTGCATTCGATTGGTGATGCTCCAGAGAGCTCCAGAATGACAAATTTCGATTGCAAAGTTCTTTCAGAGATCTGGCAAATCAGCAGTTTTTGAAGAAAATATGGAAACCCATGAATATGTCTAGAACGACTCCGATAAAACGCTGATATCTAGTGCTTAGGGGTTGTTTATCAACCTCGCAAATTCAGGAATCGAACGGCGATGTTGCCAGATCCTCCAAGTATTCTTTGCTTTCTTTATGTGGATTACCATATTTATCTTCACGCCATTCGATTGTTGTTACAAATATTAATTCCAAATATATTCAGAAAAATCGGCCAACATTAAACAATCCACAAGTACTGAATTTTATTGAAATATCGCATTCATCGTATCGCAAATATTCGTCAGCGGTTTCCATACTATTTTGAAAAATGCTGGTTTGCCAGATCTCCAGAAATAATTGGTGTTCAAATTTTTTATTCTGGGATAACACCAGCAATCGAAGGCAGTTCAAATAAATAGGATGTTCATAGGATGTCCATTTCATTCTGGCAGAAACTATTAATTTCATCATGGTGAACAAAAACAAAAAAGCTAAGTTGAATTGACTAACTATATAGAGCAAAATCTACCATGGCCCACCCAGGTTTTGAGGGCACGAGCAGTCACTGGTAAAAATATTGAAACTGTATAAGTAAATAAACAAAATAAAACGTGAAAATTTGTGATGGTGTAGGTGTTGAAACTAAAATTATTTCACAATTATTATCCATAATCACTAGGGATTACTTCCCTCCAACAATAGTGTTTTCAGAGTAATTTTGAAAGAATTGAGAAAGCGTGCACTTTTTATTTCAGTTGGCAATTCGTTTGATAAAAATGGAGTTTTGCATAAATCTTTCGTTTAATTGGGGACTATAGAAATTTCTTCTAGATCTCGTTTCAATGTGTTTTCAGAGTAATTTCAAAAGAATTGAGAAAGCGTGCACTTTTTATTTCAGTTGGTAATTCGTTTGATAGAAATGGAGGTATGCATAAATCTTTCGTGGAATTGGGGACTATAGAAATTTCTTCTAGATCTCGTTTCATAGTGGTGATATTCAATATTCAAAATTATACTTTACTTTATCGTTCAAAAAGTCTGGTACACTTCCATTGCATATTTTGAATACAAAAATGAGTGCCTGGTACAGTAGAAATTCTGTCACTAACAGCCAATGAAGTCTGCTCAACATTGTTGTAATAGGAGTACGTCTATTGTGAGAGCGACTTAGTTCCTAATATTATAATAGATCATTGGAACTACCTGTTCTGTAGATTACTTCAATAAATAAATGAATAGATCATTATGATTATATAGATATTAGATAATTATAGGCATTGATCGGTTCCGAAATCGGTCCTGTAATTTTTCAAATCTATATAATTGATTTTGATATAGTAAATACAAAATAGTTGAGTAGTAAGTGAATAATTAATATATCATGAATTCTTTTTATTGAAAATATTGTACACAAAATATATTGAAACGTTGAAAGTACTATGTAATAGTCCACATACACTGTGCATTGACTAGTTTTCATAATGTTCCATGAAAAAAAAAAGAAACCTAATTTTTCATGATGTTTCATGCATGTTCTATTCATCTCGACAGTGTTGGATAGGATAAAGTATGGAACCAAGTAAATATCCTTTGAACGAAATGACGGATATGAAAATTTGCAGGTGAGTGCAATGGATCAAAATGCATCTGATGTACATTTTTTGTCAATAATATACTTTCGGTTCAACCAGGAATGCTATAAACTTCTTTGATTTAAAAGAGACAGCCTATATATTTCTACAGATTTCGAAAGAGCTTGTGATTTCAAATTCGAACATACTGAGTTTAGTGTAAAAACGAGGAATATAGCACTTTAATCAACCTCCTTTGTCTTTTTTGCATTAGAGTAAAAAACTATTCAGATGAACTGATTGTTGATGTTGTTTGTATGCATAGTAATAATTGAACGTACAATTTAAAAATTGTACAATTCAGAATGATTCAATCAAGTGAGAAAGAACGTATTGAAATTTTTATGATGATCGGTTATGGTGATTGTGAAATTTATTTCCGTCAACTAGAATTTGACAACAAGAGTAATCGTTTATTTATTACTATGCATACAAACAACATCAATTAGTTTATCTAAATGGTTTTTTGCTCTAATGCAAGAAACTCAAAGGAGGTTGATTAAAGTGCTATATTCCTCGTTTTTTCCATTTTTTTTTACTCTAAACTCAGTATGTATGGATTCAAAATAGCAAGCTCTTTCAAAATCTGTGGAAATATATAGGGTGTCCCATTTAAATCAAAGAGGTTGATGGCATTTCCGGTTGAACCAAAAATGCCATTCCGGTTTAACAAAAAATGTGTGTCCCATTGAAGAAAATTATGTACCCTGCGTATTTGGAGAGATATGAAAACACTGTCAAGATGGATGGAACATGCATAAAAAATATCATACAAAGCTATTTCTGAAATTGTTCTAGTTGATGGAAAACAAAAATAAGAAATGAGGGTTCACATTATCAAAACTAACCCTGTACCTATTTTAAGGCTGGTTCATGCAACGTTCATTATAATTACATTTTAATTATATTATGATTAAGAAAAGTTGAATCACTAATACTGATGCGGCGAGTTCATGCAATGCATTAGTGCATTTTCATTACATTAGTCCACTAAGAAGTTGGCCAACTTTCAACTATGCATTATAATTATATTATATTCGTAGTGAAAACAGCTAATTCGCATGCGCCGGGATGTCATTTGCTAGACATAGAGCATGAAATCGAATTCCTGTCACTTCTCCTCACACAAAATCTGCGGTTTCGTGACCTTTTCTTTCGAACCAATACAAGCAAAGACATAATCAATGAAGATAACAAAATTCCAATACGCTGTGAAGACAAGAATTAATTATTAAACACATACAGATGCATTCCACAATTCGTTGAATTTCAAATATAACACATGGTAAAAATCTGAAGAGAGTCTCAATAAGCATGCACTAATGCGCTGTTAATGTGTTGCATGAACGGGGAGTTTTTCTTAGTGATAATATAATTATAATATAATTAAAATGTAATTATAATGAACGTTGCATGAACCAGCCTTTATACGTTATAATTAATCTTAATTGTCATCAATTGGCTTAGTATCATATTGTCCGCGTCAAAAAATAACTTCTTCACCTACCAGGTGAGGTTTCGAAATGTGGACATATGAAGAAGATATTATGCTTCATATATTGTATGAAATCCGAGTTGTAACTCGGAATTCACTGATATTCCCAGTTGCAACTCCGAATTCAACGGAAAAATGAAAATAAAATAATTTTGGCCCTTCTACGCTTCCGTAGAATACACCGATAGAATACACCGAATGGATTCCGTTTACTTTTCGAAATCAGTATAGAATTTTGAGGGGTCAAGCTAAATTCTATAACTTTATCTCGAACCGTTTCGTACATATTTATATAAGGCTGGCTCGTTATATTGATTTCTTTTTATGATTTTTTCCGATTTTGCGATAGAATCACCTGGAATATTTGCTCATGAACTACAGTAACCGTGTATAATCATTCAGTATACATATAATTGCTGTGGAAATGTGGTATCCAGTGCAAACCTCGAAGATATCATCTTCAAAATGGTTAGCTACAAGTTACCAGAAGGGGTATTTATGGTTGGGCATTCTATCCAGAACCACGAGAGGGTTGAAGTGGTAAGAAAAAATATTCTTTAAAGTCTCATAGTTATGACATAGTATCACAGAATTCTGAGACACAAATCTGAGAATTCTAACGTACATCACGAAATTCCGAGACATGCAAGTGTCAGAAAGTTGAAAAAAAAATACATTCTTGTTCACAGTTCAGCGCAAACAAACCTGAATATTGATACCCGACCGCTGCCAACGGAATGAATCATGGGTAGTCGAAGCGCGATGGGTCGAGATTATTTGGCCAAGGACTCTAGAGAGAATAATGATGATTATAATAAACTGTTCTTGGTGGTGGGACATAATATAAAAAACGCTGGATTCGTGGAGAACTACTCCTTTTCCAGTTGTATTTCAGAGAGCTTCAGTTCAATTTCAGAATAGTAACTCATATTTCTGAAAGTATAAATTGTATTTCAGAATACTGCGTTAAATTTCGGAAACCATCAATCGCATTCCAGAACAATAAGTTCAGTTTCAGAATAGTCAGTTCGATTTCAGAAAGCATGATCAGTTTGTATTTCAGAATTGTTGATTTAATTTCAGAAAACATAAATAGTTCAGAATTGGTCATTTGAATTCCAGAGAACGTCAAGAGTATTTCAGAAAGCATTATTTGTAAACCAGAAATTAAATTCTATGGTTCTTTTTGGTTGAGCAATAACTATGGAAAATATGGCACATGCCAGTTGGGCTTTAATTCCGATTGTTATATAGGATGTTTGAAAAAGTGTCACAAAATGAAATGGTGTACAGTAGACGTCCCAAAATCCCGAAACCGTTAATTTGCGGACATATGTTCATGAAGACTTTTCAGCATATATTGGGCCACACTACCCCTTTATTTTTTTGACACTTTTTATTTTCAATACCTTGTATATCAAGTCCATAGTTGAGGCAGAGAATAACCGATATAAAAAAAACCTAGGAGCAACTGTCAAATAGAATTTGTTTTCTTCTATTGTTAGTATTTGATATACTATAAATCATTTCAAAATTTGAACTGATTCTCTCCAATTCAACTGACTATTCTAAAATACAATGTAAATTCTGGAATTCTGAAATACAATTGACGCTTGTAGAAATTCAACTCACTTTTCTGAAATTCAATTGATTTTTTTCAAGCATAGATGATTGATTTCAAATTGAATTGACGCTTTCTGAAATTAATTCAACAGTTTCTCAAATACAACTGGAAAAAGTGTTGTTTGTTTTGTTATGCAGTGTGATCAGTCAGTGAACTCATCAGCTCATTATAATATCGTATCGATATTAACAACACTGTCTAACGGCAAAGTTTTTTCAGTTTCTCACAAATATTAACTATCTTTTTCGATGATATACATTCCTATGCATCTTCGCGTTATTTCCACCAATCACTTTCCGATCACTTCTTCGCATCTCCCTTCTCCATAAGTAGAGCCAAAAAGGCCTCCGGATTGTACGGCGGCTGCTCACCCCCCATATCAGTCGGCAAAACATCCTTGTGCACGTGCTCGTGCAGCGTGCTCAGATTGTTCCCGTGGACGTAGATCCTCTCCTTGATCTTCTCGTTCAAAAAGGGCTTGATGACAGTCAGCGCCACGTCAACGTACCACGACTGGCCGATGAAGTGGACGCCCTTGAACCTGGCTGGGAAGCAGTCCTGCAAGCCCTCGATCATCAGCCTAAGCGTTGCCGGCCTCAAATTGGAGGTTTGTCGGAAGGTGAACTCCGTCCAATCGACGATTACTACGAAGCCGTTGGTCTGGTTGTGGATGTTGTCGGTATAGCGCTCCAGGATTAGCCAGAATGCCCTGTGGATCAAGACACAAGGATTCTCCAAAAATTGTTAACGACATGTTTTTGTGGAGAATATTATACCGGCGAAACTAGCAGGCCCTAATAGTAAAGATGAAAGAGCATAAGAAAGAACAATATAAAGAAGAAATATACTGACAAATCAAAATAAGCTGAACATATCCTTACTGAAAATGGATAACATATGGCCGATTGGAGTGATATTAAGATCATAGGAAATAAAAACAACAACCAAAAATCAAAGAGTCTGCTTTGCATTCTTCTGAACGGAGACAATAATACTGCTTCTTGTTCAGATGATATAGATAGAACTTGGCACCCCTTCTCAAAACTGAATATGAAAATGGCAAAATCAATATCAATCAATAAAAAAACCCTTTCTGATCAGAATTCCTACGTCTGCCAAATTTTCACGTCTTCTTCTTCTGACAGTGTTGAAAACGGAAGCAGATTCGTTCTCGAAACGTCCACTCAGATAAGTAGAAGTTTTTTATTATCATTGAATATATTTATATATCCAAATTTTTCTGACAAATAGAGAATTTCTATTTTAGGTATCTGAAGCCCAGTGACATTTTGAGGCAGATCACAAATCTGTCTTTCCTACAAATATACTGAAATAATTTTCAATACCTTCTACTATATTTTTTCAAACGAGGAGAGAAAATCCCACAAGAAGCTGATAAATGACATGTATTTTCGTTTATTTTCACTACTTGAAGAAATCTCTTCTTGTCCATACAGGTACATACCCAGTTACAGGACAACATGTAGATAGACGTGAAAAAATATTCAAAATGTTCAGCTCTAGTAATGATAATAATAATAATAATAATAATCAATAATAATACTAATAATGTTAATATTAATGATAATATCAATAATAGTTAGAACAAGAAGGAATGTTGTAACAAAAATAACACAAGAAACAAACGAAAGAGAAATATATATTCCCCAAAAGTGAATGAAAATATGAATACAGTTTCTTCCAACAATAACGTCTTCAACTGTTTCCTTGAATGATTTGATGAGAAGTGTAAAACTGTGACTACAAAAATCTATTATGCTGATGTTTGGTATGGCGGTATGGCATGTTCAACCGTTCAATTCAAATGAAAAATCCAAAAAGTCAAGAAGATATTTTTGGGCAGAGAGAACTCATACATCAAAAACTAACGGATGGTTGAACATGGATAATAGAAAAAACTATCTGCTTCCGCCTCATTTCACAAAATACCCACAATCCTTGACAAAATCTCTCCTTATTCACATGAGAAAATTTTGTTCAGAACATAGTTCATAATATCAATACTAGATTCCAACGGAATTCTGAAGGCCATCTACTCCTCCAATATTTCGTTCAGAGATATATCGAAATTGGTTCACACATCGAGTTTATACAGTTTATAACGGCATCCCTGCTTCAACCAAACAGAAAAAGCTGCATCACTTCTGAATGATCGCAAAAATTATCCTTATGAATTTCTTTTGCAATGACTAAGTTTCTGAGTACAATTTAGACAACCTCTTATGCTGTGTATCTGTTGTCCATGTTCACATTACTCCCAATCGTATAATTTTCTATTTACTATATGAATTTGAATTACCATATTCATATAACTAGAAATTATTTTTGATTCAAAGTTTCAACATCAGTTGACAATATTATGAGCCATATATTAGATGTTGAGTGGAAGAGCCATTTCAACTCCTGAAGTGTTGTGAACTGTGGTGTCCTGAAGTGTGAGATGTAGTGTTGAAATACGGAACAGAATTGATTGATTCAATCCATTTCAAAAATCAATGTGAAGCATGAAATGAGAGAAGAAGTTTCAAGTCTCATCTGACGATTTGAAAAAAAAGTGTGAAGATAAGCTATAGCTCACACTCACATGCGTTGACCACTGTATGTTCACCTCCTTATTGTCAGTTCCAATCTATTATGCCCTCGGAAACAATATATATATATATATATATATATATATCTGTAAACTTGAAGAGTTCAAGAACCTCTGCCCATACCTGTATATGCTGAGCAAGCTGTAGCTGCAGTCCCAATTGGCGCCAGCAAAGACAAAGACGCAGCGGCCCTTCCTGTCCTTGTGGGGCAAAACCCCCGGCAGGCCGTTCTCGATGGCGGTCCTGACGTCTTGCGCCTCCAAGGTTAAGCCAGTGAAGACCTCCGGGTGTCGGACGCGGTACCAGTGGTGGTTCTTGAACAGGTCGAAGCTCTCCGTTACGTCGTATTTGCGCGCGGCGAGGAACTTCTGTAGGGTTTTCTCGTCCTGTATGGCGTTCGTTCGTAGTTGATGATCCTCGCAGGTCTGGATCATCTTCCGCAGCTCTTGGAGGGCGTGTAGTCTGTCGGCCTGGTTCTGGGGTCGACGAGCGTTTCTGATCGCTGCCTCGATGGTGGCGCTGTGCCAATTGTATTCTATGTACTCGGACATCTTTGGTCTAGAATCAGAAAGATTTGATTGCTTTGGGAGCGAAAGTTCTGAGGGATCCATAGAACTAAGCTTGGTGCAAGACCGTCGAGGAACCTGCCTCATGATGACATTTTTCGAAAGCAATCACTGAAATCAAAATACAAGATGTCACTCAGTACGCATGGTGAAGGTATGTCTAAGAAGGACTTCGTTATAGATTCGTTTTAAACTTTCATTTTCCTGTGAGAACTGAGGTGGAGTTTCGGTATCCAAGGTATTTATCAACTTCAACACGGAAAGTCTGAGGGTTTCAACAGGATTTCTTGCCAGGGACTGTGAACTCAAACAACACATCAGGAATCTAGTTTGTTCTGTGTTGGGAACCCGGAGATTAATCATCACATCCCACTGAAATATATATCAGATTCAGATGGGATCGTACAGGCATTTGAATTCGGATTCACTTCCCGTTTCTGAGCCATTTCATACTAGTAAAAGACACACAAAATTCAGCATAATTCAATGAGTGATTTCCTACTTACTCATTTCGATTTTCACTTCTTGGTGTGTCAGCAGCACAATTTCCATTCTACTTGCTACAATTTGCATAAAGGAAACGAATTATATCCATATAGATATATGGGAAATAGATTTCATAGCCGAATCAGTAGAATTACTAAGGCAAATACGATTAAACATTTCTCTCAGCTCTCTGGTTAAAAGTAATTTTCAAAGTTAGTATAGGCACTCGAGGAAACACCAGCTTGCGACTGAGAGACAGGTAGCTAGGAAAGTTAGGAAAGTCTTTGTCTGGGATTTACCACAGTTTACAATTCATAGATCACGATAATCTGAGCAAACAGCTCATAAAAATTGCGTATGATCTTCCATGTGATTAGTAGGTATAATAAAATAAATGGGATGTGTCACCATGCGAAACCTTTAGTTGGTTATCATGCTAGCCTGGAAGAACCTATTAGAACCGTGATGATGAAACAAAAATGTTCTGACAACATACCTAGTAGGTATAAAGATATATTCATATAGCTATAGGATTTATATACTAGGTGTTATTGTTGATTATAAATTTCCAGTTCGTCGTTTCTTGGTTTGAATTTAATTTATGTTTTCGATGGAAGTGAAGATTCAGAGATTGATATGAAAAATATATACCCACAAGACATCAAACACAACAATAAAGTTCAGACATTTCCTGAATATTGCTATGGTGTTTTGGGTATATATTTTGTATTTGTTTGCTATGATGATCACCTCCTTAATCTCCCTATTGTTCTTAAATGATCTATATAACATTTAATTATATAATTTGAATCCGTTTTGTGAATTTATAATCGATCAGCCTCAAAGAGTTTACGAAAAAGGAATTTTTTGTTATTATGTATATGTGTCTGATGGTGGACCAGTGGAGTGGATTATGAGCCAGTGAGTCATTTCAAAAAATTATCCTTTCGCTGTTTCAAAATATCGAAATAATTACTTCATCAAACCTCTAGACTAAACGGAAGGAAATGTATTTTCATTGATGTCCAAAACAAAATGTTGTGTTGATATAAGATTTTTCCAAGAAGTGGGAAGTTGAGAGTCGTGGGAAGCAATTGCATAATCAATCTTCTCTTGAAAAATATGGAGCTAGGAAATTGGAGAACAAAATGGATTCGAAAAAATTGGAAGTTGATTTCGAATTTCGATTGAAAAAATAATCAACATTTCATACTCTCCTGTGTCCCTTTCAGTTCTACCGGAAATGACCACAGCTTGGGAATTTCAAATTCTCTGTATATTTACATTCTCACAACAATATGCTGGACATGATAACGATGAGTGAGAAATAAAAACAGTTGTTTCTCCTAGTTCTTTTTCTATGGCAGTTTGATATTTCCAAAACGACGTGAATTAGTAGCAAATTACATCATTTAGACATCCCTTCCTGTTCTAATTCTCACGACTAATAGTCATGGGTGATTTCGAATCGAGATTTGGGTGGGTAATAGTAATAAATAATACCCTTTCCTTCAATTTTTTATCCACAGCATAATTAGGTACTTGCTGAGCGATGAAACTCAATTTCAACATATTTTTTTTTTTGCAAATAATTAGTGCATTGGGATCGTTATTCATACGATTATACATCAGAAAAAATCTTTGGATCCTATCAACCAGAATCTGAAGAATGTGTGTCTGAAATATATGTTGTCATTCGAAAAAATAAAAAAGTATCATGCAATTAATGGTTTTGGAAATCACAAACCCTCGTAAGTACTCATAATCAGGCAAAAAAAATGTTCACAATATTTACCACTCATCATTCATACCCATCATGCAGATTGAATGAAGTCCAACGCACGTACTCAGAATCCAAACAAGTGAGAATACAGGGTTTGGATAAAGTAAAGCAAGAAAATATCTTTTGATGTACATTTTTTGTTCTTCCTCTTCCTCCTCTTACTCTTTTTTCACATGTTTTTACACTGAACTCAGTATGTATGAATTCAAAATAACAAACTCTTTCAAAATCTGTAAAAATATATAGGGTGTCCCATTTGAACTGAAAAGTACATCAGATGCATTCTGTTCCATTGCATATTTTCATAAATATCGTTCTTCCCTTTTAAAAGTTAGTCACTTGGTTTAATACTTTATCCAAACCCTGTATATATTGTTCTTCCATTTTAGAATCTCATAACCCGAGAACTATACGGCGAAAACCATGCCTGGTCGAAAGAATGAGTTGACATCTGGTATGAAAAGCCTTTCATTCGATATAAAGATATACAACAGAACAGAAAAAGTAGAGACTCTTATTATCACCTATCCACCCCTATCAGTTGCTAGTGTTGAAATGAGATCACAGCTAGGAAATGACCAAAACATAATTCTCTCTCAGTATCATAGTATATACCTATAATATCACTTGATATTTCTCAATTTGCAAAACTCTGAATATCTCTTTTATATTCAGATAGCGCATTTTTTTTTTCATTTCACGACCTAAACAGTCGAAGATTTTTGACCCAAAGAAGTTAGTGTTATAGTCAAATGAGGGCTAGGATTTTTATACAGATTACTATACCCACCTGTGAAGTTGTTCTAAAAATACCAGAACATGGATGGTCTCAATTCAAATGGTACATTATATAGGTACACAGAGAATACCTATATGTTCTATTTATGATTTAGACAATTTCAGCGGCTTCTATAGCTTGTTTGACAATTTATAATTGAATACTTTCAAGGTCCCGACGTGATAACTACTTTTGTAACGCTTCAGAAGTTTCTTTCATGCAACTTTCCACCAGTCTAGGAGAACGCTGTATATTGAAGAAGAAATAAGTATGTATATTGTAATCCATCAAGTTCTCATAAAAAAACAATATACCTAATATTATGTTCGTATAGTAGATAATTGGTTATCGTGTAAAACTCACCTTGTTAATACTGTAGTTTATTTCACAATGACGACGTCATTATTCAACGAAATGTCTTCAATAGGAAATACGCAAGTTTACATTATCGCTATAAAAATATACTTGCTAATGAAGTCTATTCGGCCACTGTTTTCTGGGTAGTACCACGACTGCATTACTTGGTAACCTAGCAGTAGCTTGACCAACAACACCGGATTCTACCTGTGTGACTCACGCTCGAACGCTTTTTATTTTTTCAATGCGCTGATCGGAGTATGTTGAAATCGAACGAATGTCGCTTATTCAGCCTTCGATGAGTAGAGCGAGTGATTTAACTAACTAAATAATATTTTATTGACGAAAATATGCGAGCTTATCGCGATATTTTGTGCCGATTATTATGATAATGGCTGAAAGTATATCGATTGTGGATGTTCCTTTCGAAATCAGGTTGAAGGTTACCTAATAGAAATGACTACCTCGATGACTGATATACGAGGTGTTGCCAAAAATTTAGATGTAGATGTATCGCAAACCGTGATAAAAACTATAGCCAAGTTACAATTTTTATCCTCCATATAATATACAGTGCTTATCCCTACCCTCCCCCTCTTATCTTTGGAACGATTATATATAAATAAAGTGAAATTTGGGAAGGTTGAAAACTTCCCTACTGATGATGATAGATGACGAAATCGTCAAAGATGACGTCACAAGGCCATTGTGACCAATAATTTTAAATGGAACTCTACGGCAAGCAACACCTCTTTTGAAATAAGGTATCAAAAAAACCTATTCAATTATAATAATTTCGTTTGTGTTCATGGCAGTTTCAATGGCTCATTATATAGTAAACATCAAAATTTAATTTCCATTCAGTAGGCCTTGTGACGTCCTCTTTGACGATTTCGTCATCTTTCATTACTAGTAGGGAAGTATACAACCTTATCATATTCAGTTTCCAAATTTCACTTGTTCATGTATAATCGTTCCAAAGATATAAGAGAGGAAGAAGGGACTTTTGAGAAGCACTATATGTGAACGAGTTCCCAATTTCACAATCAAAATTGAAATGTAGAAACTGGGGGACACCAGACTCATGGTAGGTATACACACCCTTTTCTCCTTTGTTTCCATAATAGCTACATTTCTGAAATTTGAAATATAGAATATGCTCACTAGAGGACACTTTTTGAAATATTCAGAATTTTTTTAAAATTCCGATTTTTGCGAAAATGACATCATCGATTTTCGAATGGAACATTGGCTATCGATGGTACTATCGACTGACGCCAGAGAGTACCTACCATATACTATGGTATCATTTGAAATAATTAACGTCGAAAGCATACCAACGGCCGAAGGGGAAGCTGCAGTTTTTTCCATTCGACGGAGACTCAATTCATGAATAGTAAATGATGGCAGACAATTTGAGCATCTGAGAAGGCACTAGCGCTACTAATTATTTCAGTTCCTATTTTATATATATTTTCATAATATTCTTTCTAGTATTTCTCCGGTTCCTCAAGAGGTATCAACTCGCGGTTTTCGCTATTCTTATTCTCGTTTGCTCTACTTTCATATTGGAGCAAGAAAAATATATAGTTCCATTTGGAATTCTCGAAAGCAAAAGGAGAATTCTCTGATTTTTCAAACGATACCATCTAACGGCCACCACGGAATTTAAATCGACTAGATTTGTGATTCATCTGGAAGAACTGGAAAAACCCTTCATAAATGAGACCAAGTTTGTTGAATTCCGTTACACCCATCTGTAGTAAAAAAATAAAAGTTTTCTCATAGTGCCATTCATCATCCCCTCCCCTCTTCTATTTGAAGAGCTAGTGTAATTTTTTTGATTGAAATGATTGAAAATCAACTGCAATGCAATGCAATTATGCCCTCTAGCGGCCGTCCTGGAAACTTCAAAATAATTCCAGAGATTTCTTTTGGCCACTTTGCTACGACAAAAATATTTTTTCCGAAACCCGTGCGACAAATTGTTTCCGAGATACAGCCGCCGGCGTCCTTTCTTATTATTGGTACAGCCGGACAGTTTACAATTTGGAGAAAATTCAATGCTGAATTTGGATTAATTGAAAGAACGGGATTAACCAACGGTCGTTCTTGAATTATATGAAAAACAAATTTTTTTTTCATATTTGTTCTTCTTGGATATCTCGAAAACGGTTCAGCACATAGAATTGGTGGTTTGAAAGTATTTCAAAGCCTTATTCTGATGGAATCGTTATAGTCTTTTATTTTCGAGTCTGACAAATTTTTGCTTATTTCAAGCTGATTATTTCAAATCTGTAAATATATTCATTCATATATATATATATATATATATATATATTCATAAATATATTTATTACTTATATATATTATTATATATATTATTTATTCATATATATATATATATATATATATATATTCAATGATGTGCATTTTGTAGCTCATATCTCTAAAATTTTGTATCGTGAGAAAAATCGATTGAACTACTGAGAGAAAAATTCTCATAATATCAAATAATTTCCAAATGATTTTTCGATGGATTCATATTCGCCACTGAATTCTGTACATTTCTCCATTCCTTATACATTTTATGAGATCCTAATGGTACACATCGAATTTGGGAGACAAGAGATAGATATATAGTTCTAAAATCTGGAATATGATGATAAAATTACTGTTCTCAATTACTGAAGAAAATCTGAGTACAAGAAATATCTAGAAATGCCTAGACTAGACCTATGCTTCATAAAAGCAAAAGGTCATCATAACAAGGGACGAACCAGCAAACTCAGAAGGAAGGCTGCAAACGAAAAAAAAGAAGAACTGACATTTTCTTGGTACGTCATAGATGGGGATGACAGATTAGTTTGTAATGTCATTAAGTATATTTTGTTTTAAATTAAACAAAATACGAAAACAAACATGAGGATAAATATGAATTTTTCAGCCAACACTTATTTAAATTGTTCTCATTCCTTGGTATTATTTTCAGTAATATAAAATCGTTCATATTTTAACAATGTCAATCAATATGACAGTGATGAAACTATCCTTGCTGGTTCTGCTGGCTTCAGCTGAATTAACAGAAGTCAGTAAAGAATATCTGATAATATCATTTTTCAATGGTTTATCTATGAGTATTTTAGAATGCCGGAAGAGATTCTAGCTTGGAAGTAGTGCAAGAAAAAGATGAAAGACTGATCATTTTTTCAACTATTGATGGTTCTCTGATTGCAATTGAGCAGCAAACTGGAAAGCTCAAATGGAAAAACAAAGAAAGTGAATAAGTTCTCATCCTTACTAAGAGAACTAACCAATTTAATTCACTACATTTTTCAGAACCGATTGTTCAAGTGCCTTTAGATATATCCAGTGCAGTTGCCCCTTTATACTTGCCAGATCCTCGTGATGGTTCCCTGTATTTGATAGGAAATGTAGAAGAAAAACTGAAGAAATTGCCTTTTACTATACCTCAACTTGTCTCTACTTCTCCTTGTAGGAGTTCAGATGGAATTTTGTACACAGGTCAGGATATAGAACAATGACTTGAATGAAATATCAACAAACACCATATTTCAACAATCTAGGAAATATGTATTACTCATTCGTAGGAAAGAAAAAAGACACTTGGTTCAAATTAGATCCAAATACTGGTAAAAAACAACAAATCTTGGGGTGGGATGATTACAGTCCTACATGTCCTGTAGATACAGAATTATTTGTGTACATTGGCAGGTCACAATATAATCTCAGGATGGTTGATGAAAAACACTCAGAAAATAAATGGAACATTACTTTTTATGATTATACTGCTAGACCTATTAGTAAAGAAGAATTGAATAACTATGGTGAGTACAACTATTGGTTTTCAAAATTAGAACCTATTAACATGTATTCAAAATGTATGTTTTCCTTCGGATATTGGATATTGAGTTGGCTTAACAAATGTATAAGTAGCATATATGCAATATAAATCATCTATATATACACTGTGTTCATTTAGAAACAATCTGCTCTGGATATGGTATAAAATAATTGTATCATGCAAGATCACCAAAATACATTGATTTTTATTTCATCAGGGACACTTTCTGCTCTCCATATCATAAGCCTTGATTCAACCTCCTCCACTACATGTACAATTTTTTTTCAATGGCTTTTCATGCATATATGAACATAGAGTAACAACTTCAAGAAATTGAAAATCTGATTAATCCAGAATTTGCTGCTTTTTTGTTGCTAATAAGCTGCAAAGGGAAAAAATTCCCTCTTTTTTCCAATGAATTATGAGATGTTTTGAAGTTAGTGTGACAACTTCCCAAATTTTTGTTTTTTTCCTATTTTGCTGCTTTTTGCTGTGGAAAGAAAAAACATTGTTGCTCCTTTTTCCAATGAAATCTGATGTTTCACCAATTTCATCTGAAAAAACCTGAACAGGGAAAATGATTTCAAAACTAAACTCAAAGAATTCCTGATTAACAGTTGTTTTTACAGTACTGATGAGTATTTTAATCAATGATTTGTATTCATATATTGATTTTGTGATACTGTTATATTTTCATGTATTTTAATCAATTTATCTATTCATTTTTGGTACTGTTATATTTCCATGTATTTCAATCAATGATATGAATTTATACATTCATTTTGTGGTACTGTTATATTTTTAGGTATCTGTATGTATTGAATTACTGTGAATTACTTGTTGTCTGACATATCCTATATCATTTTTTATTTATTTATTTTTTATATTATTTTTTCAAAAAGGATTCAATAAATTCATTCATTTATTTATCATTTATTTTAATGATGTTTCTGATGTTATCAAACACAGTCAGTTTCTATTATTTGCTGACAATCTTAAACTATTCGAACCCATAAAATCAAATAACGATATGATACACCTACAGGAGATGTTAAATATGTTGAGTTCTTGGTGTGATTCAAACAACATGTCATTGAATGTAAAGAAATGTTTCAATGTAAAATTTTCCAAAATGAAAAATCCAATAGTTACTACCCACTTGATTAACTATAAGCTGTAATGAGAGTTAACTAAATTTGCGATTTGGGTGTTTTAGCAGAGAGTGGTTTCAGTTCCCAAACTCACATCGATAATATAACTTTCAAAGCCCTAAAGACACTTGGCTTTATCAATCGTTCTTCAAATAATTTCTCTTGTAATACTAGTACTAGTACTAGTAGAATATTGCTGTATTATCTGGAACCGTTGCTATATTCCACATGTTAAACAAATCGAAATTGTCCAAAACAAATTCCTAAAGGTATGGGTTTTGTATGGAGCGAGTATCTTTATGATGATGTAAGAAATATTCTCAATGTGCAAACTTTGGAAAATAGAAGAACTATGTTTGGCTTATGCTTTCTACACAACCTCATTTCACATGAAATAGACTGTCCAGCAATGCTCGAATGCATTGATTTCAATTCCTCTAAACATACCAGATGCAGAGACTTGTTTTGTGTTCCTCTTCACCCGAGAAACTATGGGTTTTATAACCCAATTTCTGGTGAATTGGATCTGTTTGGAACTTCTCTTGTCGTCTCAAGCGTAAGCTTCATGAAAATCTATTTTTGTTATTTTAAAACTTGTACTAATTTATTTACCATTCTCATGTGTCTTATATTTTATTCTATTATATAAGTGTTATTCTTTTTGTATTATTGTATCATGATTTTATATATTCGTATTTTACTGGGGTTACCCGTCTACAATAAATAAATATATAAATAAAAGTTCTGAGGAAGCGGCAGGCTTCTATAAAAAAGAAACCGTTTTTTGCATGTAGGTATATTCTTCATACAAATATTTTTTTTTGTTTCGATATGACTCACTTCGTTAAACTTAGTCGTGTGAACATCGCATAGTTGTGTGAAAAAAAGAGCGACAAAATTTTTCTTTTCGTAACTAAATAGCAACAAAAAAGCGGCAAAATATGGACAGTTCAAAATTGGGAAAAACGTCACGCTAACTTCATGTGAACTGAACGAAACTTAACATATTTTTTTTTAAAAAAAAAGGACGACATTTTTTCCTCTTCGTAACTAATTAGCAACAAAAAAGCAGCAAATTCTAGATAAACCAGATTTTTGTTTTCGTTTTCTTGATGTTGTTTCGCTAAGTTCATATACGTGTCAAGAATTACATGTACAATTATAAACTACGCTAACTTCTTGCTCATACAATTGTCAGCTATCTGTGAGTATTATACCACCTACTAATATCTTCCCAATTTATTGGCCAAAGATGAAAAACTACATACCATCGAAAAGATAATTTGAACGACGTTTTTGAATCAACACAGTGTATATCTAGCTGAGGTGAAATCCCAATGATTATTATTTCAATGATATTGATTATTGAGTGTCATTTCAGATTTTGTTCACTTCACATCCACATCCACCGGACAGGTTGTAACGCTGAATCGGAGACGTGGTAACCTAGCATGGGAAAAAGACTTGGGAAGTCCCGTTATCGGAGTTTATCTATTAGACTCCGAAGGCCTTCTTTCTCTTCCTTTCACGTCCTTAGCCAACAATACAATTGCCCAATTGACAAATGAATTACTCAGCCATGACGGACTTCTCCACAAAACTACCCATATGAAGCTCTAGTAAGTGTTCAACATCTTGCCAAATCATGAAGTGATGGAGTTTCTTCAGAGTTATCCTCAGTCAATCAGTTTTTGACCACAGTTTCTATTTTTGCCGTTACTCATAGATCTTGAAAATTCATTCTATTACAAGAACTAATACAATGATAAATAAAGTATAATAAAAAAAATAAAAGTTTATGAATATAATGGACCCAAAATGAATTACACTACTCAAAAGATGTCTGAAAAGTGCTATAAGAATATTGAAACCTATTTCTTCTTACAATCAAAAGTGTTTGAATGTTCCAATTTGTCAGGGCCTAATGAAAATCTGAGTGATACCAGGAGCTCAATATACCTTTTCCAGATTCTATCAAGGTAATCTATTTTCCTCTGAAAATCACCCTGTATAATAGGAGCTATTGAGTTGAAGTTGCAGAAAAACAATACTTGGAATGTTTTATTTCAGCCCAACTCTGTATATTGGAGAGCACCTTCATGGTTTATTTGCATTGCCTTCTCTTGTGGATAAAAGTGTTGTCACCATATCTGGTTCTGACAGCGGACCTTTACTACTAGGTGGCCCCCATGCATCTGAAAGCTATAGGATTTCAGATGTTTATCCACTGCCAGGACATAATTATCATTTACCACCAGGTATGGGCTTTGTATCAAATGATTTATGTGACTGTGAATGGAATTATTCTACATCAACTTTACTAATTCTAAGTTGTTTGTCAACGATTTTCATATATTTCCATGGAAGATACTGAGCAATTATTATTATTATTATTATCAGCGATAAAAAAGAACATTTATTAAATTAATAAATAAATTCAGCAGATTTGAGTAGTTGGGAAGGAAATGAATAGACTCTTTCTATTTGATTCATAATTGTCAGGTCGTTAATTATTATAACTGATCTATTTTGAATGCTGAATTGAAGGCATATTTTAAATATTCACGGCAAATTTGTTTTCAAATATTCACAGCTCAACTGCACTACAAGAATCTGTTGTGCATATTCACACATTTTCATATTTCAATCCAGCAATTACTATGAGTGAGTCCGTTATGAGCATATAATCGCTAGTGATTGAAGATAAAATTGAGCATTCTGGAATTCCATATCTTATATCCCAGAACTACCAGTAAATAATCAAGTTCATGAATTTTCAGAATAAAGAATAAAAAAACACTTGCCCAACGAATTGTATAGCCTCTTGAATTTTAGAAGTTAACAATGAATAAAAATGGACTAAAAGATAACTTTTTCCTTCACAGATAATCAAAATGGGCAGCTATTCCAAAGTTTTCCGACGTTTGGAGACCATATCATAATATACACAGGGCATTACAACCTGCCAAAATTCAGCAACCAAAGACTTTTGGGTGCAAATAGAGATCTAACCCCATTAAAGGAAGATCAAATATCTCAAGATCATTTAGCTGAGGAGTTCGACAAATCCGAGATGATCAGTATGATAGAGAACCATTTTGAGCGAATCGATCATGACAATCTGATGCAGAATCATTCTGTCATGAGTTGGATTAAATTTCACTATGACAGCCTGAAGAGCTGGATCAACCAACAAGAGAATAAAGGCCTGAAGATTTCCTTGATCATCATGACAGGTTCTGTCATCGCCATGTTTTGGTACCTTCAAATCCAAGTGAGTTTTTATAGTAGATCCATGTATTCATATTGAATAGTCGCGAGATTCACGAACCATCAGATAGCACTAATTTAATGTCTTTTTCTGTATGTATTCAGTACAGGTTTGTCGTATTTGGATCGGAAATTTTGGAAACGTGAAATGATGATGTTTTTTCAGGTTAGAGAAGTTCAAAATGCTTCTAGATCCAGCCAGCAGGGTTCCCATGGGCATAATAATTTTGTTTCAGCTGTTCCAGAAGAATTGCCCAACGGTTTGGTGAAAGTCGGGAAAATATCCTTTCACCCTGACCATTTATTGGGAAAAGGCTGTGAAGGAACATTTGTTTACAGGTAGGAGTATATCTTCCGAAAATCCACCCCACATATTGAAACATGTATTCTTCCAGGGGAGAGTTCGATAACAGACGAGTTGCTGTGAAGAGGTTGCTTCCTGAATGTTTCACTTTCGCTGATCGGGAAGTTGCTCTGTTGCGCGAAAGTGACGCACATCCTCACGTTATCCGATATTACTGCATGGAGCAGGATAGGATGTTTCGTTATATCGCTTTGGAATTGTGTCAGGCAACTTTGACGGACTATATCGAGGGCAAATGTGACATCAGTCCCATTAGCCCTCTGGAGATTTTGAGGCAGGCCACGTCCGGACTCTGTCATTTACATTCCTTAGACATTGGTATGTGAACCATGAATGGAAATCACAACCAAAGCCGAATTCCCGAACCTATAATATATGTGATGTGTTTTCCATGTTGTTTCCAGTTCACCGCGATATCAAACCGCACAATGTGCTGATATCAGTGCCAGATAATAAGGGCCAAGTTAGAGCGATGATATCAGATTTTGGTCTCTGCAAAAAGCTACAAGTCGGCAGAGTCTCGTTTTCCAGGCGATCTGGGGTCACCGGAACAGACGGTTGGATTGCGCCTGAAATGCTTAATAGTACTGAACGGACTGTGAGTCCATAAGTGTATTTTCAATTTGCCTTTTCTGGAACTGTAAATTTATACAAACTCAAGATTGAAGTCGAATATTGGCAAACAAACAGTATTCCATAATAGAATAATATTATACAACTCGTACCTACTTACCAAATGAGTTCAAAAATATACATAGAAAAAATTGCTCTTAAAATTCTCGATCGCAACACGTTGATGGTGTCAGCTAGCAGAAAACTCTCAATTAACACATGTCCACTAATTAACAGTTTCGGAGGTACACCATTTTGCGTATGAAGCAATATGTCGATGTGTACAAAAAAAATGATATTCATCTACAAACAATAGGAACATAGAGTCAAATAGGATGTTCAAGGTGCCCTCCCTCCATTTCAATGCAGTCACGGCATCCCCGCCGCAACGACTGTCGAACTCTCTCTTCTCTTTCCAAAAAAATTGGCTAGGATCCGAAACATTAATTTGTGGACATATGATTATGGAGACTTTTCTGCTCATTTTGGCGATACTATCCTCATTTTATTTTGTGACACTTTTTTTACCACCCTGTATTCTGAAAAAAGCTAGGGATTCATACAAAACAATATGCAAATTGCAACAATAGCAAGCTGGTAGAATGCCCCTATGTACTACAAGCAAAATATTGATATGAATCAATGAGACATTATGGGATATTTTCCCATAATTGGCTTAAATAAAGACACGTCATGGTTGCGTCTCTGAATATTTGCAGAATATTAGAGCACAATGTAAACTTTGGTTCTAGAATGTATGATGGAAAGATCATTTAAAATTTTCAGATTTATATCAGATGATGATCAAGATTCAAGAAACACAGGCTAAAAAATTCACAACTTTTTTATAAGACTGCAATTTTGGATAATTTGGATTATTTGTCCGGTTCAATTTGTGCCAAAGAAAACACGTGATTTTCAAATTTTCCCACATTGCATTTCAATTCATTCAATTCAATTCCGCACAACTCTGCAACATCGTTTTTCTAAACTGTCATGCGCATGTCCGTCTTAGTTGCTTGGTTGCTCTGCCATTAATAGGTATTTGATCACACAGATGGGACCATCTCTCAATGCACATTTTTCATATACTCTCCCATTTTGCAGTTCTAGAATAACACCCTATTTTCGAACATGCATCAGTTTGCTCTTTTCCTCTATTTTTTGTGTTCCAGACTTATGCGGTGGATATGTTCTCCTTGGGGTGCCTTTACTATTATGTCCTCTCGAAGGGTTCCCATCCCTTTGGTGATTCTTTGAGACGACAGGCGAACATACTTATGGGCAATTATGACACGTCGGATCTCAAGGGACCCGCTTGGGTGAGGACCCTATTTGAAACCGTCATATCGGCACTGTTGTCGCCAGACTCTAGTACCAGACCGTCTTGTAGAGCCGTGCTGGATCACCCGATGTTCTGGAGCTACGATAATATTTTATCATTTTTCCAGGTAAGATCAATTTTGCTAGTGTGATTTTGGGGTGGAAAGACAGTTTGGATAGAAATAGTTTCGATGTTGATCAATGTCTGAGGGAAAATCTACGAGGGCATCGCGGACAAATCCAAATACGTGGAAAATCAACTGAGCCATAGAATCCGAGCGACAATTTTTTTGGTTTTCAGATATGGTTCAGGATTTATGTATCTTTCATTCAGTTCAAGTTTTTCATTCAGATATTGTGACAGATTTCGATAAGATGTGATTGTATTATGGTATTACCCAAGGATATTGAAACACGGACCTTTCGAACACGAAACACATGTTTCAATGGCTTCGGTATGAAAAAAAATTGTAAAGTTGAATGGAAGTGGTTCAGTTCAATTTGAAAAAGTTTCATGTATGTGGAGTTCTTTACTGAAAATCAGCTTTAGATGTGTCGGATCGATTTGTCCTGGTGAATTGGTCTGTGCATTTCAATCAAAAATCATTCAAACCTCGTTAGTGGCAATTTTGTTGTGATTGAGTTCGGAAATTTCAAATAAGAATATTCTTTTTGTGGAGAAAAACGGAATCAGTGTTACTTATTTACTTGAATACTTTTTCTTAGAATGTCAATAGAATGAATGAATAATGATTTGTTGTATCCAAAATTTCAGAAATGAAAAAAAAATAGAGCTACCCTTGATGTTTCTTCCTTCAAATAAAAACGTTTGAATTGGTGAAAACGAAAAATGCTCTTAGATATAAAATTGATATTTTCGACCGAATTTGCAATGACCACATACATGCCTCATCAACTGTTTAGTTCAAAGACATCAGATATAAATAATATGAATGCAACTAGAATGAGTTTTAATATCATAAAATAACTTTCGTGTCAATTCACAATAGTTTGAAATAGAATAAAATTTCTAGGTGTCTTTCTATTTTTCAACACTTGAGTTTCAAAAATTTCTGGTTATTTATCAACGACCCTGAATGCACGGCAAACAATAACAATAGTGTTGGAACATTTGCAGGAAGTGAGCGATAGAGTGGAAAAAGCTGATAGTACTGATGCCGTACTTCTAGAATTGGAAAGTGATGCTCACATAGTGATCAAAACCGATTGGCGGCTATATATTCATGATGAAGTTGCCACGGATTTGAAAAAATATCGTTCCTACAATGGTAATTCTATCAGAGATTTACTCAGAGCACTGCGTAATAAGGTTGGTAAACTTTTTTTGTGAAAAATTTAAATCATAGCTATATTATAATAATAACTATGCCAAGTGACATTGAATCATGGAACACGTTCTTTCCTCATTCCTTTTCGTAGCTACATTTCTGAAATTTGGAATATCAAATATGATCACTAGTAACTTGAAAAATATTCTAAACAAAGAACAACTATTAAATCTTTATTTTTGTCAAATTGACAGTCGTCTTCGTTATGGTATATGTTTCTGGGGTCTATCTAGCTCATCACAAGATGTTTTCATTGCTCAGAAACGAGTTATCCGTTCCCTGGTGGGTGTGTCCAACAGAACTTCGTGTCGTGACATTTTCACAGACTTGAAAATACTCACGGTACCTTCTCTTCTCATTTTAGAATCATGTCTCTATGTGTTCAATAGCAAAGATAAATTTGATACTTATAGTTCTCGCTATGGAGTTAATACTAGATGCAAAGATGATTTTTATATCCCTTTTAGTAAGATGAATATAACCAGACATTCGCCTAATATCACGACACTCAGATTTTATAACGCCCTACCTGCTGAAATTAAACAATGTAAGACTTCAACTTCTTTCAAGAAACACTTGAAACAACTATTACAAAACAAATGTTAATAATCTGTCCCAAAATTTTTTAAAATAGCTAAATGCTTATATGATACCTCTCTAGTCACACTCATGTTATGTGTTAGTTTTATACCCATGTTGTTGTTTTACACTACGTTCATTTTGTACTTTACCTACAAGTACTCCCTTTGACTATTCCTATACAATGTTGTAATTGTCTATTGGAAAATTTAATAAATAAAAAAATAATAAATGGTGGTTTTTAACAGATTTTCCGTTTTTTCGGAAATGACATCAACTTTCGATCTCCAAACAGAACGTCCTGTTCATCATTACAGTTTTGAAACCCCAATGAGTATGGATAGTTTGACATGGATTATGACCATTTGAAAATATTGAGTTTCGAATAAAAAACGTTTTGGTATACTCTTTTGGCGCATATTTCTAGCAACAATACTTTTTCATCGAATTAATACTACTGTAGCATGTTTTTGATCATTTGGAATAATTCCAGGGAATTCAAGACAATCTTTATCGACAAATAAAATGTTCGGACATAAAATATCAACTATTCGTGATCACTGGATTCACAAAGGTTTGGAGATATCAAAAACCTAATAATTTACAGTGTGTTCTATTTGAAAATCAAAATTTGATGTCATTTTTGTAACAAACAATTACCCTATTATGAGCATATTTGATTTTCCAAATTTCAGAAATGTAGCTATAAACACGAAGGATAAAAGGGCGTGTACCATGAATCTGTCTCCAGGTATACAGGGTGATCCAAGTTAATTCACCATTCGATGGTTCATCAAAAAATATCAAAAAATAAGTCGACGTGCTGAGCCCTTCAAGGTTTCAGTTTTGAGAATCTGTTTTTGCCATAATTCCCATGACATTGAAGCGTTTTTCACCAGACTTGGTACAAGTACCTATAAAATGGATACTCTTTACTTGATGTGAGTAAATTTCAAGTGCGTGTAAAGTTTATGTGAAATCAGTTGAAACACTTCCGTTTTTGAGGACGATACAAGTATTTGTCGATTTGCTTTAAATTCGAATAGGATTGAATGATATATTCTGCTGTTAAGCTTTCCCGGTATACAGTCAACGTGAACTGGACAAGCGCTGTCATGTTAGAAACCCCGTCTTATTGGTTGACCCCAATCATACTGAATGTTCATTGGTGAGAGTTGCTTGACACGGCCTTCTATGTGTTGGAAATTTTCTAGGCAGTGCGGTACGGTAATGCGATGGAGCGGGGTCGTCTTCACTGGTTCTATTCGAAATTTCAGTCATAGTGGTTTTGTGTTTCGGTTCGCAATTGAAATATGGCGTTTTGGAGGCATTTTGAGGAAGCCAACGAAATTAGTGATAGTAATTCGAAGCTAGACTTACACGTTCGAACGCGAAGAGTAATTTTGATTATCTATTCGTGTCTCAAGGACGAGAATAATGGTTCTCTAAAAACACATCTAGTGGAAAGAATACAGATATTGACTAAAATCAGCCGTTCTACCTTATACAGTTATTAGAATCATGCAATTCTCTGCCGATTATCACGAGGATCTGACGGCAGAACTATTTGAGAAATGGACAGAGCAGCAGCTTATACCAAATATCCCAGGAAATTCAGTCATTGTTATAGATAATGCGTCATACCACACGGCCATATTGTTTTACGTTTACCCCCATACTACTGTGTTTTTGACCCCATTAAGCTGGTCTGGGCTACTATTGAAGGCAAAGTACGTAAAAATTATCAATCACCGCAATTTAGCGACTTAGTTTCAAGCACCATCAGTGATGATATGTAGGAATTGTGTATCACATGTAATCAAAAAAGAAACCGACTATTGTACCTCACCACGAATCAATCATATCAATCAATCATAAGGGTAAATGACGATTCAAGTCCTGAAGAGTCCGATAGTGACTAGTGATATACAGTATTTGTGAATGAAAGTTATGAAAAACTAATAAGTGAGTGTTGTTAATCGCACTGTGATTATCATAACTAAAGTGTGAAGTATAGAAAAAATATGTGACATGTGAAGTGAAACGGTGGATCTGTACCTATTTCTAATCTCGTTCTAAAACACTTTCAAAATGTACCATATATTTTGTTGAGAATTTCCATTAAGTTCAATGTTATACTAATATTTCAATTGTGGGACGATAAGGCTATTGGCGAACACCCAATAAAAAAATTAACGGTCCATGGTAACTCCTCAGGGGTGGACTGGAAACTTCGATATTCCGTGTACGTACTGAAGAGCTTTTACGAGATCCGGCAGTCTAATTTTTCATTTCACTCACTTCTCATTATGTTCTAAAATGGTTCTATAGGTAATTTCTCAACAATCCAAAAATCATTTGAAAACAGCTTTCTTGTGGTAACGAAAAAAATATTTATCCCCGTCCATGTTAGCTGCGGCTTGTCAAAGGATTTGCCGACATGCCAACGTTTGATTTTTTTTTCGGTGTTTCAATTGACTTTGCATAAACTATACCATGTTTGGTCTAAAATGCTTCAATGTCCTAAGAATTATGGCAGAAAATGATTTTCAAAACTGAACTTCTAAAGGCTGATTTCTCCTAGGAAGCGTATTCGAAAAAATATATCACGCATGCAGACTTATTTTTCGGTGGATCATCCAATGATAAATTACTGCTACTATAACCAAGACCACCCTGTAAAGAATAACATTCCCTTTACAGACTTATTCTGTTGAACTCCAGCTAGTTGACGACTACTGGTTTTTCATTTGAACGACCTGAACCGAAGTAAAATTTTCAGAACATCAAACCTAATGGATATTTTCCAGAAACACCATTTCAGGGAATTGTCTGTCGAGGCTCAAGCGATTCTGGGCAAGGACGCCAAATCCTTCGCGGACTATTGGCTGAGCCGGTTCCCGCTCCTTTTCGCCCACACCTGGTTGCGGATGCAGTGCGTAGCGCACGAGGACAACTTCAAGAAGTTCTACAACTCCTTCAGATACCAGACGGCCGGTTTCGACCAGAGGCCCAAAGAAATCGACGGCCACAAGTTACTGTACAAGCAGATCAAGCGGACTAAGCAGACCGGCGACGAGCTCGTCAAGTCCGGAGGTCTGTACAGAAACCACGGATCGCCAGAGAAGTCTGCGAGATTCTTGGCGAAGCGGAAGAAGGCGAAGAAAAGCGACGAACCGCTGATTTGGGTTTTGGACCAGTAGTTTCTTTTTTCTGTACAATTTCCTAACTGTGATATTCTTGCACTCCGCAGAACTTGTTTTCAATTCAAATAACATACTTTTGTATTAGTCATTAGGACAAATAAAAGAGTTTCAATCTTTTCAATTTTTTTTTTCAACTAATTATAATTCAGTAACTTCCTGACTGAAACGAAAAATATAAGTTTCCGTACACTCATTCCCATCTTGATTTTCTCTTTGTGGATTGTACAGATGCTGTTGGTGGTGGTTGATCTGAGCAAGCAGTGAACTGAAATAGATAACAAATGGATAACAATAACAAGTGGAGACATGATGCCTCGGATGTTCCAGGTTTTAATAGCGGGACTTTGTCAATAGATAAAAGAACCCATTTTGTGAAAAACGTCGTTGATCAACAAGAATGTTGAATATACATGGCGTTAAATGTGACATCCTATATCATCCCCAAATACATAATAAATATATACCCAAAAAAATCACTCAGAATGAAGTCCAATATTTCTCAAGAGTCTGGCTACGATATATTGACGACATTTTTGTCATTTTTGATTTGAATCGATCAAATTCGCCGTAGAAAAAGAAAATAACGGCAGATTGCCTTTCTTGGATACTTTGGTTATCAGAAATGACAGAAATTAGTTAGAATTTGATAATTATAGCAAAAGAACTTGTACACAGAGGTTCATACCAAGTTACTCTCAACATTGCATCCAACATAAATATTCTGCTCTAAACTTTTTAGTTCACAGATTGTTATCTTTTCCTTTATCCGCAGATAGAGTTAGATTTCATTAAAAAGGTTCGATTCACAATGGTGGACTGATGTAGTAGACGATATGGTTAGAAAAACTAAACATAAAATTAGTATTCGTGAAACCACCACTCTGGATTTAACTCTACCCAGTAAGAAATTTGTTAAAATTCCCTTTGATTTCTTTTGAATGGTATTTTCAAAACGCAGGGGCTGAATTTTTCATGACGAAAAATATGATTCATGGTTCATTCGGTAACCCTAATGAGAAAGTCAATGTAAATGAAGAATCAGGGATATATGAATTACATTGCGATGAATGTGACTTATAATATATTGGACAAACTCATTGCTCAATTTGAAACTTCTCAAACATATAACGAACAATCGAAAATTGAATAGTTTGGAAAGTATTATATATATTATATTAATAAGAACCCATTAATGAACCAAGACCCAGGTCCTATTCCATACACTCGATTATTTCATTTGCTGACTTGATTATCGTTGCATAGTTACGGTTCGCTGAATTGCAATTTCTGGAGAATATCTTGAAAGATACTAAGGAGTCGCTTATCATTTTCACTCTTCAGGTCTTCTGAGGATGCCAACTTAGTTGCCGAAATACATATTTAGACTTTTCTAAATATTGTTGTATTTTTTTTTTGGTATATATTCATTATATATTATCATTTGTGACCAAATTCAGTCTAGTAAGCAACATAAATAGAATTGTTCAAAAATGTTATGGGTAGCACATGATCAAAATGAATGTCTTGAATGAACAATATGACAATAACTTAATGAAGTTTCCTTTTTTTGGGGGGAAACATCAAGTTTTGGCAAGAACACCTTTTCTGTACATATCTTGAGAAAAAAATCAATAGATCCACGTCACCTATGTCTTTTTTGCAAGTTTCATACTGATAATTACCACTCTAACGGGGCAACTGGAAGTTAGATCAACTGAATTCTATTTCATCAAATATCTTGTTATTCACATTATGTAGTAGAATCTTTTTTATGATCTCCTTTCTCAATTATTTATATTTACATTGTCAAGAAAACAACATTTTACATATATTTGAAATACTTACCTGTTTCTCACACGGCTCATCAACCTATGTGAATAAGATAAGATTAATAATATATTCATAATTAATTTCGCATGGAAAATGAATGGAATAAAATAAATTCATCTAAATTCAACTCTCACATACTTGTTGATGTTGATAATATTTATCACTTGATACAAAACCACTTTTGAATTTTGAATTCCGACGTCTTATATATACATTGGAAACCAAACCCCCAATAAGATTAATTTTTCGAAATTTTATATAAATTGACGAAGTCCAGTCATTGAAAACAAGAACACCCTGTATATGAATTGAACTTACAGCAACAAATATGCCCATATTGCAGATATTTCAATTCAATGTAAATAGGGCACCACTCAGTTTTACCAGAATCACGATTGAGAGAAGATAGTGAAATGATGACAGCCTACTTAATACCATCATTGCATCAATAATGGCAACACAAAAATCTCAACAAGATCAGTATTATTGATACTCGTACAATCGGTTGTATAAAAGTAGTAATGTTAGGTTACTTTTCAATTAATGATCAAACAATCTCATAACACCAACTATTTGAACCGACGTACACAAAAATGTCACCATCATCTGGAGAGTTTCATAACTATTTGACCATTAATGCGGAAAATGTTGTTAGCGTTTTGACGAAACAAAAAATTTTACTATCAGTAATTTCACCCTCTACTTTATGTCTCTGGAAATGCAATATTTGCGAATGGTCGTAAACTGTTTGATCTCACAGTGTCTATATAAATCCTCTTTGTTCTTTGAAAAATATCCTAGTTGAGATTTATGTATCATTAAAAAGGAGTAGAGAATTTATTTTCTCTATGTTCTAATAGCAGGACCACATCTGCCTTTATCTGCAATCGAAATCGACTAACCTGATTCTGGTATTGAGTTCTAAAGGCCGCTTTCATCGCGGATAAGCGATCGGTAGCCGGTCCTCTGGGCGCTGCGTTTCCCTGTGGCGGGGCAGACGAAGACGTCGCAGACAGGACTGTCGTTTTTTCTTGGAATCCCAATCCAGTCCCACCGATATTCGGGTTGTACCCTTTCTTCTTGTACCTTTTGAATAGACAACATAACCTGTCAGTGATGATGTGGTCGAAATTTCAAAACAAGTTTCCTTTAGATGAATTCCCATTAAATTTGCTTCAAGCTGAATGTATCCCCTTGTGTCGGAAATGAATGTTGAATTTTTTCAAAATATTGCAATTTTTCATTTTCGAAGCAGTGAATTCGTGTTAGGTAAGATAAGTTTAAGCAGAGCTGCACTTTCTGGAATTGATCTCATTTTATATAATTTTTGGAGGACCATTTTTAGATTTCTGCATTGTAGTGCACCGATACCTATGGTATCATTAACTATAATTACATAGATGATATTGAAATTGAAACCAGACAAGCCAGAATGACACAACACAAGCATAACATGGAAACGCATCAAAATGTTCAGTTTATATAGCGGAATCATTAATAATGATTTTGAGAGCAAGAGTGGGTAGAACATGAAATGTTTTATGTTCAGCGCCATCTAACGGGGAAGGATCTAAGGTTGGTTTCTTAGAAAGTATCAGAAACCTATTTTGGTATATTGGGTTCTGGTGCCATCTTCCATCTGTATCAGCTCCTACGCTGTAAGTATAACAGATGAGCTACTGATTAGCTACAGATCTGTCGGATAGATGGCCCTACCTAAACGATAACTGTGAAAAAGCCAAATCCCAGATATTGGTCGAAGATATCTCCAATTGGTCGAGCAAAAGCGAGACAGATCACGAAGTGTTTCCAATTTGTCAGCAAACCGAGGGCGACTGATGAGGCCTCTGGTGGGCCGAAACAGATCTGTCTCGCTTTTGATCGACGGATTGGAAATATCTTCGACCAATATCTATCATTAATAATGATGACATTTCGTGACTCCACTAACTACCTCCATTTAGTAAATATAACTACGCAGATGATAGAAATGGCAAATGTGGCATTTGAATTATGTTTCTTCACTTCACTTTCGAAACACATATTATTGGATTTTTTATATCAGCGATACCTCTGTTTTTTGTACCAGGAACTTTCCAACGCTAGGTCCAACACCTCCTGCGGCACCTCCTGGTGGGCGGCCTCCAAATTCTTAACGATGTGCCCGGCGAACTCCTTGTCTTTGGGCGTCAGCAGAGTGTAGGCGGTGCCCTTTTGGCCCGCCCTGCCCGTACGCCCGATCCTGTGCGTGTGGGTGTCAATGTCGCGGGCGATATCATAATTGACCACCGTCTTGACGTGGGGAATATCCAGACCGCGAGCAGCTACGTCAGTGGCTACCTACCAGAAGTGTTTCATTGCTCGATAAGCATTGGTTGAGAATCGTAGAGAACACATTATTAGGGAAACCTCGGAAATCGAGCTACATAATTGGGGGATCCCATGAAACTTGAAAGATTTTGGTCGGTTAAATTAAATCAAAGTGTGCAATTTGTTGCTGCTAAACACGCTTTTCCGAAACTTTCGAATACTTTCGGAGATATTCAGATATCCATAAGAATTTTTATAAAAACAGTTAGTTCAACGGATCGGTCAGATTTCAATATATCGAGCTAGAGTGAGTTTGTAGATAAACAGTCGAATTGTAAAGAAATATTTTTTAGAAACTATAGGATAAAGTAATTTCAGAATGCTCTATTATTTAAAATTCATGTGAATCGTTCATTAATTATATTCCGCCCTGATGAGATGAGATCCATATTTTTCGAAAAAAAAACTGTTATTCACGTACTTCGACCTCAGAAATCCGAATTTTTCGACGAAAAAGGTTGGAAACTTCTATTTTGCCGGATAATCCAAGAAAATTGTGAAAGTTCACCTCCTTTCCTCGGCCCGTTTTGGGTAAACATAGCCAATTTCTCACGCAAGATACTTTTTATACCTTCATTCAAGAAGAAAATTCGAAGAAGATTCCACGTTATTCAGCATCTTGAAGGAAGGTGGATTCACTTTTTCATATGGAATGAGCATATTCAACATGTGAATCTGTGTCGAATTCGAGTCAAATTGTCACAGCAAAAATTATTCTCGAGAAAATATAGATCGAATGATAACTGCAAAATCACCTACCGAAAGCTTTAATAATTTATTCATTGTATGTCTGAGGACGTCTTTTTCAGTTTTGCTCGATTCAATATGGATCATGAGTGAAACAATGAAGAATGTCTATCAACTGTGCCAATATGATTCAGTAATCACAGTAGCAATATCTAGAATGAGAATATCAATAATAATAAAAATTCTTACATTCGGTGTGAAATGAAAATGTTGGTGTCAAAAGGTGTCAGCGATTTATTCATCAGAATTTTCTTTGAAAAATACGATAATGAAGTGAAAACAAAAGAAATTCGGACAATTATATTCATGAGTATATCATTACTTACCAACAGAGAGCACTCATTTTTCTTGAAAGATGTTATAACTTTATTACGCTCTGCCTGTTCCATATCTCCATGTAACAACAAGCAATCAAATTCCTTGAGCTTAATATCTCGTGCTACCTAAAAATATAGTGTTTTTTCTATAATGTCTATAAGCATCGCATTGAAGAATAATCTATAAAAATGAGAATGATCGGGCACACCACATTCGTTAACGCTATTTTATGTTCAATGCCTGGTCTCTATTAGTGATTTTTCAATCTTGAAGTTGCAAAATCTGAAGATGAACGATGATCTTCCAAACATCAAGAACCTTCGACTGTTACGTTTATATTTTATTTCAATCATATCAAGAAAGCTGGTGCGGAACCTCACCAATTCAGCGTCCGCTTTCTTAGTCACAAATAACAACACCGATCCGGCCGATAACAGCTGGACCAGCATGCGAAACAACCAACTCCTTTTCGACTCCTGACTATTCATGAGCAGTACGTGCTGCGTAACGTCCTCGCTGGCTTGACCCGTCGTCCCCTGAGAAATTTTTATCGGATTGTGCAGTGCATCTTTGGCCAATCTTGAAAACAAGAAACACATTTGCATACACAAAAAGTTTATATCTATTCATTATGTTATTTATATGAAAGTTCAATATTCATATGAAGTGGACAATGATGATTTTAATTCTTGTCAAGTGTACAAATGAAATCAGTACTAACATGAACCAACAACGGCATTATTCAAGATATTGTGCAAGATAATAGCCAGCTTTCGTCTATCCTCAAAAGATTGAAGATCTACCCCATATTATCAGCTATGCATAAATAAATCCATAAAGATACTCATTATATGTATTATAAATTGAGAGAGTCATAACAGAACATTACAAGAAATTTGATTTGTTTGGAAACGGTCAGCCTTCAGAATAGATAAGATATTTCTACTCATTTTATCAGTCCGCAAAATCATTTGATGACCCCAATTGACGTGAGACATGAGAACTAAAATGACGAAATCACAACCGAAATTCAGAGAAATTTGATTTACATAATGAGGCCGGTAAATGGCATCTTTACAAAGCGTCGGCCTAAATGTCCTCTAAATAGAGTTTCTGTAAAGATTTTTATGTGCCCCTGTATGTTGTTACTTGTAAAGTGCTAAGTTGTATTGGTAATGTTTCATCCTGTGTTCAATGTCAATATAAAGCAGTAATCTACGTCGAATAGATGAAATGTCAACCCCCAGTCAAATTTTGTGCAGGTCGCATTAAAATTTCATGTGATGAAGAAATTTCCAGCCTGGAAATAGACGGGAAAACAGAATATTCAAGATTGCCTGTAGATGGGATTTGTTCCTGAAACATTTTTGACACTCTCAAGGTAACCAGACCGGACAAGATATGTCAATCAATCAGATCATTCTCTACTCATTTCCCAACTTGATCCGAGAAAAACATTGAAATAAATCCTACTTAATGAATAAGTCAACTTTTTTCTTTAATGGTGACGTATTTTTTTCTGATAGTTTTTTTCTGAATACAATGATGCATAACAAGTTGATTTTCGTGCAAAATTGGTTGACAACAATGCTCCGCATACAATAAATAGATTTTTTCATCACAGAACTCTCAAGTGTGACATTTGTTCCATATTTTCAAACAGCTCATGATATTGATTCTTCAAAAGAAAACGAATTATGAATAATCATCAGCTGACCGACATGAAACAAGCCTACTTTGAATGCGATAGAAAGAGTGGTCAAGCATTGCGACTATACGGTGACCGATTTCCGGACAGAGAAGTTCTAGATTGTCATGAATTTGCTAGGCTCGAAGAAAATTTGAGGAACTACGGATAAAAATTATATGTTTCCATTAGAAAAAAAGTTCACCATCGCTGACGCTAGAGTTGAAATTGGATAAGAAAATTGTTGGTGCCACCTTGTTGTATCTGATAAGTCATTTCATTTGCTTTTTCGATTTTCAAAATCGGATAATAAATAGTTTTTTCTTTGTCAGCCTGTACAACAGTGCACTCCGGCACTTCCTAATGATTAGTTATGCATCGGATAGCGATAGAGGACTTCCTCTAAAACGGGATTTATCCGATACAACATTTTTTGTTTGATTTTGACACAAGACAATTGTTTTGAGGATTTTTTTATACTAATTGTCAGGTCTCTCTGTTTTGTGGTGACTTGAAGAATCATTGTTTTGCTATCTTTTCTTTCTCAAGTTGTACTAATGGGTGAGATGAAAACAATACACACAAAAATAAAGAATTCGAATGGTTGTTTCACCGCGATGTCCTAATTATTTTTCGAGTTATAGAAATAATACATTTATAGAAATATATAGAATACATGAAAGAAATATATGAAAAATGTAAAAAAACTAAACAAATGCAAAATTCTCACAACAAATTGATACATCAGGCAGAAATAATTCTAATAACAAACTTGAAAGATGATGCACAACCTTATGATAACAGCAACTTGAAATTTTTGGCCTGGGAATTGGAAGTCCTATTTTTTAGCCAATATCTTCTCAATTTCCCCATGCTGCACTAAAGATAAGTCTTCTATATTGGGGAAAACGATAACATCGTTTATTTTTGATTTGCTCTTCTTTGACGGAAAGAATATTTGCACCCCCGTTTCACGGTATCTTATATTGCTGTAGCAATACACCAATGCCGGCAACTATTCATCACATGTCGCGGAGAGAGTGAGCGTACCTTTAGTCTTTCTGCGATTGAATTACATCCTCCTCATCTTTCGAAAACAAAAAATATTTTTATTACAAAATTATTTTTGTTTTTGCAGAACACAACACAGCAGGTCAGTGAATAAGTAGAAGAAAATGTGCGGTAGTCACACCATCAAACTCAATTCACTGCTCTAAACGACATGTTCCCGAACACATTCTTCGTAATTTCAATCGACTCTACTAAACGTCAAAATCGTATGACAATAGTCACATTAGCATTATTCGCTGTATTTGGAAATTCAACTTGGTCACTTGGCAATTGACTCGTCTCGAGTGGAATCAAACCGTCGCGTCGCTGTGTTGCAGCCGTTGCAACAGTCGCAATGACTCCGCTCATCAATATGTAATTCTTATCACTACTGCTGTGTGTGTGACTAGTGATGCCCCCTTAACAAAAAAAGACTCCATAGATTTACTCGGGTTGGTCTGAAATTTTGCAGGCTTTTTTTCTAAGAGATGTTTCACACCAAGCATTTTCCTCTGCATCTTAATGCCTTAGAGTCGTAAATTGCAACTGAATTCCACTTATTTACAATGTGAAATTGTCAAATGTACTCCCTACCCCTCCTAGATCTGCCACTGTTATTGTTATACGAAAAAAATTTCGCTGGTAATCATTCGATAACCCTGTTTGACATAAATATGACGTGAAATGATGCTATTACAACAGATTGTTACAACAAATGGATTTTGTATGAAAACCATTGACACTTTTAGCTGATTTCCAAGTTACCTTTCGATTCGCTTTCGGAACGTGGCGGAGAAAAGCAGCACCTGTCGGTCGGGACGAACATGGTCGCAAACGGACCTCACTTGGGGCTCGAAACCCAGCTCGAACATCCTGTCGGCCTCGTCCAGCACCAGAAACGTCACTCGCTGGAGATTCGTGCCGCCGCCTTTGATGTGATCGATGATTCGGCCTGGTGTCGCGACGACGATTTCTCCGCCCTCTTGCAGAGCCTACGAACCAGTTGACGTCATTGTTTACATTCGAACAGGATCCATAGTGAATTTGATTTTGTATATTTTTGAAACTAGAAACATATGATATCAGAGGTTCTGCATTGAAATGGTTCAGATCCTAATCAGAGAGTGAACAATTTTTTGAGATAAGGAAAACTCAAGAAGGAATATCAGTGAAACGTTAGTATTTATTATTATTTATGTCCCCTACTTTTTTGCATCAACAAAAAACAAGTGTACTTATATTATATGACATTGATAATATACACCTAAGCATCTACAAAGAAAAGATTCAAGTCGTCTCAAAAGTTAAATATATGGGTTTTATTCTCGATAATATTTCAAATTTTAACGATCACTTCGATTATATTTATAAAAAAATTTCAAAAAAACTATTCTTTTTCACCCGACTATCGCAACATCTGTCAACTGAGACCAAAATCACAGTATATAATTCCATCATTCAGCCACATTTTGATCATTGCGCATCAGTTGTATACCTGATCAGTCTCAATAAAATGAATATGCTGCAAAAACTGCAAAATCGTGGAATGAGGGTTATTTTGAAAAAAAAATCGCCTCACTCCTATTAGATCAATGTTGATGACACTCAGTTGGTTTTCAGTAGAAAGAAGACTTTTATACCTCACAATGATTTTAATTTACAAAATAGTTAACCACATGGAACCTGAATATTTTCAGAAGTTCATAACTTGTAATAAGAATATCCATAATTATAATACTCGTGGTAGAAATGACATCTATGTACCTATATATTCTTACCACAGTACTATGAACTCGTTATTTTTCAAAGGTTTTCTGGACTTCAATAAATTACCGGATGCCATTAAAGCATCCACTTAATTGACCCATTTTTAATGCAACTTGGGGGGAATATATACAAGTAGAAGTGTAAATTTTTGGATTACTTTTTGTAGGATAGCTTTTTATCTGTGCAATATGTAGATATAGTTCAAAATGTATTTCTTGTTGATTCTTTTTATTCTCAATTTTAGGTTTTAGATTTTTTTAATTGATTGTCATGTCATTTAATTTATGAAACATGGTTGTTATAGTTTAGAAAAAATTGTATGTCAATATATTATAAAAAAATAACTATGTTGGACAATTCTCAATTTAAACGTTTTACGTCATTTTGTATATTCATCTATGTGTATTGGCATTTGCTGCTATATTTCTCAAATGTATATTAGGATTCCTATTTGAATAAAGATCTATCTATCTATCTATCTATCTATCTATCTATCTATCTATCTATCTATCTATCTATCTATCTATAGGGGATGTTAAAATTTCATTGAATACTGCATTCAGGAGAATTCATCTGGATAGACTTCTTTGCTGGGAGAGACTTTGTGGAAAACTGAGTTCAAATAAATGTTATTGTATGACATTTCATAGAAGAAGTTATAACAGACACGGATATTCGTGACGTCGCAAATATCATTATTGTTAACAAGCAAGCAATTGATTCCGAGCAAACCTCTGTCGAATCAAATCAGCTGTTACATCTTCCTGTTTTGGTAGTGGCACTGAATGATATCTTTGAAATTGTGTTCTTCATGTTCACAACAAAAAAAATTCCTGAAGTTATGTGTAATTTTATTGTTCTATTGAAGGCTGTGTTTTAATTCATGAACAAAATGAGCGAATCGTCAATGTAATATCAAATTTTTTGTCACACTCTCCTAGTCTGTATTGATAGGATCGATTTTTATAGTGAAATAGGTCAAATTTAGATAAAATGAAATTTTTACTGCAACCTTAAAATCTTAATCCCTTATTTTTCAATGTTCTATCACCCCCAGAAAGCTCGGTACACATTTTTGACTCACCCTGTATATAAATATATATATATATATATATATATATATATAGACCATTGAAAAATAAGTGTAGTTTGATGATTAAACTCATGGCCCAAAATGCATATTAATGGAGATATATCCTTCCAAAGTTGATAAAATTTAAATAATTTCTCCGCATAACTTCTGAACGATGAAAGCCACCCGATTGAAATTTTTTGCATGAATGTATGTTGTCAAAATACATTTTTTCGTCACACTTCCACATTTCTGATATTGTTATAAAGGGTGTTTTCAGAGGGTGAGTCATGATTTTTTGTAGAAAACTTTTTTCCCTGTATTATTTTCGGTGAAAAAACAGGAGCATTCGATGGAGCGAAGAAAATTACATGAAAAAGGTACTCTTATTCAAATACAAAAAATTGAGCCGTTCGTGAGATATTTGAGTTTTTGTAGTTACATGATATCAGCAGATTGATTTTATTCATCGCGAGATTCATTCATTCATAACTTTGGAAGGATATATCTCCCTTAATATGCATTTTGGGCCATGAGTTTAATCATCAAAGTACACTTATTTTTCAATGTTCTATCACCCCCAGAAAGCTCGGTACACATTTTCGACTCGATATTATATATATATATATATATTATATATATATATATATATTTTATATATATTATATATACTCGATATTATATATATATATATAAATAATATCCATTCTCACTCTAGACAAACAAGCATAAATAGTATCAAGGATGAACAATTCACATTGTAACATATCGCAGGAGGATTAAAACCTCTTGCAATTGAGGAGCCCGTTGGGGGTTTCAAAATCACATGACCTAATCGGCCTTTCGACGAAATTGCCCCAATATTCTTATCAGCTTTTGTTGATCGAAGTAGATGTCTATGCTCTTAATGTTCTTTTGTTCAGTATGGAAGACTATAAATTGTGTTCAATTTGCGATAACATAATCAATTGATTCATAGAAAACCAACCTTCTTATTTATTCTACTATCCTCAACTCGAATATCAATAATAATCTCACCAAACTTTGCTCCCATTTGGATCCTCCCCCATAGGCGCAGATCACTTTCAGATCGTACACTTTCGCAAACTTTTTGGCTTCGTTGTAAATCTGTATCGCTAGTTCGCGAGTTGGCGCCAAGACCAGGGCAATAGGGCCTTGACCTTCTTCCACTGGCTTCTGGGCGGCAACATGCTTCATCATCGGCCATAAAAATGCCGCAGTTTTACCGCTACCTACGAAAAATTGTTCAGATATTATCACGGGAGCAAAAGTATTCATTTCACTCATTCTGGACTCTCAACCACGAATTATTGCAATTCATTAAATACTGTTGAAAAAAAGAACACATGCTTCCATAAAACATATGAATATCCTCAAGAGCATTGCATTCTTGTATTCACAAATGGATATATCATTCTATGACTCTTTGAAGAACACTTGGAATTCATTGAAACAACAACGATTAGACGAACCAATGATTGGTACAAAATCTATTGTTCTTGTTTCGGTGCACCGATAAGATATGTTTTCACAGGATACAAGAGAATAAAAATCATATCAATCTTCATATATGAATTGTCAGAACGCATAAACAAAATCTGAAGAGAATACGAAGAATAATATCAGATTAATTGAGATTCTCAACACAAAAGGAATGTATGGATCCCAAGAATGTCAATACCAACGACCAGCAAGAAACTCATCAACGTCAATGAGAGCATAGATTGAAGACTCCTTAGATATACCGCCCATGCATTTAGATGGTAACGCTTGTTTAGGACCCCGTTTCGACCCGAAATTTTGACCATCTGTCGCCGCTGTAGTGAACATCCGCAATCCGTCGCAAACTCAATTCTCCTACAGATTTCTATAAAGTGGCATTAGGCGTATAGAAGCGGATTTGCCAAATGTAAATTTCTGTTGGATTTATAATATGTTGATACCTAAGGTACCACCATAGATTGATTATTCTATGATTCTTCATGGTACTATAATTAGTGGTAGCATATGACTCCCGTGGCTTTGTTCAATTTATTTTTCCATTATGCACAACATATAAATAATCATGATGTGTTGGCGTATGTGATTTTGAGAAATTCAAGAAAATGAGTTGACAAATTGAAAAACATGAGAGTAAAATATATTGAATTATCTGAAGAGGAAAAAAATCAGGAACAAAAGTTGACAATTTGAAATACATGAGAATTGAAAAGTAAAAATGTCGGAAAGTTGAATAATCAATAACATGAAAATGCATATGGATAGGTATTGGGTACTAGCTTTTAGAGTAAATAAGTGCTAGTGAATTTATAGGGTTGCTGTTCCATTAATTTGCCATAAAAAGGTTGAGAGTTCTAAAGCATGAAGATTGAAATGTTGACGTATTTTTCAATCTACCTAGAAACAGTGTGCAAAATTTGATGAGGATCACTTCTGTATTCACTTAGATATCAAATAATATACATTTTTTTGGGGGTAAGTATGTTTATTAAGAAAAGTCCACTTACATCCGTTCTCGAGTAAAATGAAGACATTCAAATAAATTGTGTTTCATTGAGATGCCATGAATGAATGCTCAGAAGGTGGCTCTATTTTGATAAAAAGTATTCACGAAATGAGAGTCAACAGATTATTTTAGTTCACAAAGCCATACGAAGCAGTCGGCGAAGTGGAAATTATGATTTTCAAAATCGTTTCTGAAATATCATATCTATGAAAAACTATCTTCAAAGACCGTTCTTCAAAAGGACCTAGCTCCCTTTCGGTGCTGATTTTCGACCTATGTTTATATGTACTCAAATCCTTAAAATGTCGCCAATAGTCTCAAGAGGACGTCATATTTTCTACACCCTAATAACGTTATTAGAATGCAAATTTCCACTTATATTGTCCTGAATTAGAAGACTTGAAGACTGCCTGAGTACATTTTTATAATGGAACCTAGGGACATCCTCAAAATATCACCAAAAGCTTGAATAAGACGTCCTATATTCTTCTTCCTGATAACATTATGAGGCTGCAAATTTGAAAAGTACTTTTCAACTTCCTACTTCCAAATTTTGGCTTCTCATCTTTTCTCTAAAATTCATCTTTCAATCCATTCAACTTTTCTATTCTAAAAATAAGGTATTACATTTTCCAACAACTGTTCAGACTTTCCGAACTCAAACTTTTCAACTTTTATGCACTTCAACTATTTAATTCCTCAACCTGTTTGTGGTTCAGCATTCCAATATCTCATAATTTTTACTTTCAAACTATTGAAAACTTAATTTCATCAACTTTTCACTATTTCGAACTATTTCTCTGAAATGTTTAACCTATTTAACTTTTCTATTCCTAAGTTAGGTATTCAATTTTGTTGTTGTTCAATCTTCCAAAATTCAATTTTGTCTCAAATTATCAACATCTCAATAAAGTTATTAACTTTTCTGCCCTTCAACTTTCTGACTGTTCAATGATAATTTCAATTTTTCAACTTTTCACTATTTCAACCCTTCTCTGAGAAGTTCAACCCATTAAGCTTTTCTAATGTCAAGTTAGGTATTCATATTTTTTGTTGTTCAGTCTTTCAATATTGAATTGTGTCTCAAATCCTCAATATTTCAAAGTTTTCAATTTTTCTACACTTCAACTTTTCAATTCTTGTTCAGCTTTTCAACTTTCCACCAGTTATACTGAATACCTATTGAATATTTCGTTTCTCAAACTTTCCTGTTCTAAAAATTCCTGTTCAATTCTTCAAAAATGTTTCATACATCCGAAACTCATACTTTTCAACTTTTATATACTTCGACTTTTCAATTTTTAAACCTGTTTGATGTTCAGCTTTCCAATATTTCATAATTTCAAAATTTTATTATAACAATTTCCTGCTCCTCAAATTTTTAACATTATGTTCGTAGATTAAAGACTTTAATCTATGATATGTTTATGTTTATACCCAGGCTAGAAAATAGTCTGTACCTGCCAAACCTGGCAACGCTGGAACGAAAACCGGTATGGAATTTGCAAGTCACTGCAGATAAACAACAAACTAGTTTGGAACTCGAATGAATTATTCGCATCAAAGATACTAGAGACATCTGTGGATTTTGTGTTTCACTAATTGATATGTTGACCAATCCTCCATTTACGGTATATATCTAGGGAGTCTTTAATCTATGATGAGAGTAAGCAGGGGCTATAAAGAATAAACAACAAGACATATTACACCTTACAGGAATACAATGAAAATACTCAGATTCAGATTGAATGCGTATTTTAAATCATTTACAGTTTGACCCGCCGAAGTATAGTTGGGCAGTTCGATGTGTGTTTTCAAGTTAGTTCAGTAGATGTTTCATAATTTTGTTCACCTATGGTTACTAGGGATACGAGATGTGAGATTGATTGAGACATTTGAGCCCAAACATGTATCCATCCTCGTAGTTCGTTGTAGAAAGTATGATTAGATTTTTTTCAGAGTACTCAACGAGATCTATGTGATCTATGAATCATCGTCTTATAGCCTTCTGTAATAGACAATGTATCACCCAAATCAGGAAAATACATCAGAGATTTCTCAAAATAATGAATGATATTGTATACTTCATCCTCCTATTTTATATCACAGAAGGCTATGACATGATGACTCCAATTTGATTCATACACCACAGTACTACCGCGACTGGTAGCCGAAGCTAGGAAACCAGTCAAGATATTCAATCTGCTTTTGAGCCGTCTGTAAGTTCTTCGAGGAGGTGGTACATTCATTTTTCAGCTTTTCATGGGATTTTCTCTCCACGTTTTTGAAAAATAGAGTAGAAGTTATTGAAAATTATTGCAATATATTTGTAGTAAGGACAGATTTGGGATTTGCCCCAAAATGTCACTGCGCTTGAAATTAAACCTTCAGATACCTAAAAGAGAAATTCTCTATTGGTCAGTGACACCTTGTTCTTGAAAAAAATTTGGAAATACAAATATATTTATAATAAGAATTTGACAATTTGTCACTTTTCAGTGTCAAAACCGAAAACATTGAAAAATTTTACAAAGAGAAAAATATTTTAATTGTGTTGAGAACGGGAGCAGATTCGTTCCTGAAACGTCCACCAAGATGAGTAGAGGTTTTATTCTTATTAAATATATTTGTATTTCCAAATTTTTTCAAAAACAAGGTGTCACTGACCAATAGAGAATTTCTCTTTTAGGTATCTAAAGGTTTAATTTCAAGCGCAGTGACATTTTGGGGCAGATCCCAAATCTGTCCTTACTACAAATATATTGCAATAATTTTTAATAAGTTCTACTTTTTTTTTTAGAAATGAGGAGAGAAAATCTCATGAAAAGCTGAAAAATGAATGCTTTTGAGCCGTGTGAAATACATACTTTCTTCTCCAAATGGCTTTAGACTGCTTAATTTTTATTATTTTTGTTCCATTATCAAATTCAGCTCTATACAAATAATTGCATTATTATACAATTAACAAAGGTAATTGACATTTTGTTACCATGGATACCGCTGATAACGCTTGTTTTATTTTTAGTGTTCAATTAATGCTAATGTCAATTTTCAGTTGCTGTATATGAACAGACATACGGAGTATACAATGAACAGACATACGGAGTATACATGCAATTTGGACAACAGGCAATGAAAGTTCACTTTTACTGCCTACACATTTACTTTTTGGGCCCGTCCATTATCATTAAAAAGCCATTCAATTCAGAAAAAGCATATTTGCTCAATATCTCCCTCATCTCGTGATTTCCAAATTATTGATTCCAAACAAGTGAAAGATTTATCAATTCATCATAATGATAAAAATTTAAAATTCGATAATGACATCAATTATTTGTGTAAAAAATTGTCCTCAAACTGGTATGCCATTAGAACCACCAGTGGTTCTCTATTATACCTCAACTCAGTTAGAAACGCCTATTTTGCACTATATAAACCCCACTTACGTTATGGAATATTTTACTGGGGTGAAGAAGATACAGATTTAGTCAAAGATTCCTGTAAGCTTTTCTTTAAAACAAAAAGAATTCTGGTTTTAATTTCTTCACGCGAAAACAGTGCGTCGGACGGAAAAAATCGAGAGGTGAAATTGTTGGAAAATAAATGAGGATTTCAAAAATGATTTTCATTTTCTAAAAAAGCAAGGGCGTACAATATTTTTGTGGATAAAATCTCCAGTATTCATTCCATACGGACTACATGCCTATTGATGCTTAGTAGGTGCACGTCAAAATTTATGAAAATATCTAGCACTATCTAACAGTATTGAAGTTATGATTCTTTCTTAAATTTTCAACACCCTATAGCTCGAAAGTTAAGAGACTTAGGGCATACGTTCATACAAACTTTTATTTTTGGAATGAGCTAAGGAACCATGTCCTATAGCCATCAACAGAATAACACCCTGTAAATAACTTCAACCTTAACATTACGTATTTACTGCATTTACTGATAAAAAGGCGTAAGTTTATTCAATTTAGAACGAGAAATTGTGGAAACAACAGTAGATCACTATGTAGAGAACTAGACAAAATGAATATTCACTCTAAACACAGAAACCAACCTATCCCCAAACATTTAAAAAATTCTCAAGGTATCAACGATTATTATGCCAGGCTCTTCGCAGAGCGACTTACATCTAGAAGCGGATACCATTATTCCAACAACCGTCTGCCCGGTACTGGATTATTCAGATTCGCAACTATCAGTAAAGCTGACATCTATAAGCATCTCCTTTCTATCAATCGCGAGCTATTGGTGCTGACTTCAAAAGTGTTAACTCTACGCTTGTCCATCAAAGTTAGAGCATATTTGTCATATTTTCAACTACTGTATAGAAAAAAATACATTTCCATCTATTTGGAAACGCGCTGTTGTTCTTTCTTTGCCATAAATTAGCAATCCTGCAGAATTCAAATTTCTTAGACCTATTAGTATTCTATTTGTCTTGTCTAAAGTCTTCAAGAAGATCATCCATGCACAAATGAAGAGCTACTTAGAAGATTATCGTCTTCTACCTTCGTATCAATCACGGTTTAGGACTCATCATAGCTGTAATACAGCACTTTTCTAAAAGTGACGGATGATATTTCAAACATTTAGATGATAAAATGTTGGTGATACTTGTATTTTTAGACTATACTAGAGCTTTTGATAGAATCAAAAATGACCTCTTACTAGCTATACTACATTATATTGGTTTTAGTGACTCTTCCGTTCAGTTTTTCAAAAATTACATATACAATCGTTTTCAAGCTGTGCACATCATGAATGGGGTACCGCAGGGATCAATTTTGGGCACGATACTTTTCATTTTGTACACTATTGATCTACATACACAGCATTATACATAATTCCAGTAGTCACTTTTACGCAGATGATGTTCAATTATACCTCTCCTCAACTGAAAGTAACTTAGTCCTTTCAGTCCAGCATATGAACGAAGATCTGACCACTATAGTTGACATGTCGAGCAAATTGTGTATTTCTATCAATCAATCTGAATCGAACGCCAAATTGTTAAGCAGAAACAAAGACATCCGTAATAGGTGCCTACCTCATATCAACCTTCGAGGCAATAAAGAACTCATTCACCTCATAGACACCGTTGAAAATCTTGGCTTATTCATGGACAATTGGATCAGCATGTGAATGCTGTCATCAGAAGAGCATTTTGCAATCTGAATCTTATTTACTCCAACAGAACTTTTCTAGACAAGAGAAGTAAAATCATCTCATTCGATGCCTTAGCCTTAGTCTCGTGTTACTTAAACCACGCAATTGTTATCTACTGTCCAGCCTAACTCAAATCGGATATAAACAGACTACAATTAATACAAAATTCATGTATCCGACTAATTTGTGGTTTGAGTAAACGGAATAGTATATCAACTCTTCTGAGAGAACTGGGTTGGCTAAATGTTCAAAAACGCATCTTTCTGCATTCATATGTGTGATATCACAAAATCATCTTTGAGAAGAAACCACCATACCTATTTGAAAAAATATCGTTCAGAACAGATGTTCACAACATCAATATCAGATTCGAGTCCAAATTGACACCACCTGTACATAAAACATTCATTTTGGTATATGATATCACGGCAATAAAACAAGGTTCCAGATGATCTGAAAAAAAATTCTACTAGACTATTCATGAAAAAATAAAGAAACAACTTCTTCTAATGGATGATATACATTTTTAAGCTTTCCCTTTGTATTTCTACAATTTTCAATAACATTATAATCCATGTGATGTCACACTCATTATTATAAAGGTCTATTTATGTTACTGTAAGTTATTATAGGTAAATATATCCCATGTATTCATTTTCATACTTATCATCAATAAAAGCGATTATTATTATTATTATTATTATTAAACTTCATCTCAATTTATGTACCTATCTCAGTTTCAGGCTAACTTTGTCAAAGTAGTTATTGTAATAATTTTGTTTTCTTCAAGCCCGAATATTTCGAAAACGACTAGACTTTGGTATAGGGAAGGCTGATGAAGATCATGCTTAAAAAAAACTAATGATTTTTGAATTTAACTTTTTGTGTTCTATTTGTCAAATAACTTCTGAAAAGATTGTGTGCTAGACCCCTTACACCCATATCTTCCAAAGAAGGCCTTTTTCAGATCTATGAAAACACCAATAGAAGGAGCACTGGAATCTAAGGATTCATATATAGGTTTTGTCAAGGAATGGATTGCATCGTTGGTAGATTTTTTTTCTCTGATATGAGAGAAATAGGTCTATAATTTGAAACATTGTCAGTATCGCCATTTTTGAAAATTGGAGTTATGAGTGATTTTTTGAGAGTGGAAGGAAAAATGCCCAATTCAAAAGATTTATTTATAATATCTGTCAAGGGTTTGCATATTAATTTTGACATAATCTTTAGGGTTTCAGCTTTAATTCCATCAAGCCCGGGGGTCTTTTTATTTTTCAAATTATTTATTGTATTTTCAACCTCAGCAGTATTCGTTGGTGTAAAAAAAAGAGAATTTTTATTGATAAATTTTTTACTTTTGTAATTGGGATTTGGTCTTATGTTCTTTGCCAAATTTTCTCCCACATTCGCGAAGAAGTTATTGAATATATCGGCAGCATCTTTTGGATCGGTGACGTTCTCATTTTTTTCATTTTTAATATTATTAATTATTCTTCCCGTTTTGATATTCAAGATTTCATTAACGGTATTCCAGAGTTTTTTACTTGCATTTTGTTCTTTTTCCATTAATTTTTTATAATAATTATCTTTTGCAGTCTTAATTTTCGTCTCAATTTCTTTCTTTATGGTTAAATAATCATTTTTTAAGTTTTCATTTTCTGGATTTTGTTTCCATAGGAGATAGGAATGATTTTTTTGGTTGATGTGCTTTATCAATGACATTGTTATCCAATTTTTCCTTTTACGTTCACTATTTTTTATTCTGAAGTATTTAGTTGCTTTTTGAATGTGTTTATGGTGTTTATGAATTTTTCTGTTGTTGATTCGATATCATGCATTGGGTATAATTCATTTTTCCAATTTATGGTACCAACTGCTTTTTGTAATAATTGTTCGTCTATTTTTTGAAAATATTTTTTATTATTATTCATTGGATTAGTTTTTGTTTTGTTCAGTACAACTTGTAATAGAGTTATGTAGTGATCTGTAATTGTTGATGAAATAGTGAGTGGTAAAATGTTATTGAAATTTTGTTGTTTTGTTTTAATAAATATATGATCGAGACAAGATTCAGATCCATTTCTCGCTCTTGTTGTAGTATTAATTGTTGAATGGAAGCCGTACTCGCTCATGATGTCGAGATAATTTCTTGAGTCTTCAGTTTCTCTCAGTAAGTCGATGTTTATGTCACCCGCAAATAGACTGTAATTATGTTTATCTTTATCTTCATCTAGTGAATTATTGAGCTGGTCAAGGAAATCGTCGATTCGACTTGCTGGAGATCTATAGAATGCATATATGCAAAAAGTTAGCTTATCTACAATCATTTTTATTTTTAGTAATATACTTCCATTTATCTCAATTTGTTCATGGGAATGGTATGAGTTTGTTTTAACAAAGACAATAACACCATCATTTTGGTTATAGCTACCTTCATTATAAAGAGTTATGTAATCGGCCATATTGAGGAAGGAGGTATCAGGAATCTGCCACGTTTCCGTTAAAACTATGCAATCGAAACAATTCCCAAGTTCCTCAAGATAAATTTTAAATTCATCTATATTTTTTGAAACACTACAAATATTAGTATTGAGAATTTTGAAATTATTCCATTTGTTGTTCACTGATAAAATTTCTTTTACTTCGTTTGAATTTCTTAAGGGGTATGTTGTTATTTTTTCTACTACAAAGTCTCTTATATATTGTTACGTTATTGTCCGTGTTCGGCTTCTATAAACACTCCGTATAACACTCAAAACGATTTATTCAACGAATTCTACAAAACACAATAACAATTCACTTCTAGACTAATTCGATCTCGCCTATTGCTCGATTCACGGTTCTAAATCGTACTGCTCTCCCGCCACATCATTCCCGTATTTATATCGAGATACACATGATTCCAGAACCCTCGCGAACTTCAGGTAGATTCCTAGTATTTCGCGATGATTCTGTCCCTTTCCGGTCGGCCGACAATTATAGTGGGCGCGGGTCAACTTCTCCTAATGATGCTTCTCTAATCTCGTAACACTGCCCCCCTCTTCAAAGTTGATCGTCTCGATCAAACTCAGTTCTTGCATCACCGTAATAGGGCTTCAGCCTCTCTAGGTGGACAACCTTCATCTTGGTCCGAGGGCTACGTTGTATCCTGTAGACCACATCGTTGATCCTTTTCACCACCTTGTATGGTCCTTCCCATGAAGCTGTCAGCTTGGAGGATATTCCTTTCTTCCTGCGTGGATTATACAGCCAAACGTGGTCTCCCACTGAGAATCCCTCTGAATTTGCTCTGAGATCATATCGAGCCTTCATTTTGTCGCTAGCCAATTTCAATCTTCCTCGAGCAATCTCATGTATCTTCGTCAAACTATCCCGTAATTCGTCTGCATAATCTCGCACCTCTTTTTCTTGAATACTTGGTGACCCGAACACCAAGTCACAGGGTAACCGGAGTTCCCTTCCAAGGACTATGCTAGCTGGAGTTAGCTTCGTTGAATCATGGACAGCCGCTCTATATGCCATCAAGAATAGAGGCAGGTACCTATCCCAGTCTCTCTGATGATCTTCCACTACTTTGGAAAGATGTTCCTCCATTGTCCGGTTGAATCTTTCCACCATGCCATCTGACTGCGGATGAAGCGGAGTAGTTCTGGTTTTGTTGATTCCCATTAACTCGCAAACTTCCTTGAAGAGTTTCGACTCGAAATTCCTCCCTTGATCGGAATGAAGTTCCATTGGTACTCCGAATCTTGAAAACATGTTGTCTACCAATGCTCTGGCCACGGTGGAAGCTTCCTGGTATGGCATCGAATATGCTTCAACCCATTTACTGAAATAGTCCATTGCAACGAGGATGTATTTGTTGCCGTCATTGGTCGTCGGAAATGGACCAGCTACATCGATGGCAATCCGTTCGAAAGGGGCACCTACAATGTATTGCTTCATCTCTCCTCTTGATCTGGTCTTGGGGCCTTTAGTAGCTTCGCACACCGGACATTTTCTGCACCAGCTTTCTACGTCATTTCGACATTGTACCCAATAGAATCTCTGTCGAATCTTATCCAAGGTCTTATTTACTCCTAAGTGTCCACCAGAGGATCCGCCATGAACTTCCTCCAAGATTTCATTTATTCTATCCCTAGGCACAACCAGTTGGGAAATTGCTGATCTACCATCGGCTGACTCCCAAATTCGTTTCAGCAAACCATTCTCCACAACCAGGGAATCCCACTGTGCCCATATGGCCTTGAAGATAGGACCTCTGTCTGATATGTCCTGCCAGGTGGGTCTATCTGCTCCTGCTTCTTTCCAACGTAGAAAGTCTGTGATATCCAAGTCCTTCTCTTGGTCCTGTCTCATGTGTGCTGATGTCCATTTGTTGTCTGCCGTGAGTCTGATTTGTCTGGCCTCGACAAGTCCTTCTCGGCGCTCAACTCTCACGCAATGTTTGCAGGAATCTGGGCATGGTCTTCTGGACAAGGCATCAGCGTTGCTGTGTAGACGTCCCGGTCGATGTTGATTTCTTGAGGACTCACTAGATGTTCTAGTCCTCGTTCCATTCCTCGCAGGTAAATATTCACGCGGTGGCGTCCTCGCAGGTGAATTGGATCGTCCTGATACCCTAGCCCTGCAGTCTCTTATGAAATGTCCTGCTCTTCCACAACGATAGCAGGTCCGATTTTGTCGGTTGCCTGTACCACCCTTCTTTGAGTCGAGCTTTTCCAAAACTTTTTCGATTAATTGTACCACTGTATCAGTCTGCTGGGTCGGTTCCTCAATTGACACCGCTCGAACTTTTGGTCTCGAGGTGTTAAAAGCTGCCTCTACCTCCAAAGATCTGACCAAGGCTTCACTGCTCTTCGTGAAATTCGTCAGTCGCAGATTTCTTTGAATTTCAATGTCTCTCAGCCCATCGATGAATAGTTGCACTGCCAGTTGTTCCTTGAAGTCTTCTGGGGCACTTGGATAGGCTAGCTGGATCAGTCTTCGCACATCTGCTTCGAATTCCTGAAGACTCTCGCCAGCTTTTTGTACACGAGTCTTCATCTGTGCCCGGTATAGCTGTTCCCGATGTTGATCACCATACCTGCATTCCAGTGCGGCAACTAGATCTCCATATCGGTTTTGTTGTTCGAGAGGTATTGTCTGCAAGATCCCCAGAGCTGGCCCTCTTAATGCTACTATGAGTGCAGTAGCCTTCTCATCGTTGTTCCACCCATTAGCCGTAGCTGCAGCTTCGAACTGTCTATGATACATGGCCCATGATGACTGTCCATCAAAAGTCGGTGGTTTTACGGAAGCATTCGATGTGGCAACTCTGTCATGTCGATCTTGGACCCTGTGTAGAGCTCTCTGGTTCTCGATCTCCTTCTTCATTGATTTTTCCCCTTTTTTTTCTAAATTAAGTGAAACTGGAACGGATGCTACGGTTGGTATGTTTTTGGGAAGTGCTTTATTTGGGGTAGGTGTAGAAGGTTCGCTATTTGATTTAGTTGTCTTGATTTCAGTACTTTCTGTTCCTTCCAAGTCTTGTGGTGAATATACTTTTCCATCTACAAATAACTTATTTCTTTTTATGTAGCAGTTCATATGGTTATTAGCTTTTGCTAGACTCAGATGTTTTCTTAATATCTTGTTTTCCTCTCGCTGGATGAGTGTTAGGTCATGAGCTATGCTTATGTGCGTACCTTTGAGCCTTTTTGCGTTTTTGAGTACTGCTGACTTTTTCAAATATGAAACAAATTCCACTTTGATAGGGGATCCTTCCTTCTTACCCAAAGAGTAAGTGTTATTGAGGTCGCACTCATTTATTGTGACATTTACTAGTCTTCCTAATTCGTGACAGATGTATTCAGGTGTTATTTCCTCGGGTTTCTTGTCAAGTCCAAAAATCACTATATTATTTTCTTTCGTTTTTCTCTCTATGTTTTCAATCTTATTCAAAATATGCAAGTTTTCTGCTTCAACTTTATTTAGTTTTCTGTACAAATCTTCGATTTTTAGGGCTAACCTAGCCTCTACTGCTTCTATGAGTGACTTCAATTCCTGTTTACTTGTTCTGATTTCTTCTAGTATCAATTCTCCAGTTATCGACATTTTCAGCTTTACTACAAGTGTAGGACGCGCTTTAGTTCGTTTGTTTATATCGGTTTTTACATCGGTGGTAGCAAAATCAGGTGTTCGGAATTCCAAACGCCTCTCTCTCACTCCGATTTAAAGAATAATGGACTTAACTCACATGCGGTTTAAGGTTGATTTACTTATTTATTCTTCAAATGCACTTTGATCCAGTATTCTCGTACATGGATTCTTCTGGTTTATTCAACCAACTATACACAACAGTCTTGCACTTTTTCACAATTTAGTGTAACGTATTAGCATATGTTTTTATCAATTTAAATTGGAGACACTTTAGTGAAACGACGTGATATCGGCTAGCAATAGGCAAATACTGATATCAAAGCATTTCTGATTCTGACTCCGACCTTACCTGTATGCGCGATTCCCAGCACATCTCTGCCCAACAGGGCACAGGGCACCGCTTGCGACTGGATGGGCGTGGGCGAGGTGTACTCCGCCTTGATGATCGCCTTGAGCATCTTGTCGTCGAAGCCAAAGTGCGCGAAGGAGGACACCGGCTTGGGCACCGATTCGCCGCTCACCGTCAAATCGAATGTCTTCCGCAGCTCGGCGACGCGGTCTGCGCTCAACGCAGCGATTTCCTCGTGCTCCTTGTAGAAGACCTTCTGGAAGGGCTCGTACCTTCGATCATATAAATAATTAGATGAATAGGATTGGCTATGTTCCGACAGACATTAATAGTTATATTATATTTCTTTATTCGCGAGAAAAAATCAAGTGAGCTGTATGTTTTGGTCTGCCCATTCTGCGCAAATCAAATACAGGCTTCTGTAGCCGATACAGTTCTGCCGTCATACAGTGAATTCGAGGAGACAATGACTCCAGTTGTTTTCCTGTCAGAAATTTGTCAGACCTAGAAAATCGGAATTATACAGTATCTCTACTCTCATCGTGGTTCAGTGTCGGCATAGTCAAGTTTAGAACTTATAAATAGTTCATGCATTTATGTGGAGACCGAGCCTCCTACAGCCCAAGATGATACATGAGAGGTTCACAAAATATCAGCTTTTGATGAGGGGTCTGATTATCTCACCTGTAACACTCAATATCAATGTATCCACTTATGTCGCAAAGAAATATTACTTGGAAATCCATGAATGGAGACGGTTTCACACTTTCTGGATGAAAAAAAAGGTATGGCACATATAGGAGAAGACATAATAACGAACAATCAGAATAAAACTCAGAACGAAGAATTCGGAAACAGCGAAGAAAAATTACGTAAACGGAGTACAAACTAATCAAACGAAACGAAAAAACTACTATACTAGGAACACAACACAAATCTATAAACAAAAGGTATATTAGAACAATGTCAATTGAAAAAAAAAATGATTGTTAAGCAAAAACATGATACAAGATACGATTTCTATTTCACACGACAAATTTTGACAACCTCATTGTTGTTACATAACCACAAAATTTTCGAAAAACAAGTGAGAATCATTTCGTCCGATACAGTAACGCTATCGGGTGCTCATACACTCAACTGAGTGACATACCAGAACATAAATCTCACTAGATTTTTTTCTCTCTATTCAATCGACAATGGTACACACTGAATGAAAAAACGTCAGCAGTAGTACATTAATACACTATCATTTTCTCTATAATTAGTAATATACAAAGATGTTTTAATCAGCGAACCTGTAGTATTTTCAAATTATAATTCTATAGTTATTTTGAAGTCACTATACGTATACTAAATACTCAAATACAAAAAAAATGAAAAGCACAATATTTAGAAAAGCTCAAATACGTATTTCGGCAACTGTATTGCCATCTTTCAACATATTCTCGAGACTAGACTTGCCCAGCATATTCTTCAGAGTAGTTATCCTATAACCTCAGATAACTTGAAACTTCTTAAACATGTAACAAACAATCAAGAAATGAATAGTTTAGAAAGTATTTTATAAGACCTTGGACCTATTCCATACTCTCGATTATTCGATTTGCTGACTTGACAATCATTGAATTGATACAGTTCGCTAAATTGCAATGGTTTATTGATCCATAATATGATTTTATGTATAACATGAATACGAACAATCACTTTCGAAACAAATCTTGAAAGATACTAAGGAGTCGATAACCTCTTTCACTTTCAGGTCTACTGAAGATAGCCACTTAGTTGCCGAAATACGTATTTAGGCTTGTTTAAATATGATTATGGTTTTTGAGTTTTTATTTATTTGTTTTATAAGATTTCATTTCTTCGTGGTGTTTGTTATATCATTTCCAGACTTGATATTCGAAATCTTTCTTATTATAATACAATGTGATTAATAGGTGACAGTCATAGTTCAGTTAGTTAGTATATTATATATTATATAGTATATATAGTGTCGGCGTCGATATTCGAGGCATAGCTGGAATGCGTTTATTGAATAATCAGGAATTGCTGGCGAGTGGTATCGGACACCGATCAGTTCAGTTTTCGCACGGATATCGCATTGTTGTTATTGTTACTCATACTTTGTTCTCTGTATCAGGAATGTGTTTTGGATAAATATATTATACTTTTGATAGATATATTATCTAGTCGAGTTAGAGCACGTATATGATGATCTGCGGGAAGTACGAAGCGAAGCGCTTTTGTATCAAAGGGAATACAGAGTGTGACGGATCTGATATATATTTTATTCTTTAAACTGTGGTACAGTTTGGTAAAAAATGATAATTATAAAAGTGGTCGAGAGAAAGCGCTGCAAATAAATTTTGAAGATCTTAGAACGACAGCTAGAATCGTAATGACAATGGGGGTCAATTCCCAACTGAAACCACCTTTGTAATGATGTTCCCATATAAAAATATCATGAAACAGCATCATTCGTTCTGGAAGTTACCACACATGTTTTATTTTCAAACTCAAATTACAGCACTATCCAAAACCCAATTAAACTGGTGATGTAATTAACCTATTTGGCACCCTTACAATAAGTATAGCTTTTACCAACGCTGCCAAACTACCTGAACAAAAATTTCACAAGAATTTTGAAATTGATACCAAAATATCCAATGACTGATATTTTATGTTATAGACACATGAAAAATTGAGTAGTCATTGTTATTTTCCTATGACAAATGAATATGAATGAATAATAGAGAAATGTAGCTGATTCAATCACAATTTCATGTTCCGAAATTTCAAAAGTCTCTCTCCAATAAATTAAAAACGAGAATGAAAGCAATAATTTTGAGGCACTGCTTTCATTCCGTTAATGAGCAATTTGGATATAACAGAAGATCTGTTTGAAGAGTGATTTTTTCAGTTTTATATAGCCATTTTTTGTGTGACCCTATTCAAATTTTTAACTATGCTTTTTTGTTTCTTGGATGACTTGCCACACACATGTATTATGTAACGGAGTCAATAAATCTCTTTCTCTCTCAGAATGATAAAAACTTCTTCCTCAACACAGCAAGACTGTAAAGTCACGATACAGTTAGAGATATACAATTCCCTCAGAGTAATCATTGCTCTGAGACAATTCCCGATGTTATTTCTGTTGAAAAACTTTCAATGAAAAAAATCTACAAATTTTGAGGTAAGTGCATTTTAATTTGAAAAAAACTGATATTTTGTTAATAATTATTCAAATTGCTTTCAAGCATGAATAAGGTGGAATCAGGATATATCAAGAACTTATCGGATAATCTACTAAAAATAGATATGGATATGGTTGATAGTTTTTATGTATCCATAATCGATTTCCTGAGTTCAGGAATGAGGAACAGTCTCTCTAGAAGATTATTGAAGGTATGTTTCGAAAAATTCATTCTGAGAGAGTTCAACTTCGTAATAGAAGTTAAATGCCCATTCAAGGAATAAAGTGCCAAACACTACATGCTGTAGTTCAAAATGCGTATTTACTTCAAATACAACTACAAATTTTGTGAGCGAAAAAGAGAAAAGGAAATTCATGTGTAGCTTCTACCTATTTTGAAAACACTCAACAGGTCGAGATCACTTAGGTGGAGGATCAATAAATATAATTTTCGTAATCTCCCGCCAGTTTCGATTTCGAAAAAAAAAAATTCATACCATACCATACCATCATAGCTCGTGTTTGGTACAAACGATTGTAACAATGTTGACTATTTTCAAAAGGGTTTGTTCATTTCAGTCCATCGAAAGAATGACGAAGTGAACCGTTCGATATTTTGCAAATTCCAAACAGAACAATATATTTCTTCCACATAGTGGAACTGCATAACATATAAGGAGAACAATGTTGAAAACCGCAAGTCAATACCTACCAAGAAACCAGAGATATCAAGTAAATAATAATAAGTGATATAAGAAATACGACCTATTTGCATGAGCCTCCAAACATAAATTCATACTATTCCCTAATGCATATCATATCATCTTTTCTCATCGAGTTGTTAGATTTTTGATTTGTCTAGCTGAATATATCGGAATAAATCTTCAAACACATATCAGTTCCCTGTTGATGAAATATACTAATAATATAATTACTAAATAAGTCTTAGTGGTAGGGAAGGCTAACGAATTCAAATAGAAGGTAAGCTATGAAATAAACAAACGTCAGAATGTAATGTCAGTTTTGTGTTGCCGTTATTTGATCATGAGAATATCAGATAAGGAAGCTTGTGATATTTTTCCAGTGTTCCAGAATATTGGAACAAAATACAACTTTTGGTTTTATTCAGTAGAACATGAAATTCATCAACTCAATACTCAAAAAAAAATCAAGTTGGAAAAACAATTGATTATCATTGACTGAATTCTGAATGAAAATTGTTTCTACATTTTTTTTTGTTCTGGAAAGAATATTTCCAATCTGATGAGGACAAATGTATGTTGTCAAAAACTGATTATAGGATCTGATCATGCAGAGGTGACTTTGTGACCACACCACTAATAAACAAATAGTTCTTTATTATTTCATAGACGAAGGCTGGGAAAGGAATTTGGCATTGATATTTGGTCTGTGTAGAAAATTACATACTATTCAATTCAATTCCTTCAATCAATATATAGTAGCTCATTTTGTACATACATTTGTAGTATATTATTGGTATGCTGTGGGAGTCGCCTCTGATGGTAGTTTACACCAATATGTGAAAATAATAACTCTCTTCAGTATAATAACACAGACATGCATGCTTGAATGCATGTGGTTATTTGATCTTCGGCGCTATCCCAACTTGTTTTATACTTTTTCAAGTGTGAATTTTTTTTATTATGAATCAGGGGCACATACTGTATTTCTGAATGATCGATTGGCGGAAGTGGATCTATGAACTTCTTCTTGTCTGGGGCAATTGGGTTGCCATCTTCATCATATTCCAGGTCAGGATTGTCTTCATCCACAGGAAGAAGGCCGGCGTTTGGGTTCTCCTCCATGTAGCGATAGTAGGATTCTTCAACGTCTTCTTCTTCAAGGTCATTGCGGATGCCACCTTGCTGTGTAGGGGCGATTACTTTTTGGGTTTCTTTCTGTACCTAGAGTACGAATCAACAGAGGAAAATAAAATGTAATGTTTGCAATATTACTAGCTGTGTTTTTGTTTGTTAACCTGGAGCACAAGTTCATTGGAAACATACAAAAATATTGTTATAGATCAATCAGTGAAAAAATGTTATTATTATGATTATTGATATTATTTTTTTTTTTCTTATGCTTTTCAAAATGAATAATATCAAAAAACTTGATCATCTCATATTCTTGATTATTTTGTTGAATTTTATCAACTCATTCTAGCTACGTTCGAATTCTCATTTCAGTCCTTCCTCTGATAATCAAATTTCTGTGCATCCTACAGTGTATTCTACACTCTTTCAACATGTTTGTATCTAAAATATTACTAATGGGGAATGAGTATTTCCTATTTTCCATTCACATTGAAAACTAGTGTTATTGTTCATTTGGTATATTAGTGTTGTTGTTAACCTCTTGTCATACAAATTTGAGGTATTTTTTGGTCAAGATATCAGTTAATATTATAATCCTTCCCTGAATATAATATATTTGGAATATAAACAAAATGGCAAATTCAAAATTTGGGTAACATATATATCAAAAACTATCAAATCTTGAATTATTAAAAATATAGTACATTAAAGTATAAGTGGACATTGAGGTCTTTAAAACAGTTTTTTCATTTTTCTTGGCTTTTGTTAGTTTTTCAACATTTGTAATTAATTTTTTTAATAGACATTACAAAAAACTCCTGACAAATCAATAATCAAAAAGTTGATATACCGGGTGCCCGTTTTTCGAGCTCCACCATGGGGATCTCAGTTATTATAAGAGATACGAGGTCGGATAAATTGGGGCAAAGTTGCGCATTTTCATGCTGAACAATTATATGCAAGGAAATTAGATGTGTCATTTTTTTTTGAATTATTGCAGGAAAACGAAAATTTGTAATATTCGTTTTTATATTCTCAAGCAAAAACATTAAGACCTAGACGTTTCTGACTGGGACATTCTTGAGACACTTTTTCACGAGGAATCTGAATCTGTCATCATATTTTCCATAACATTCTTGATGCCAAAGTTACAATACTCAACTTTGTTTTTTCTTACGGGCGCCATATTGGATTTTTGCATTTTTGAAAAGTCCTTTTTTTCCGATTACAATGATGTATCACACGATATGTTCGAATCTGACATGCTTGGGAAAAAATCATTTTTGTGAAGAGTGCTTTGGAAAGAACGCCAAACGTTTTGTTTAACAAACTAAATTTCAACAGTTCAACTGAATTTGGATTGGGAACGTTCACATTTCCGTCAAGCTCACCTACTTAAAAAGTATGATTTTGAATCAGGAACGACGTAATGAGCTAAAAGTTTATTCTTCGCAAAACAAAACAAAGTTATAAAATATGCTCGAATACTCCACCTTCCACTTCTGAACACAATTCTACACGTTTCCTCAGTTTCTGAATTACTCGCGAGATGTTCCGCCTTCTTATCTTAGTCCTGAAAGTGGTGATAATGGTTCTTTTCAGCTGATCAATATCTGTGGGTACAGTTTTAAAAATCAAATCTTTCATAGTTCCCCATAAATAATAATCCAGCGGAGAGAGATCAGGTGACCGCGCTGGCCAACGTATGTCTCCGTTGTTCGAAATTACCTTGTCGGGAAATAGTTCTGACAAACACTCGGCAACCCTTCTCGCGTTATGTGGCGGTGCGCCGTCTTGCTGAAACCATACGGTATTCAGCCGGTTCAGACAAATGTTGTCGTCAACGTAGTCCGTGAGAAAGGTCCTCAGAAAATTCAAATACCGATCAGCATTCAAATTTTCTTCATAAATGTATGGGCCAATTATTGTGTCGTCCAATAAACCGACCCATACATTTACGCCGAAGCGTACTTGTGGTCGCCGTTCTTGATGCTCACGGGGATTCTCAATGGACCAAATGTGTTCATTGTGTCGATTAAATATGCCCATGTTTGTGAATTTGCATTCATCCGTGAATATTACATTACGCAAGAAACTTGGATTTTGCTCCAACTGGTTCATTACAAATCTACAAAATTCTATCCGTCGACCTCCATCTCCGGGATGGAGAACTTGGGTGATGTGAATTTTGAATGGACAATATTTGTGTTTGTTCAGTATCCTCCAGACCGCTTGATGCGATATGCCAAGATTTATTGCAACTTCTCGTGTGGAAACCAAACGATTATCTTGAACCTAATGGAAAAATATTCGAATCATATGTCATTTTTTTCTATGTATTTCACTCACAGCTTGCAAAATTGCCATCTCATTTACATTCGCTCTATCGGTGTAACTTCGTCGAGGCTTCAGAAATGAACCATAATCGGCTAAATTCCTATAGAGCAATAGAAAATAATTCTGAGCTGGTTGTTCTCTCTCTGGATACCGCTGTAGATATGTTTCGGACGTAATTTGTGCATTTCGATGCAAGGCGTAATAAATCTGAAGCATATCACGCTTTTCTTCATTCGAAAACGGCATTCTTGTAGATAAGCTCAAGAATTCAACAGTTCTGTTCGCATTATCAATTGAACTGTCAAAATTCAGTTTGTTAAACAAAACGTTTGGCGTTCTTTCCAAAGCACTCTTGACAAAAATGATTTTTTCCCAATTTTAATCAGCATGTCAGATTCGAACATATCGTGTGATACATCATTGTAATCAGAAAAAAAATGGACTTTTCAAAAATGCAAAAATCCAATATGGCGCCCATGAGAAAAAACAAAGTTGAGTATTGTAACTTTGGCATCAAGAACGTTTTGGAAAATACGATGACAGATTCAGATTCCTCGTGAAAAAGTGTCTCAAGAATGTCCCAGTCAGAAACGCCTAGGTCTTATTGTTTTCGCTTGAAAATATAAAAACGAATATTACAAATTTTCGTTTTCCTGCAATAATTCAAAAACCAAAAATGACACATCAAATTTTCTTGCAGATAATTGTTCAGCATGAAAATGCGCAACTTTGCCCTAATTTAACCGACCTCGTATCTCTTATAATAACTGAGATCCCCATGGTGGAGCTCGAAAAACGGGCACCCGGTATATACTTTACATTTTTCAGTGATGTTCTGATGCTACATAGGGTAATAGTTGGGTCTGTTGATGTTGCCATGGTATCTTTAAAATATCCGCGTTTTTAAACTTGGATTCAAACACGCTGAGGTGTAAGTACTTTATAAAGCAAAATAGAGTACCAATCAACAAAAATATTTTTCTTGAGAGAGAGTTGATATTGAGAACTCTAAAAATATTCATGTTTAGTACTTGTTTTTCAAGGCCTGCCATGAAGGCATCTAAGGGATCATCTTCTTCTTCCTCCATTTGCTTTTTTCTATCCATCTCAACCCTAGTTGGACTCCCAGGCGCTGGGATATATGCCAAATCTGGCATAACTTCTTCTTCATCATCCTCAAAGTACCTAGAAAGTAATTCAAGTTTTCAAAAGAGGAACTCGAATAAACCTTCGTTCTCTGCAAGTATTCATACACTGGACCAACTCACTCATCTTCAGTAGCTGCTCTTTTGCGACTACTACCGCCCCAAGCTGCTGATAAAGCATTTTGGCTAATAGCATTCATAGTAGAGTATCCCTGCTTACTCAGACCACCAGTGGTTGGTGGTGGAGGAACAGCATTGTGTCGCTTGGTAGTATTTGAATGAATGTTCGCGTAGTTGAATGCCATTTCTTACAGTTTTACTATTTTATTAATATTCTACTTTCCAGGAGAATGCTTCATATAATTAGATAGCAACCCTAAAATTCTTGAAGTCTGATCATGACTAATGATCAAATATGTTGAAAGTTGAAAGAATTTCGCGATTTTTCGACATTTTTATAATAAATACATACGCCATATACAAAAGCTCACAAATTCAAAACATCAAGTCCACTTTGACGTTTATGCTGTCACTGGTCCACAGATATTATACATAGTATAGACATTGACATTACTGAGAGTTGACGGGCACTGGAGCAGCACAATACAGTAATGAACTTACCTGTGACACAGAACAGCAACTAATCAGAAGATTCATTTAGAGGCGGCGCCTTTGATCATTGGCAGCCTTTCCTTTTGACCTTGAGTAAATGGCAGCCATGTTTTGAGAGTAGAAAGTCAGGACCGTCGTTATAAATTATAAGACCAACAGTTCAGGTCCGAACTAACAAAATCATTGAACGATGTGTAGTAGTGTGACTGAAAATTATCACTTTAAATTGGAAAGAGGTATAATATGTAATGTGTTTATTACTAGAAATCGAACCCTATTCAGAGTGACAAATCTATCTCGATTTATTGAATCTCCAAACTGACGGTTGTCAAAAAACCATCGCATTACAGAGTGATCTTAATATAACGTAATCACATGATCTCTACAAATACTTGATGAAATCTCACTTGCAATAAAATGGAATTTAACATGGAGTCATTGAATTTTTCTTGACACTACATCTTTTGGCACTTATAATGGTCATAATCATTAAATTAATTATTATGTAGTTGTTGAAATGACACATCACACTAGAACGAATGAAATTATATTAAGCACCTATATTAAATATCCGATTTTTTTGTGCCACAGAATACCCATATACAAGGTTCTTGACCATGACTTGATGATGGTTAAATGAAGTAATTGAAGTTCATTTAATTTATTTGACTAACATGTAAAATACAATCATTAAATTACCAAACGTACTTACACTTCCAGTCTCATATGCCTTCAAATCACAAAATAATGTCGTATAATCCAAATTTTCAACATTTTTGGCGTAATCTACACAAATTGAGCATGTATGAACATCTAAACATTTTTTAATGAGATAGCCACGAACATATCATTCAAATTTTTTTTTTAAAATATCAAATTTTTGATAGTCACTATCAATGACTGGTTCATTTGCAGGTAGAGAGGATGTTGTAGATATTTCATCGTCAGGATTATTTCGAATATCATTCAATTTAAGGAGTATAGTATCTGTATCAGCGTCACAATTCTTTGTACCTGAATGAAATAATTTGACTCATAAAAGTTATTTGAAGCTTCTCTGAAACTGAAGAGCTGTTGGATTGATACAATTACCATTTTGTTGGCAAATGGTTCCGAAATAATTTTCTAGATAATCTTGATTGAGCCTTCGCGTGAACACGAAAATATATGTTTCCTTCAACCAACAATTCCATAATTCCATCACCACTTTTGTCGATTATTTCTATTTCACTGAAAAATTGGAGACATTCTCTCAAAAAATCGATTTGATATTGTTCTCCCTTGGGAGCCCTATTCATTTTTTTGGCACTTCTAGTATGAGATGAGTTCAATAGGTCATACAATTTGTCCATCATCTCGACAAACTCTGTGGTTGCAACAGCACTCGCAGATATAGCTCCGAACCTGATATATAAATTCAGTCCTGAGGCAACTGTTTGACTGAAGACTTGTGTTGCAAATTTCACCTTCATTTTTTCAAAATTATTTGGAACTATATGAGAATCTGTTAATTTGGGATTCTGATTTTTCTGGGTGGTTCGTCATCAATGCTTTTAGGAGCAGCTGAAGTAACTAGAAAAATTGAATTTAATCATTTAATAATTCTTTTCAATATATTAATTCTCCTGCAAAGAATATCATGATGAAATTAACCAAAGGGTCCCCAACGATAGTATTTTTATATTTCTGAAAATTTTTGAATGAGTAGCAAGTAGGTAATTGATTATCCTACAGATATTAGTCTCATCAAGAGATAAATGTGATGACAGGTCAATTAGTTTAGATTTATAATCCTTCCCTAAGGTGAATGTACATATAATAATACATTCAGGTAGGATCCCAACTATAACTGATTATATGGAGAATGTTCTGAATTCATGAAGATATACTTGAGCATATTAAAGTAGGTTACTTACCATTCTGAACAGTCTTTGCATTTCCATCTTTTCGATTATAATTGTGTTCTTCTCTAACACTTTCTACCACTTCACGAAATATGTCAGGATGAGCAGTTGGTAGTAAACGATTTTTCAAATCATTCATGAACATTTATTCCTCGAAATGAGCTGCACACAGTCTATGTGATCCCAAACTACCCAATCTCTCATGAAGATCATCTCGGCCACAAGCAGTTAACCATATATGAGCTCTGAAAATGAAAATAAAACTTTGAATTATCTCAATAACAATATTTCTCAATTTCAATATTGAGGTGTAAGTGAAAAGCTCATATGAAAAATAAATAAAAAAAAGATAAATCGCAGTTATACGATTTATTTTCGCAATTTCTTGCTGAACAAACCATTCCAGCTTTGCGTTCGCTCATGATATCAATGAAAGAAACTCAATCACAACTGAACACACAGATAACAGCAGACAAAAACCCGAAATAAAATGCTCTACACGCCACCTCTGAAAACAGTCTCTCGACATTGACGCTCGAACGGTACTGACCAGTGTTGCCACGGACTCTCAACCGTATTATACATGGCTACCACCCAAATTATACACCATTATACACATCCAATTCGAAAATATACAAATTTTCTACACCAACGACTCCGAGAATTTTTTATTATATAATTATATATTTTATTTATTATAAGATATAATTTAATAACCATCATAGAAAAACAGACAGAAAAACAGACTTCATAATGTCATCTGTCATTTGCATAAAGTGGCAAAATAAGAAGTAGGTCATTATTGGTTTCTTCAAAAATATATTATTTTTTCAACAAGAATAACACAAATAATAATAAAAATAAATATTCATTCAATAACATTCCATTTTTTTTCTTAACCCTAATGTAAAACACGAGATAAGAATATCTACGACTTTCCCAACATTTTTGCATCTGGCTCATATTTTAAACAACCACCACTATCAGACACACCTTCTTTCGTAAAAAATATTGATCGAAGAGTAGGTACTGGTTTCCAGTCTGTTACGTTGGTTTGTTTTGGTTAGCTGTAACACACTGAAAGCGTTGGAAAATGGTAAAATCAGCAAAAGACCTATAACAGTTTTAAGATTTGGAAATAATTCAACACCAATGTTATTTTTTAATGCAAACAACTGGCACCAATATGCATCGGCAGATTCGAACCCACTTAAAATGGAAATCTCAAAAGTACATGACTCAAAGACTTAACAACGAAGCTTTGAGCTGTGGGTGGATTTACTATTGATATAATTTCGAAAAGAGGATCAGAAAAATCAAACCTTTGCTTTATGTCAGTGACTAGTACTATGTAAAAATTTTGGCAAGATCTCAAAAATATTTCCAATTCATTTTTGTTCATATCTGGGCCTCATTTAATTTTTGCAAGGCTTTCAGAAGCTGATATTCCAACATATACTTGATCAAGTTGTGAGAAAAATGTAGTATTCTTGTGATCCAAAGTGAAAATGTCCACATCTTTCAAATATTTGAGATCAATATAATTGCAACAAATAGTTTTTAATAATTTTTGGCATTCTGGACGCAGACGGTGTAATAAAGGTGTTTCACACTGGAACAGTGTGTTGAAATCAGTCATTAAACTTAAAACATAAGACATAAACTCTAAATAAATCTGAGTAAATGAATTATCAAAAGTATTCAACATTTCCTCAGTGGTCTTCGATGGGTCTGAAAACACTAATTCCCTAAAATATTCTTTTAATGGAACAAATTGTTCTAAGACTCTATCAACACAAGCTTTTAATGATAACCATCTTGTGATTGATGGAGAAAGAATGCGATGAATTTCAGTCTGAAAAAATATCTGGAATTCTTTGAATTTAACGATTCTGGAAGAACTTCTGTTGAAATGTGATCCTATGTTTCTCAAAAGATCTTCTACTGAGCGGGGTAGTGCTAGGCATGCTTTGGATGCATTTTCATTTTTCCGTTGAATTCGGAGTTGCAACTGGGAATATCAGTGAATTCCGAGTTACAACTCGGATTTCATACAATATATGAAGCATAATATCTTCTTCATATGTCCACATTTTGAAACCTCACCTGGTAGGTAAAGAAGTTATTTTTTGACGCGGACAATATGATACTAAGCCAATTGATGACAATTAAGATTAATTATAACGTATATGTGCCATATGACAAGAACACTTAATGCACACTATGTGTGGTAGTACACGTTTTAATAATGTTTTAACAGACTGCTTTTCTCCAAACATATAACATTCGTGGTATCTGCACTGAAACCGACTAAATTTTGAATGGGAATACCTTTATTCTGGAGAATGGTCTTAATACTTTGGAAAAGATCCTGTGCAGTGCCAGACTCCATTTCCACGATTTCAAAAAAATTTGTAACTACCTTACTATCATCACAATAAATCACAGTGTATGCACATTGCTTGATAACACTTCTGTCTGTAGTCTCATCCATTATTAAGGAAAAATATTTGGATTTCAATTTATTGTTCAATTCGTTTTCAAAAATAGGACCCAAAACATCTTTCACCAGTTTTGTTGATTTAGTTCTCTTAACTTAGAGTTGTTTTGCAATTATGGAGTCTGGGAAAATATTTTCCATCAATGGAGATAGTGTATCCATAAATCCATCCAATAAAAATGGAAGATTGTTAGTTGCCAACATGGAGCACAATTCAGCTCTCCTCACTTTTTCGTCCATATTCCTATTTTTGTTCATGCTCTCTAACTTGGGAGTATTTGAAACTTGCTTCAGGTGGTATTTGTGTTTTTCTGATTTTGCATGTTTCAGGATTACACACATATGAGCAATCATAGTAGAATTGCATGCTCTGCATCTTGCAAGCTCATTTCCACTCTTGGGATCCTTCAGTTTTGAATTTTCCAACCAATTTTTGAACTCTGGTTTTTTAAACCAATAGGAGTTGAACTTATACACTCTCTTTCTCTTTGGTTTCAAGTTCTCTTTCCCTTTATCAGATGATGTTTCTTGTGTGTTTGAATCTGAATTTTCCATTCTAATATTCTCATTTTCTTTTTCTGGTTCCTTATCATTCGGATCCTATAAAATTGTTCTGTTTTAATATGTATTTGAATTTTGAATAAGACCTATTTCTTGAAACTCACAGATCTGCCACTAGTGCTTGCAGTGCTTGCATTAGCACAATCATTTGATTTCAGCCATTTATCCATCAAAAATATTTAAAAAATTTGATAATGTTTAATAAAATGTATAACGTGAAGCATAATAAGAAAAGAGAAAAGAAGAAAACAAATCATTCGACATTTGACATATTCAGCCTCAAATCCAGTATTAAGAGCCCTTAGGGCATTGCCTAGTGGGGAATGGAAGCACAGCTCTCTACTCCCAAAGATAAAAAAGTATAAATTTTTGACCCCACTCCTGGCTGAATTTTTTTCACGTCTTGATAACTCGAAAACTATCGAAGATACTGCGAAATCGAGTCGAAACGTGCATTCTGCACATGAATTTGTACGTTTCGAGTCATTTTTGACGATTTTGGAGCTCGATCTATTTTTCCGAAAAATGCTCATATCTCGGAAACTATTAGAAATACGGCCCTTTTGACTTCAGATTCGGACTCAGCATATCAAAAACACCCTGTGTGCAAGATTTCAGCCCATTCCGACGCCTGATAATCTTTGAAAAAAGTTCAAATGGGTTGGCCTTGCTAATTTTTCAGACCCAAAATTCGACTTTGCCGTAGAGGCCTCAAATTCAGTATTTAGAGCCCTTAGGGCATTGCCTAGTGCGGAATAGAAGCACAGCTGTCTACTCCTAAAGATAAAAAAGTAGCAATTTTTGACCCCACTTCGGGCTGAATTTTTTTTACGTCTTGATAACTCGAAAACAATCGAGAATACTGCGAAATCGAGTCGAAATGTGCATTCTGCACATGGATTCGTACGTTTCGAGTCATTTTTGACGATTTTGGAGCTCGATTTATTTTTCCTCTCCTCCTTGGAAGGAAATTGAACCTATGAGTACTTACTTGTTTAGGGTATCTTGGACGTTTTGAGGCAACAACTTACAATTGCTTTTATGAACCAAGCAACTGCAGGATTTTTTGATATTATTCGTGAGTACAGAACTCTACATTGTTCATTGTACCACATCTGTAATTCGTTTCATTCAGTTTGCTTTGAGAGGAGGAAACTACTTTTATCAGGAAATTCACCTTTATAATTCATAATAATTCGACAATATTTCCACCAAGATTTGTATGTAGAATTTCTCTTTTTGTTAGGAATTCCTGCCGCATAAAATTTTGTAGCCACCAGGGCAAGGCCATAGCACAGATGATAACAACATTTCCTGAAAGATGACAAAATACTAGCCATCAGTAGTAGGTACGTACATCATTTATTTTCACATGATGAATTCCTAACGATTGGAAAACATGGTTGAGAAGGCCATATTATACCAGTTGAATATTCAGTTATTATTGTCTTGAAAAAATGCGGAAGGGCATACACCAATTATGCAACCAATATAAAGAGAGTGAACTCATTTGCTAACTGCACCTGTTTATGAAAACAAAGATTCATACAGTTATTACACTTATAATGCTTGTACAGTAAAAAATCCCATAACTATTAGTTGAATGTGTTTCCTGAGAGTTCTTTCATTCCATATAAGGAGGCAACAATCTGGGACCTTTGATTTTAGCTTCATTTTATTTTTCACTTTTGAAAAATGCGATGCACTGATCCATAATTGTAATCATTTGACAATGTGTCAATCGTCAAATATGGCACGTAATAATAACTTCATGTTGAATGCTAAGTACCCCTCTGATTCATACACGAAAGCATCTGTACTTATCATCACTTCTTGGTAGAATAATTTGAGCGCATTGAATGCTGCGCGAGGCGGAAATGAATTTATTTGTTACTTTCAACCAACTAATGGGAGTCTTACCTCCGCAATGCGCCTCATCCCATTATGATGTGAGGGACAAGGCATTTGAATTGATATATTCAGGATATCTTGTATATTTGCACAGCTCACTTCGCTTGTGAGCAAGGTATTCTACTTTACTAGTGGAAGAAATACTATTCTACCACCAGATCAATTCGTGACATGATCATGAGTAATCGTCGTGAGGGTACTGGCACACAGTTTATATATAGCTTCTTTTTTTTTTTTCGATGTAGAGCTTACTATATCAGTCAAGTGCTGTGGTAGCTTGTACTGAATAACCAATGAGGTAGGCAAATGTCCTAATAACAAGCTTCAAAGCTGCTTTGATCTCTTTATCATGTCCAGAACTTTTGCAATCTCAACGAGATTCAACTTCTGAACGTTCGTAACTGCAGGTGCAGTAATTTTTTTCTCACGTTATGATTCAATGAAGACAGAATCAGTAATTGACTATTCAATGATGTTATGAAAGCATCACACATTCATTTTTCAGTATCACTCAAGCCAATAAGAACCTTTTTCTTTACAATTCGCAAGAGCATATTCCAAGGCTGACCAACAACCCGATGAATTTTATTTGTATTATACTCACATGTTTTTGGGAGTTTGCACTACAAATTTGATTTCTGCATTCAACTTGAGAGCTCTCAAGGTTTTCGAATTCAATGTGTTATGTTGATATATGCCAAGGAGTGATCCTTCTCTTCACAAAATCCTTACAAAATATCAAATCTCGTCACCCTTTCTGTGTAACTGCATGGAGTTCAAATATATTGAGAAACAATATCTTGTAGTTACCTTACCTAAACCTTTACCTATACCGAAGAGTCTATCCTATAATTACCTATGAGAGGATATACTTACTGCCTGAGGTGGATCAAGAGTTTTTTTTTGTTTTTGGGGGTGGGTTGGCATCAAACCAAAGTTTTTTTGCCACAGACTTTTTTGTAATAATGTCTCATCCATACTACACCCAGTCACCTTTTTTTTTTCGCATCTCTACAGGCAGTGGGAATCGAACCCACGACCGAGAAGTGGATACCTTATAATCACTGCGCCTTTGCGCTCTTTGCCACTTCGGCGACAGGATCAAGAGATTTTGTACTGCAACCATGGGTCTGTGGATTTAGTTTTTAAATATGATTTCCTACAGCGTTGTGAGCTAGAGTAGATATTTCTTGGAGGAAACCTTAATGTAAAATGATCTCGAGCGTAATGTGTCTAACTGGATTCTGTGGTCACGTTTGGGCTCATAGAAGAAAAAGGGTAGTACTTGGAATCATGAATAACGTCTATTACTTGGACTTCGTGAGAGAAGTTTATTTGAGCTTCATGAGCAAAGCTTATGTCTATATGTCTATCAGTTTGCCTTCGTAAGAAATTATTTGGGCTTCGTGCAAAGCTCATTTAGGCTTCCTGAACGAAGCTCATCATGTCCTCCTGAGGGAGCAATCAATTATTATTAAATCCGTCCATCCTGAAAAAGCTTAACTATAGAAGAAATATTAGGAGAGCAAATTGGTACGTGTATTTTTAAGAACAGCAAGCTAGAATGAATTTGGCGATGTGATAATAGAGAAATTAGGTGCATTCCTTTTCTTCTCTCTAGTACACTGTGTCTGAGTAGCTAAGCAAGCCTACTACAAGTAAATGTTCTCTTCGAACTAAGCACCGAAATACAATATTACATATATATCAGTACAGCACGGTTTGAGGTAGTTTAAGTCTTACACTGTTTTCCATTGTATATTTAACATTTGTTGAAAAAAGTTCACACCAGTGCGACGAGTGGAAAAACGGCACCAGATCATCTCTGTGTAGTGTACTCGACTACTCGACTTTTATTGACATTGATATTATTGACAGCTGCCTGGTTTTCTGTCAAAAATGTCACTCGAAATAACATGACATATGCTCTGTCAATGTTATTATGAAATGAAGTGATGAATATGCTTAGATAAGTGAATATGGTTGTATTCGAATCTTAAAAAGTCTGAATCACGAGCACAATATAAAACATAAGTAAAATAATCTTAAATCACATAAAAGAACTATTTATTATTGTAGATAATTATACAAATTAACTCATTGAGTTATTCTACAGGTCATGGATGCTAAATTTTCATTTGGCATTATAATATTAGCATCTTGTTTGGTATGTTGTCACCTATTTAATGATCCTGATAGTATAAAAGAACAGTGTCCAAGATTATTTGGCAGAACATTTAAGGGATGTATTCCCAAAGGAAATATTTCAGCAGGTAAGTGCTGAAAGAATCCCCTTTGGATATCAAATGATAATCCCTATCATTTACTCATAGGGACCTACGAAGAAATGAAGGACGTAACAAATTTGAGGAACTGTGTTTTGAAGTGCTGCACAAAAGAATCCTGCAATGTTGCTTTCATGCATAATAAAAAGTGTTATCACATTACATGTAACAGTAATGAACTTTGTATGCCAACACCTACTGAAAACCTTGCAGCATCAGAGAACCTTTATTTGATCCTTGTGAAACCTACTGATGATCAAAGTTGGAAAGATATTCTTCAGGGGCAAGGTATGTGTATTCTGATGAAATAATATCTTGTTTCAATTGTCATGATCAAATTATCCTATTTCAGCAATCAATGAGCAAGATAAAGAAATATATAGCATACTCAGTGATAGAAATCGATTTGAGGATGCCATAAAAGATTTATTGAGGGAAGAATCAATTGAGAGAGGCTCTTATTGTGAAGTGGGAATAGAAACTACATGTCTGCAAAATGAGGAATGTGTTCCACAGCATGCCAAGTCAAGAGCTGGTAATATTATTGATAATTTTTCCACAGTTCCAGTTGAATTTGAACTAAAATTGTAGGAATCTGTCAGTGTTTAGAGGGCTACATCCGTAATTCGAGGGAAGAATGTTCTATCTCCATAGAAGAATCTTCTCTTCAACCTGTGATTCCCTTGTTGACTGAGCGAATTTTGAAAATTGATAATAACACTATACCTGTCACCCCAAGACACCTAAATGTGAAAGCTAAATCTGCTGAGGTTAGATTGCCAGCTAATGAAGTCACCTTGGTTGCCTCTGTTGATCCTGATGAGCATAAAGACAAGTATCAATTCGAATGGACTTCCCTGCATCAACCAGAGGGTAGCAAGGCTGTGAAGGATCAGAATGCTGGACAATTGCATTTGGATAAACTGGTTGAAGGAGTTTATTCATTCAAGGTTCATACATAAACATTATTCTTTGAAAAAATTTCATGTTGAGTTCCATCAGGTTTTCCTATACCTATTTCCAATGTTTTTCAATTTTCTATTTTGATGTGATTTTTTGCCGAAAGTGAAATGTGACACCCTGTAATTATTGGATGGTCAGATGCAGAATTTGATTCTGCATCAATTTGCTATAACCTTCCCAATACATATTTCCAATGCATTGTTAATCCCAAGGTTAATCCATATTTTTTATTTCAAGGATTTTTCTCAAACACTGAAAATGCTTGTCTCTCAACACAAACAAGAAAATTGTTGGAAATAGGTGTAGGGAAAATTATAGCAAATGAATACAGAATCAAATTCTGCATCCAACCATTCAATTCAGTATAGGGTGTTACAGTATCTGCTAAAAACCATATCATAAATAGAAAATATGGATTGAGAAGAAAACTGTTGGAAAAAAGTGTAGGCAAAGTTATAGCAAGAAAATGCAGAATCAAAATCTGCATCCTGCTATCCAATAAATACAAGGTGTTACATATGAAGAAACAAAAGTAATAATAATTTATATTTTGTGGTTCTTCTATTGGTTCTCATGATTTTTTTCTACTGGATGAAGAAAATTAGATCCAAGTCGTCATATGCTTCACTCTAATTTGAATATTTTGATGAATTCAGGAAAATCTACACGTAAAAATAAAGATTTTGTTTTGGTAAGCAATCAATTTTTAGGTATCCGCCTCCACACCTACGGCTTATGGAGAAACTTTCGTCAATGTAACTGTCCTTGCTGCAAAGAGAATGAATAAACCACCAACAATTATAATAACACCTGCAAATCAAACCATCAAACTGCCGAATTCGGCAGCTGTATTGGATGCATCTTCTTCAACTGACGATGATGGAATCATTTCCTGGCAGTGGGAGCTGCAGCAAGGACCTCTAGGTAAACATACTCTTCTAGAACTACTATACTAATTGTGTACTTGGCATGTAGCTAACTTATGTAATGAAAGAGGATTCTTTTTTCTCTGGACAGGTTATGAGCCCCAGTTGAAAGATAGTTCTACTTTGCAACTGACTGATCTGACAAAACCAGGAAACTATACATTCAAATTGACAGTCACTGATACTGATAAGGCAACAAGTAGTGAAACTGCAAATATTACAGTTCTTGCCGGGATAGATTACCCTCCTGAAGCCAATGCAGGTATGTGCTGCAGGCAGCTCTTTAGTTTTTCACATTAAAAACTTATCAATTCAATTTGTGGGCAGTTTCGACGTCTCAAATGATTCGAGTCTCGTGTTCATTTTATAAACTTCTACTACTCATCAGAAGATGTGCAACCTATTTTCAAACATCTATTGTATCTTTGGATGTGAGCAACTCATTAACATGCTTTTTTCATTAACATCTTTTTCAACTTGTAGTTGTATTTTTTAAAATATATCATACCTGTTAGCTGTACCAGAACATGTTTTTTTTTTTTTTCATTTTCCCATCGATATACGTTTTGGCACACGAATTATGCAGTATTTATTATTTTTTCTAATGAAAATTGTCAAATTACTGAATAACCGAATCTCTAGGCGAGGAGAAAATAATTTACCTTCCGCAAAACTCGATAACTTTGAGCGGAAATCTGAGCAGAGATGACCATGCCATCACAACGTGGGAGTGGACCAAATCTGCAGATGATGCACAGAAGGCCGTCGATATGCAGGACACACGAACTCCCTATTTGCAGTTGTCCAATTTAGAAGAAGGCATTTACGCCTTCAATTTGAAAGTAACCGATAGTGCAAATCAGTCTAGCACGGCGCAAGTGAGTAGAAGTTGTTAATATTTCAAATGTTCAGGCAGAACCCTAAAAATCTTGGTAAGAAAATATTAATGAAAATCAAATTCTACCGACGCCGAGAGTTTCTATTGCCGCTCAACTTTTTAGTGATTCTCATGCTCTTGACAATATTTCTGAATAATATTATGAAACATATTACCAATTGGTAAAGTTAACAAGTTGACTCCTACAAGAAAAACCGACAAAAAGGTGCTGAAAGTTACAGTATTCCATACATAATTTTACAAATCCTCATATACTAATATACGTGGTACCCAAAAAATAACTTTTTAGATTAGATGAAGTTAACAAGTTGACTCATATAAGAAAAACGGACAAAAAGTTGCTGAAATTTACAGGAGTCCATACATAATTTCACAAACCCTCATATAATAATATATGAGGTACCCAAAAAATAACTTTTCAGATTAACCCTGTAAACTAGAATTAGTGGTCTCATATTCATAACACAGGTTGATTTACCTGAGATTTTGGATGGGTTGCTCCCACCAAATCAAATGTGATGATCAAATATATTTCAAGTTATTTTCATTCGAATTGAGTTGATTGTGTGAGATTAGTGAATTTTATCGACCTATAAGTGTTTTCAAACAAAAAGACTCGGTTTTACTTGTTTGAATATCAAAAATTGGTTCAGCTGATCGAGTCAAGGAAGGATTTTGAAACTTCGTTCGAGATAGTGTTGTCCTGTTCAGCATATGGCTGTTTAATAGATCAAAAAAAAATCAGAATATACGATTCCATAGGTGCGTTATTGAATAATGTTGACCAAATTTCAAATGAAAACAGCAAACGAGGCAACCAGCAGTTATCAGCTGACTGTTGGCAAAATGTACTTTTATTTGTTGCACATCCAGGCGAATCGATAGTTCTTTCTGGCATCTGGCAAGGGTGCATCTAGTAGAAAATATATAATATCATATCGTTGGTAATGATGAACTGAAGAAAATTATACCTCGTACCTTTGCAGCAATGCACCGCCCATGGTAGTAACCATTTATCACGTATCGCGGAGAGCGCAAGCGTATCTTTATGATATGTACGACCAATTATTTTCCTTCCCCCTTCACTAGACGTGAAACTGGCATGGTAGCTGATGAGGTTGGAAGTGACTCATTTCTAAACTTTGAACGACGTATTTCCAAACATTCTTTTCTAAATTTGGTCAATTCCATATCAATATCATAGCACAATACTCTTAGGCGTAGCTTTACTTTACATTGTTCACGAAAATATATCGAAATTCAACTCTGATACGTGGTTACTAACTCATCCTCAATTAAGTCAATCATGGTTGTGGCAGCAGCAGACTAATGACCCAAAAGAACACCAGGGGAATACGGGAATTAGTGTGCATCAGTCTGTGTTCCTTGGGGGATATGTGGCCGACTGTTCAGCAGTGCTCCTCTGCAGGTTTCACTTCGAAAAAGACCATATATTTGCTCAGATTGCTCTGAAGTTTTGCAGGCACTTACTCTAATGCTTTAATGATACACCATTTTTTTCGCATGCCTAGGTGAATCACCCTGTATAAATTCTACTGGCTGCGGTATTTTTGATGAAATATCATTCCATATATTTCTGCTGACTATTATACCTGCTTAAAAACCATCGTTATGCCTACTAACCGGTGGGACCGATTCGGCCAGGTCCACGTCTTCGTGAAGCCCCCCACCAACAAACCGCCCATCGCCAATGCGGGCAGAAACGTCACCATTAGCTTGCCGCAGACCTGGATTCTCTTGGACGCATCCAACAGCTCGGACGACAACAAAATCGTCGCGTACAATTGGGAGCAAGTCGAAGGGCCGTCGACCGTCTCTTTCGACAGCCAGAATTCAAGCAAGACCAACGTCACCGGCCTCACCAAGGGCATCTACTGCTTCAAGGTCATCGTCGCGGACGGAGACAAAAACGCGGCCAGCGACAAAGTCTATGTCACCGTCGATCAAAGTTAGTGCTACAGACAAAGATTACAGAATCAAGATAAATATATGACTAGTCACACTCGAGGTTTGTGATCTGCTCCAAAATATCACTGCACTTGAAATAAAACCTATAGACACCTAAAAGAAAAATTCTCTATATGTCAGTGACACCTTTTTTAAAAAAATTCTAAATACATATATATTTTTGATGAAAACAAAACTAATACCTATCCTAGTAGACGTTTCGGGAATGAACTTACTCCCGTTTTCGACACAATTTGTATGTTTTTTTTTTCAAAATTTTAATTGTTGGGTTTTTTTGACACTGAAAAGTGACAAGTCGGCAGACGGAGGAATTCTTGTTCCCAGGTGTTTTTTTATTGATTGATATTGAATTTGCCATTTTCATATTCAGTTTTGAGAAGTAGATGCCAAGTTCTATTCATATCAACTAAACAAGAATCCATTTTATTTTCTCCGTTTGGAAGAATGGAAGCAGATTCTTTGATTTTTCATCTTATATCTTGATTCTGCTGTCTTTGCTACAGATGAGTAAACTGCTGAGACACTCCGCCCGTCTTGTTTGATTCGCCGACGCTTGTTTTTTATGACCTCATCCCTTCAAACTCTGCGCCTCACTGTTGCCAATTTTCAAAAGTTCAGATACAAATTACAATCAGGCAAGTAGCTCGAATCTAGTCGCCGAGGTGTCCATGAGCGCGAAGGCGCGGCGTTTACAAGTTAGTTACTTATCGGCCATGGGTTCGATTCTCACTGCCTACACAAATGATAAAAAAGGTGACTGGGTTTGGTATGAATGAGACAGTACTGTCCCAGATTAAAGGGCGTACTATTCTTCGTGGTCATACGGTATAGGAGTGTCAATGTTCTCTAGCTTTCAACCTCCAATATCTTCAATTGAAAAAATTAAAAAAAAAAACAAATTCTTTACGTGTCTTTTCCATCTACCATCCTCGAAATACTTTTGGAAAGATTATATTCTATTTTTACAAAATTATAAATTTGGCCTATCGCTATTGAATTTCGAATAACTCGTACATTATATATTATTTGTATTTTATCTTGTCATCTCAATTATTGTCAGGAACCTGTTTTGACGTGTGACGTCTACATTCATTATAATGCAAAATAAATCTGCCTCTGCTGTCACAGTTTTCTGCGTCGAAAGTGATTATTTGCAATATCTTGAAGAATAATTTTCAACTTTTGAATAAAATTTTAGACCGTAAGAAGGTCTTTAGTTGAGAAATAAATCATGGGAATTCATCTGAGAGAAACTTCCTCATTGTTATCACTAATTTTCACTCATTTGCACGTCAGTGTTTTAGGAAATGAGAATTCAAATTCAAAATAGGTTTACAGAACTTCCAAACTTGAATTTTCAGATAAGAATCAGAAACCATGTGCTGACGCTGGAAAGGACTTCGAAGTAGAGCTGCCACGTACCGCAGTGATGCTGAACGGGTCTGATTCCAAGGACGATTGGGCTATCGTCAAATGGAAGTGGACCAGAGACGATAATTCGATAGCTTTCGGAAAAATAGTGGAATCCACCGATGAATCGCCCGTCCTCATACTGACTGATCTCATCGTCGGGAAATACATCTTCAATCTGACTGTCTATGATGAGCAAGGGCTGAGTGATACCGATTCGGTCACATTCGTTGTCAAAAACGACCCAAACTACTTCTATTTGGTGGAGATCACAGTAGATATCAATTCTAAGATGCTGACGGAAGCTCAGCTGGAGAATCTGAAGAGTAAACTGGCACTGCTAGTCAGAGATGGACACAAGTTGAAGGTTAGTTGGATTTGAATATGTCGATTTTGTCGTTTTCTTTTGTGATATCACTAGGTATTTGAGTGCTGTAATGGAATTCACAGTTTTACTGTTTTAGAATCATTGAATCCAATCATCATGGATTTTTTTACACAGTTTACCATCTTCTTGCTTTCTGAGTTTGTTTGAAGATATTATATAGTAATCTTGAATCCATGAGCGGCTTTTCCACAGTTCTATTCATGTAGCGGCCTTGGCTATAGTCCTGAGTTACTCCTAACGAACTGAATACATTTCAAAATGTGGAAGGTGCTGTCAATATATTTCTTCCATGATTCTCCCGAGCTGTTCAGTGTTCATGTATGATGCAACAAATATAATTTTTGCACTGATTACCCAACATACCATTATTCATTGAGAGTAGGTCTAAAGCTGTCTAGAAATTACTTCTTTAGTATGAGTCACAAAATTCGTTATTGGACTATGAAAAGCTTATAGTGGATGAGAAGGAGGAAATGTTCGTCTGAACTTGATTTCATGGCAGCATATGATTAATTGAGCCATTGTCGTTATTGTCGAATGGATGATGGGAGAATTTGTTCACACAAATTTATTCTTACTTTTGGTACTGATAAAACTATCAAAATTGTCATTTAGTGAATGTATAAATTATATCATCACCAGAAACCAGGAGAAACCAGAAGAAAAGCACTACTGGGTATTTTCCAATCGGAATATTGCCCGCTTCGAAAGGACTTGAATTTATTTTGACCATCTCAGTTCACCAAAACGATTGAAGACGGGAACTACTAGGTAGTTTATTTCATCCCATGTACCTCATTTTCAAGTGTTCATCAGATCATGCAGTTTCTTGGATGTTTCATTATTTCAATCGATAAAACAGGTACGAACGATATATGGTGTGCAACCAGTCATTATCTATCCCTAAATTACGTGATAGTTTGATTTCAAACCAACTGAACTTTTTATGCACAGAGAGCTTGTTTTCAAACCAACTGAACTTTTTATGCACAGAGAGCTTGTTTCAAAACAGTGATTTATTTGTTTGCTGATGACTTGAAAATGTTCAGACCTAATTAATCCTTCAACAATAATAACCAATAGGTAGAATATTATATCATCTGTAAAAGCTTTGGGAGTGATTTTTAATGAGCAGCTTAGATTTTTTCTTCATATGAATGCAGTGGGTGTGAAGTCATATAAAAAACTGGGTATGATTTCAGGCAATTGGCTAGAAGATAGAAGCTTTGAAAAGGGTATTCTTTACCTGAGTAGTATCTTAGAATATGTACGATCTTCATTGAACAATTTTAGAAAGGGTGCAAAGTAATTTTTTGATGTTTTTTGATTTTTATTCATTGAGTTTTTTATCGTACTAATCATAACTCATCATAACGATTGTCAATCCTAATCAACCTTCTGATTCCAATTCATTGAGGTCGATAATATTGGTCGTATTGTGGTTATCTCTACACCTGCAAATCAATTCACCTTAGTAGAATGGCTGATCAAAATGAATGTTCGCAAAATGTGATTAAATTCGCTTCAACCAAATCTATTCTCAAAGTCCACTACCTTTTTTTATGAAAGAATAGTTTTTAATGTAATAGATTTCATACAACCGCACGGAAATTCATTCCGTTATGCATGCATTCAGTTATGCATGGCGCAGCTGTCCATAGTTTCGCCTCGAACGCCATCTATTGAAATTAATCCAGAGTGCCAACATCACCAATTTCAAGTTTGTATGTATATTCTGCACACTTACTGCTATGGGATTTATCCCGCGAATAAATTATTGAATAAAAATGAATTATTATTCAGGTCAGAACCGTCCGCGCCGAGACCGTCACCTCCGAGACTAAGATCACGTTCTATGTGGAGGCCGGCGACGGCAAGCCGACGCCCGCCAACGACGTCGTCCAGTACCTGCGTCGAAAGCTGCGTGTCGACGCCGGCTTGCTGGGCTTCTCGGTGGCCAGCTTGCGGACGGCCGTCTGCCAGAACAATTGCTCGGGGCACGGCGTATGCGACGAGCTAACCAGAGAGTGCTCGTGCGAGGCCTTTTGGATGCAGAACGTTTTCAAGGTAGATAAAGAAAAAAAACTATCGATAGTAGGGTTTCTGGTTTCCCGACTTTTGTCCTTCCCGGGAATCGGAAACTGATATTTGCAGTTAATGAGTTCTTTCAGTAATGAAATGTATTTCTTGAAAACCCTAGGTTTATTTTTCAAAAGATGTCAATCCCCAGCGCCTAGAAAAAGTTGTACTAAGGCTTCTCAAGATCGAAACTAGATAACAGCACCTCTACCGATCTCGAAATGTATCTTGGAAATTCTGGAAAACACGATTTCAATTTGAGATTCAATAAGAATGCAAAAATTAAACCCTTAGCTATCTATCAATATTAGATATCCGGCGAGTAGGCGATAAGCGACCTCATAAAGACTTGATATAGAGAGCATGCACGTAATTGTTGCATGCGGTGACGTAATTGTTTTTGATTGGCTAGAGCTACGATGCGACAACCGTTCTTTCTGGAAACTGTAGCACACGACAGCAGCTGAAAGAATACCAATGAGTGAGAGAACTTTCGAAAGCGCACCCACTCTTTTACGTCTGCGGTGGTTCACTCTCTGCAAAGTTGATTCACGTGATGAGAGCACGAACTTCCTGGCGCAAAATTCCGGGGTATTCTCGATAAGGAAACCCTAATTGATTGTTAATAATAGTGATTTATGCAGCATGTGAGTTACTTTTTCACGGGTATTGAATATTGACAATTCAAACGGCATTTCCAACTGTCAAAAAAGGAATCCATACGTTTCGTAGTCAAGATGTGTTTGTTATCTAGAGAATGTTGAAGGTGGTGGTATAAATGTATATCCTGTATCAATTTACTACTACTAACCGTTTTAAAGTCACTCTAGATAACGGAAAATGATTTAGAAATGTGCTGCTCATAAGCCTACACCACTTCTGAAATTTTTGTTCATCTATCTCCGACAGCGAAGTCGTCATCTCACTTTCCCACACTATTGGTCCAATCTGTATATTATTCCTCACTCACCCGCGAGCAGCGGCAAACGTTCCCTGCGTTTGAATCGAGAATAAGTATCGCGTTTGATACCTAATGAAAAATTTCTGTTGTTATTGTCAAATTTCCTGTCGCCTAGCAGAAACTGTGAAAAAAGTTATCTTGATTTTAACACATTCATTCATAAAATAATGAAATACAGTATTTTGATAAGAAAAAGTTATGTTTTACAAGTTTTTCTAGTGATTTGACAAAAATTATTCAAGAATGGAAAATCAATATCCAGAAACAAAAATAATATTCTATTTGAACTGGGAAGTAAAAAGAAATAACTATCATTATTATAGAAGTCTAATCCAAAGTCTGAAATGATTGTTTCGATCACTTGGTGTCAATGTAGGTTATTGCAAATTATCTGTTTCAAATATCTGATGTTGATAATCTAGAGGTTGGATTGCATATCCTGTGTGCACTCTTCTGAACGTCATCAGAAATGAATTCTCATGGACAAATAGAGCACAACTATAATAAGTGCAGAAAATCCATTAGTTTCGCTATCGCATTCGATGTTACATGTAGTGGCTCCTAACTCGTACTGTTTTCCTCTCGCTGGACAATGAAGATAGTGTTTCTAAAAAATTCGAAGTGTCTATTGTATTATTAATAAATCCGTTACCCATAACCACGATTTCAAGGTCATAACCACGATTTCAAGGTGTATTTGGAGTCGGATGAAGATGCGGATTGCAGCTGGAGCATATTGTACGTCATCTTGGGAGCGATAACGTTCGTGTTGGTGTTTCTCGGCTCGCTGTGGGGTTTGGTACACGCGTGCAATAGCTTGTGCTGCAAGAGAGGGGCAGATTCCAAGCCCAATTCATACAAGCTCATCGAGGATTCGGACGATTTGCCACCGTGTAAGTATTACCAGTTGATTTTTGTTATATTCCTTTACTCGAATCCAGAATAGTACAACTGTTCTTCTCTGAAAATTCTTCTTGTCTACTTGATGGAAGGATTTTTATTAATACTACACTCTTTCAAGTAATATGTAGTAGTAGAAGAAGTCAATTGAATTTTATGACAGTGCGTTCAAAGTGTTGACCAACGTAAAATATTTGTGCTTCCTCCGATATCTATCAAATATTGTACATTTCAGTAAAAAAGACAGAAATAAATGCTCTTCAAATATCTGACATTATAATGAACGGATTTTGATTATGATGCCTATGATGGAATTCATTTTCTTTCTCAAAATAATCTATACAGTGTGGAACAGCCAAATGGAATAAATTTGAGAACGAATAAATGGGGGGGTGTTGGGAAAAACGCTTGGACACGTCGATTTGTCTTTTTCAAATGCGCATTTTTTTCAAAAACAATAAATTATATAGAGTGTGTCATGTGACAGTGGCCAACACCAACTTCATTTTTCAGAGAATTCTAGACATAATTCATGTACAATTTCTTATACCTCTCTTCAACTGTTTCGGAAATATTGATTGTTTTCAGATTTATTACAAAAATTATTTTATTTCACAAGTTCGCTACATTAAACTCAATACTTATTTCCTATTTAGCTCTTGATATAGAGAAAGTAAGCAAAAACCATTCCAGTGTTCCTTTTTACTGTTTATTTTCGTATAAAACTAATAGCCTCAGCAACTGCCTCCATGACAGAAGTGATTAGTTTCAGTGCTGTTGTCATTTGAATTCCATCAACTTTACGTAATAATATCAGAAAAATGGTTCTTTTAACAGAAATGCACAAAATAACCATTCTACAAATGATTGCATATGGAGATAACTCAAGGACACAAATGGAAGTTCCTCGCTTATTCCACTATAAATTTCCAAATTTGCCGCCTACATCACAAGGAACAATTAGCAAAATAGAAAACAGTTTCGCGAGCATGGTCATGTAAGATAGATTAAAAAAGTAGCTGTCAATGTATCAAGTGATGATACGAAATTGTATATTAATAATAATAATAATAATAATAATTATTATTATGCTTGAGTTTCAAGAGAACCCACATAATTCTGGTCGAAAATCAGCCTCACTGTTCAACGTCAGCTACACATCAATTTTTCGAATATTTAAGGAAAGTAAAATGCATCTCTATAAAACGATACCAACTCAGGAGCTCATGGAAGACGATTTCGATAGGAGAACGAATTTCTATGGACAAATGATGGCAAACAATATGATCCAATTAGAGGATGTTTTGTTTTCTGATGAGAGCACATTTACACTTCACAGTCATGTTAATCGTCAAAATTGCCGCTATCGGTCTAATGAGAATCCTCTCTGGATGAGAGGAAAACATAAGCAATATCCTGAATGTCGTGCCAACTTTGACAAACTTATATCCTGATCCAGTAAACCCTCAAGTTCCTGTCAATATAATATGGTTTCAGCAAGATGGAGCACCGCCCCATTACCAAATCATGTCCGGCAATACCTGAACCAAATTTTTCCAAATCGGTGGATAGGGAGGCGCGGATCGATAGAATGGCCAGCAAGATCTCCTGATCTGACGCCTTTAGACTTCTTTTTGTGGGGATATGTCAAAAGTACTGTATACAAAACTGAACCCCCCAATTTAAATGACTTGAAAAGACGAATCACGCTTGCGATTAGATCAGTCACTCCTGAGATGTTGAGTAACGTCAGAAGACATTTCTATACCAGATTAGGATGTTGCCAAGACGTTCGTGGCGAGCATTTTGAACATTTCCTACGTTGACATTGATGGTTATTTCACATTATTAAGAAATAATCAGTATAACTTGTGGGGATCGAATGCTGGATGCAGAAAAGCAATAATCCACACTAATATAAAATATATTTCGACATGAATTGAACATACACACACTACGATGATAAAACAACAGTACACGATAATGTCTCTAGACGGACTGCCTTGTTAGCTGCTCTGGTTTCGCTACCTGCGCCCTGTCGGCAAGCTCTCCGAAAGGTGGATAGGAATTCCAACATTACAGTGGCGGAGTCGCCACAAACTTATTAGATTTCAATATAATGTAGCGAACTTGTGAAATGAACAGTTGAAGATAGGTATAGGACATTGTACATTAATTATGTCTAGAATTCTCTGAAACATCAAAAAATTCAATAATATACAAGGGGTTGCATTTGAAATAAGAAAGTTGTTATTGGCCACTGTCACATGACACACTCTATATAGTTTTTTTTATGAAAAAAATACAAATCGACGTGTCCAAATGTTTTTCCCAACACACTCTCATTTATTTGTTGTCGAATTTATTCCATTTGGCTGTTCCACACTGTATATTCAGTCCACAAAAGCGACCTAGAAATGTTGTTAGATCTGTTTCATTTAATGGATTTGTTGTTATGATATTACATAATTTGATGAATTATTGATAGATACATAAATATAATATATTTTAAACATCACTGATGATATCGAGTATAATATTGTTTGAATCTTTGGATGCATAGATCAATGTTATAACATATGCAAATAATTTCAGATTGCCTTTCGATTCCAAAGTTCATATTATGTCATGATTATGTCACTGCTTGTTGTTTGCACCGAAACCATCGAGCTGTAGGTATTCGTATTGTTTGACATCGCGACTTTGAATTTCCAGTTGCTGCAAGAAAAACGAACGTGTCTGATAGTGACACCGACTCCGACGTCGTATTCGAATCTCGATCCAAGCAACCCCGTTTTGTGGATTCCAGAAACGGCTTCAAAAGCGGCAGGAACGGATATACCAAGCAGGGAAGAAGGGTTAAAACTTGAACGCGGCGATTCACTTAAATGCACACTAAATATTATATAGTCAAGTGGAAAGGTTCTGAGAGAATGTTTCCATTATTCTGATGTGAAGTGGTCATTTCTTTACAGTATTTATGATTTACATTAGTCTATTATTTAGTCTAATAGTGTTCCTATCTTTATGTGTGATGTCATTGAATATGCTGATGAAGATTCATGTGATCCAACGAATATTTTATTGTAATAATATTATATTTTTATCTTATTGATTAATAAATTTATAATTTTACTGCCCTACTCCATGCTCCATTATACCTATTATGTTCCAATTCATTGAATCCAAATTACCAGTAATAAAAATACATCATGAAGATGGTTATCGATTAAAACGACTGAATACCCTGAAAATAAGTAGTGTGTGATACTACTAAGAAAATATGTACTAAGAATGTACGTGAAAATATTCGGCAAGCTCGAAATATACAGGCTCATTCACTTGAAAATGCGGAGTTTTCCCCACCAAATTGAGTGTGAATAATGTTGAATGAAACAAAACGTTAAAGATTATACCTTATACTTTTGTAACATTGTACGCGCGGGGAGCGCGCGTGCAAAAACAATACCCAAAAATGTTCTGGTATGCAGTCGGCAATTATCATATGAAACTTTCTAACGTATTCCCACATTTCTTCTGGAGGTGTAAAAGCAACAGTTTTATTGTCGACAGCTGACGATTAGCTGTATCTGAATTCGCTTCACTTTGGCCTTTGGACAAAAATTTTCAAAATAAACAGCATTGTCAGCTCTTTTCGATCGGAATGTATGAAAATATGCCTCAGAAACGAAATTGTTCATACGATATTTTAATGAAATCGTCCGAAATGGAAGAAGTCGCCCTGTCCAGAGGTCGAATTCTCATATCTGATCATGAAAATATTGAATTGAAGATCAACTAATGAAGAATGTCCCGGTAACTTCTGTTCGTCAACTTGTAACTGATGTCAGATTGGCAGAAAAAAAAATACTCGTTAAATCGTAAACATCTTGTTTCCTGTTGCCTTGCCCGAGGCCACGTTACTCACTCTGGGCGATGACCGGATGACCTGTATATAGTTTCGCCTGGCCGATCGACCTGAATTTCGTAATATTGGTTTTGTGATGAGTTGTTAAATATCAATAGCGTCTCTTTGCAAACTTCCACGTCCCGAGAATGATCAAATAATCAAGGTTTTCGTGTATATGTTGTTCGCCGAACGATAAAAAAGTAGTGTCGTGCTAGCTTCTACAATACGTGTAACTATCAAAGTTTAGTAACTTTCTCTTCAATGACTGCGTTAGAGAAGTTCACCAACCAATTTGACCTACCACGAAAATGTTGATTGGATATAGATTTCCAATAGTAGGGTCGCATGAAGTTTGGTGTGTACAAATGTATGACATCGTGGCTCAGAGCTAGAAATTGTTAACGTTTGGAATCAAATTCGATTTTAATTAGCCGTACACAGTTACTCACATACATACTACAACTACAGCACATATTGGTAGTCGTCGAAGTTTTCGAAACGTTTTCTATAAATCTGGCATATACGATAAGACGTGAATAAGATAGCTCACTGTCCTGTCTATGTGAGTGACCAATCCTTTATTTTGGCATCATAAAAAAATAACCTATATCTACAAACAAAATACAATGACATTCGAAAAAAATTGCTTCAAAGACAAAAAGCTGCCGAAGTCGACGTAATGGCGTCGTAAAAGAACGCGTTGTCGAGCGGCTTGTACTGCTGCGTGATCAACTTGATTACCTCGTGGGCGGCGCATCCGCCCAAGATGGCCGACACGGAGTGCAGCTCTGCGCCTCCGTAGCGACACACCTCGTGAACTCGTTCGTCGCTGACCACGTGGCAGCAGCCCCACTCGGAAAGCAGCTTGCCGATGATGCTCTTCAGCTTGAGCACGTCCGGCTCCACCTGGTCGTCGAACTGGCCAGGGTAAGTGTTGAACTCGCTGATGAAGCGTTCCAGGCCTGCGGGTGGAATCTTAATTATTGATATGAAAAAAAGATATTCTGGCATAATAGGACTATTCTCACGGGTCCGTAGTTTTCGAGGTACATGGTACCAAAGATTATTTTCAAAGAGCTATTCATCAATTTCTAAACAATACCTTCTTTACACATGTAGGTTATTTATAATTATAAAACAAAGCATAGAAATGCATGAGGTAATAAAAAGCTCATGTTGGACTGTTATGGAAAATTATGTAAATTCATATATAAACTGGTAAATAGTCGATCAAAAACGAATAGTGAAATGATTCACACACACGATACAAAACATAAACATGAACTATATATACGGCCTAGACTATAGGCTAAATATGAGCCTAGAACAAATAAAATTCTCAATAACCCAATTGATAGGGAAGTTGAAGCAAATAATGAAGTACTGGACACTATAAAGAATACAGCAAGTTTCAATATTTATAAGATATCATTCAAGAAATGGTACTTTTCCAAACTAAAATAAATTAATGTACTTGATATATGTTTGTAAGATTTGGTTGTTTTTCTTTTCTTTTTGTTTTCTCTGCAGTGGTCATTGGCTTATCTTGCGTGTTCCACTTTGAAAAAGTTCAAAAAATTCTTTGATTGTTTAGTAATTTTACAGACAAAACCACTGCGGCCGTACTAATACACCATTTTTCCAGAAATCTTAGGTAAATCGCTCTGCAAAGGATTTTTTTTCACTTTCCTATTGTACTCAATATCTATCGGCAGTTTTTCATCATTTTTGATTAGGTGCGTATTCAAATATTCAATGAAAATAGTAAAAAATGCAAACCTCTTAGAATGACGTAGTAGAACATGAGGCTATCTGGATCTTCGAGATAGGATGACAAATCGAGGCTGGTACGTTGGTATTCATCTGCTATGCAACTACCTCTTATCACGTGAAGTTCGCTTGTGTGTTTGCAGAAAGATTTCACCTGGAATGGTGAAAAGTTTGAAAATAATCATAATATATGCAGGATGGGCCAACAGTATGGCGGAGCATAATTGCTCTGATATTGGAGAATGTAAGAAAATGAAGATATGTCTCACTTTTGCTTGACAAATTGTAAACATTTCTATCTACCTGGTAATCCATGCATGACGAACTTCTCATAATCAATAGAACGGCAAAATTATGGAATTATTTGCCTAGTGAAGTCTTTCCGGAAAATTCCACTACTGACCAACACGATGTTCCTCCAACATTTGAGGATTTCCATTCGTGTTGCAAAAGATGAAGAAAAAAACTCGAATTTCATTGTAATGAGATCTGAGTTTTAGATTACACTGATTAATTTTACACACATTGCTTCTGTATCCAAGGATATCCAATTGATCAATGAAGTCATTACACAAGTATCATCATACTATCAGAGAGAACTTTAATTTTATGATAGAAATTTAAACTTCTAGAGAGAATACTTTTTGAATTAGATAATTCACTAATAATAACTAATCTCGAATAAGATAGTTCAGAGACTATCAACTACTACTAGGATATCTACTCTGTACTCTTTTTGACAGTTCAATGTGAAAAAGAATTTATCAAAGACCACTCCAAGAGTAAGTAAGGTCAAGAGAAAGCGCGCATTACACTCAAATTGAAAATGCGGTTAAAGGTGACCATTATCTGTGTTGAGTGGTGTTTAAATCAAATTAACATATTTAATTCGAAATATGCGATGTTATTATCATGAAGTATTCGCTGATTCGCTATGAACGGACGTGCTTTGGTGTTGCTCTGAGTTATATTCATTTTTGAGTGGTTACAAGTGACATTATCATCGTATATTATATGCTTGTGTGTAGCTGAAGACAGCAGCAACGTACTACATATCCAACAGTTGCGTTGTTGTAGGTGTTGCAGGCGTAGTATGGTAATATGTCCCAGATATGCGGAGAATGCGATTCGGCGATTGATAGGCGAAAAACAATGGACTTGTTCGAGATCCCCTAGTATATTGGTATTGAAGTGTGAGTGTATCGTTATATCTGAGTGAAAAATAGAAAAGAATATGAATATTCCGAGATCAATTGAAATTGAACTGTGTAGAAAAAAAAATAATTTCCAGGACTCGTAGAGAGCCATGAGCTGTACAAAGGATACAAGAGATATTGTATCATGCAAGTTCATCATTTTTGAGCTTCCCATAATCTACGTTGTACCTCGTAATTCATATCATGTTTTTGTAATTCACAAAAATTTTTCCTTCATTGGTCCAGACGTTTGTTGAAGATGTTTTCCCAGCAGCTTCATTCAGAATGTCCAACCTACTATTTGTTAGATCTTGTACAACGACTTCTGTTCCTTCCAGCATTTCTTCTTGTCGTAGATAGTTTGTTTTATTTCAGAGGTTCTGAACTTCAAAAATATTCCTTTTGCTTCACCTTGATTTTTTAAGAGCTTTCTAATAATCATGAAGTGAGAATTGCAGATGAAACTATCTGTTATCTATTGCCAACTTGAATAGAAAGCCTATATTGTGCGAGGAACATCGTGTTAGCCAGTGGTGGAATGTTGGGAGAGGCGAAAAATATTTGAATTTTTCTGAAAAGTTTGGAGATGGTCATGAGAATCATAAAAGATTCCACTAAGCAAATATGATGTGGAGCAAAAACAAAGACAGAGCCTTGTGGAACACCAGCATCGATAGTCATCAGATGAGACCCAGTCTACTATCACAAAGAGTGATCTTTCTGCAAGGAAATTAGATAGTAAAATATGGAGTTGCAGATATCATTGAATTATATTATGACGTATGCCCACATACCATATAAGGCCGCTGAACAGAATTGTAGTTGAGTGTGCATCTGTTAACATTTCTCTCAGTGTTTCGGAAATTTCATGACAAAAAGTGAACATATGAAATAAAATGTATTTGAAAGAAACATTACATGCAGAGTTCCCCAAGGCACAGTGCTAGGACCTATTTCACTCACTATATAATAATAATATATATAATAATAATCATATTGATGAAGATAGTGATAATAGTAATGATAATGATAATATTAATGATAATAATGATGATGGTAATAATGATAATAATAATAATAACAGTTTTTGTAACAAGTCTTATCACTTGCAGTGTGTTCGACTATCTGCTGGGTCCTTGGATTGCCTTAAGACTCCAGGTTTTTGTTGGTTCTGTACAGCATGTCTCAAAATGAAGAACAAATATGATTTACACATTAAGAATATGTTTGATTTGAAGATCTCACAAGTGATATGGAGTCTGATATTTTGAAAATAGCTGATGAGAAATTATCACTTGCGTGTAAGGCTCAGTTTGTTAATACGGAGAAAACTACATATGCTGATATACCTGGTAGTAAATCCATGGTTGTTATTAAACCAATTGATGCTGAACAAACGAATGATAAGACCAAATGCGATATCATGAAAAATATTAATCCGGTGGATTATGGAGTGCAAGTATCCCAAGTAAAAAGGGTCAGAGATGGTGGAATTCTCATTGGGTGTAATAATACAGAAGGTGCTACAAGTTTTGCGAGGATTGCCAAAGAAAAGCTATCGTCATCCTATAAGGTTTCTGAAGTGAGAAAAAATTTACCAAAAATCAAAGTCGTTGGTCTGGTTGAAAACTATCCAGAAGAGGATTTGGTGAGGTATCTGAAGGGTCAGAATGATGTTATATCGGATGATTGTCATATTAGTGTACTACGAGTTTGGGGTACCAAAAAAGACTCAAATATTTTTCAAGCTATAGTCGAATTGGATGCTGCAGCGTATGGATTGGTACTAAAGCGCGGAAAGCTTTTTGTTAACTATGATGTTTGTCCTGTATATGATGCAACTGAAATCAAAATTTGTTATAAATGTAGTGGATTCAATCATAGTCAGTCTAAATGTAAAAGCAACAAACTTATTTGTCCGAAATGTTCCCATGATCATTGTTTGAGAGACTGCGTTTCGACTGATGAGAAATGTGTCAATTGTACGGCTGCCAAAGTTACTGATAACCAGCATGCAGTGTGGGATAAAAAGTGTCCAATTTATCAAAGAAAAATGTCCTTATATAAATCAGATTTATTTGTTACTAAATAGCAATCGCAGTTCTCATGTGAATCTAAACAGAAGTGTATGTCCGAACCCAACCAGTTTTCTTTCTATTATCAGAATGTTCGTGGCTTGCGTTCTAAGACTCAAGCACTCGCAGATGCAGTCGCTGCTTCTGAATTTGACTCGATTGCCCTGAGTGAAACCTGACTTGACTCTGACATTCTCGACAGTGAGTTGACTCATGGTAATTATATTATTTTTCGTAAGGATAGAGATTTTGACCTCACGAATAAGACAAAAGGGGGATGTGTTTTTGACTTAGTGCCTATGATTGATATAATTGGCATTAAGGTGATGTTGGGAAAAACGTACTACTTTGTCTTGAATATTTACATCCACCCTGCTACGATTCCTGGCACGTTCTCTTTGAAACCTTATGTAATCTTCCATATCTCAATGATTCTGACAGTAATCTGATCATTGTTGGAGATTTCAATATTCCAAATTATGTCTCCTCTATTCCTAAAGGACTAATGGACACTCTCGTAAATTTCAGCAATTTTATGGGATTGAGTCAATATAATTCGATTCTGAATTGCAATGATCGTACTTTGGACTTAGTTTTCAGTAGGTCAACAGTTGTTGTCTCTGAATCCAATGATCCTCTCCTTCCAATCGATACTCATCATCCGCCTTTACTAATTGACATCAAGTTTGACTCTCGTACCACCAAATTTAATACAGATTGTATCGCAACTTATAATTTCAGAAAAGCAAACTTTGAAAGATTGTATCAGGACCTTTCGGAAGTTGATTGGTCTGTCTTAGAATACTTAGTAGATGTCTATGCAGCATGCACTCAACTTTATTCAAAGCTAGATAGTATTTTCTCGAAGAGCGTTCCTACCAAAATAGTTAGAAATTCTTCATTCCTACCTAGGTTTACTAGTCCTATAATAAGGAATATAAAAGAGAAAAACAAACTTTTTAAACTTTATAAAAACTCTGGAGATCCTGAATACCTTGAAAAATTCAAAACTTTGAGGAGTGCTATCAAGAAAGACGTATCTATATCTCATACGAATTTTGTTAGAACTGCTGAACATGAGTTGCAAAACAATCCAAAATCTTTCTGGTCCTACATGAATATTTTGAAAAATATAAGTCCAGTTTACCTAGTTCAATGTATCTCAATGATGAAGAGCTCAATGAACCCTTGGACATTTTGAATTCGTTTGCGACCTTTTTTCAATCATCTTTTATAACCTCAACAGATTATGTAGCTGAGGAAGTAGTCGATAACACACCCAGTTTAGTCACTCCGATTATATCAGAAGATCTCGTTCTTAGAGCTTTGAAAAGATTCAAACCAAAAATGACTATGGGCCCAGACGGCATACCATCTTTCATACTCAAAGACTGTGCAATAATACTTGCAAAACCATTAGCAGTAATTTTCAATTTGTCTCTTCGAACAAATATTTTTCCCCCCACAGGGGTCAATACTTGGTCCTCTTTTATTCACCATCTTTATTAATGACATATGTAGAACCCTACAGTCGAATACATTATTATATGCAGACGATTGTAAGATTTACATGACAGTCAATAGCTTTCAGGATTGCGCGATGCTTCAAGATGACCTTGAAAGGCTCCATATCTGGTGTAATTCCAACTTATTGCCACTTAACATCAAAAAGTGTAAATGTATGTCCTTTACGCGGAAAAAGAATATCATAGAGTACGTCTACAATATCGATAATGAATTACTAGACAGATGTTATCAGTTCAAGGACTTGGGTGTGGTCTTCGATATTAAACTAACCTTTGTTGATCACATAACCGAAATGGTCGGAAAAGCGTACAAAACACTGGGATTTATTATAAGGAACTCAAAGTTCATGCAGCAAACTGAGTCACTGAAGTTAATTTTTAATGCTTTCGTGAGGTCAAAACTGGAGTATGCCTCAGTGGTCTGGAGTCCTGGATACGATATTCATTCCAATAATATTGAAAGCATTCAACGGAAATTCATCTCAAACACCTCTAGTATAAAACATATGGGGTATATCCGGACAGAGGATTGCCCCAATTGACATTAACACGTACTTATAGTGGGGTCTTATTCCTATATAAATTACTCAATAACAAACTTGATTGTCCCCATTTGCTATCCCTCAATGATATACATGTTCCTCGGTTGCCTGTGAGAGATAAATATTTCTTTTACTTGCGCACACCTCAATCTAATCTACTGCAATTTTCAACTATTTATAGAATATGTTCAGATTATATGTCTTCTCAAGATTCATTTGATATCCTCTATACTAATATTACCTGTATGAAGAGAGCATTATTGTAGTATTGTTTGGTAGTGTGCATATCTGCATATAAGCTCTTTTTCTCCTCGCTTTCCATATGCAGATGGGCCCATCTCCATTCACTAGTGTGATAAATTATTTAGTTGGTCCTAGCCTAGTTTGTATCTAAACTGTAATTTTATATAAGATGTTTATTTTCCCATCCTGTAATTGGCTTCGGCTGTTGGATGGTGTATGAATAAAATAAAATAAATTAAAATCACTTTGCAAAAGAGTGATAAACATTCGTTTGAACTCCACCATAGTATAAGTCCACCTAAAATCGCTAATTTACATTGTGGTATAGATTACCATACAATCAAAAGCAAACAAAAGGACTCATTGCTATTGGACAAAATATCTGAAACGTTACATTTCGACTAGTTCATATAATAGGAGGTTTCTACATGGAAAACAATGACTTTCAACTATTTTTCCAAAGTAATTTTCAATGTTATTTTCTGATCACCCTGTATTCAGTTATTATCGAAATATCAACACAGTGCACTAAAGTAGATTTACTTCTATAAGGAATCCAACACTGATCGAATAATTGAAGATTGCATATGGGAAAAATTGATAGTTATATTCATATCATGCAAACGTCATTATTGACATAAAATCCCAAATATGTCAAAAACGACTAAAATGAAATTTGCCTAGAATTCTTCGTAGAATCTAAAAATGGAATAATACATAAGGTTTTTCCATTCGAAATAAGCAAGTTGATATCAACTTCTGGTACAACCGGAAAAGCCAGCATCTTGAAAATATTTTATCCGAACTGCCGACCATCAACAGTAGTATGCTACCAAATTTTCAAATTCGTTCTACTCATAGTTTTCCTTATTTCCTGTATTTCCATATACCCACCTCGCTCTCGGTGACGGTATCCTGCGGCAGGCCCAGATTCCTCGCGATCTGCGACGCCCGCCGGTAGACGGCCTCGGCTTGCGCCTGCGCCTGCCTGTGGTAGATCTGCTGCAGCGCCACGTAGCTGCTCGTGTCGGCGGCCATGTCGGGCAGGCTGCCACGCACCGGCAGCGCCCCCTCGCTCTGCACGAACTCCCGTAGGGCGGCGCACATCGTCCAGAAGGGCGAGCTGGTCTGGCTGAGGTTCGTGCAGCAGTCGTCATCCAGGATTTTCTGTTGGAAGAGAGATAATAATAATGACTATGATGATGATTTCTTATTCGCCCTTCAAGACCTTTCGGATATTGATGTGAGAAACTAGCTGGAGAATCCACTCTAATATAATATCATTCTAAATAACTCCTGTAGGAGGGGTACAAAAATATACGGGAAAACTCTGAACGTTTTCAAATTCAAATATATATACACAGAGTGTTAATTAATTGAGTGCCGATAATCCAAGGTATGAATTCTCGGGTGATTTCAAGGAGAAAAGCTTATACCAACATATGTACTGAACACCTTAGTTTTCGAGCTATAGGGTGTTAAAATCTTCATAAAACAGTGTTTTTCATTTTCAAATCGAAATTTTTGTAAAACGGTTCACAGTATCGCATACCATTTAGTGTAAGAGTACCATTTTAGTGTAAAATTGGGTGGTGCTCAAATTCTCGATGCTCGGTATGAATTGTGTAGCTAGCGCCCTCTATAAGGGTCAGGCATAAAAAAAATTTCATGTTTCCAAAACATATCCAAACGATACTGTCTGTAAGTTATTCAAGGAGGTGGTATATTCAATTTTGTAGTCTTTTTGGGATTTTCTCTCCTTGTTTCTAAAAAATGAAAATAGAAATTATATATGATCTGCCCTAAAATGTCACTGAGCTTCTGCGCTGGGAATTCAATCTTCAGATATCCGTTTTCAACACTATTAGTGTCGAAGACGAACATCACGAACTTTACGAAGAGAATTATTATTTATTCATTGTATTAAAAACGGGACCAGATTCTTTCTCAAAACGTCCACTGTATATATATTTACCATCCAAACATTTTTTCAGGAACAAGGTGTCACCAACAAATAGAGAATTTCTCTTTCAGGTATCTGCAGGTTGAATTCCAAGGGCAGTGACATTATGGGGCAGATCATATATCTATTGTTATTACAAATATATTGAGGTGATTATAGAAATTTCTAATCATATTTTTTAGAAACGAGCAGAGAAAATCATAGGAAGATTAGAAAAATGAACTGAAAGAAAAAGACCCTTCATCTTGAATATAGATGCCGTAACGATTTTTTGTTTTTACTGAGCAGAACTTTTTTTGCAGTGTTCAACGTATCTTTGCAACTGGGCCACCTTTTTTTGAGATTGATTCAACACAACTATGGTCATTTCATTCCTTCTTCAGTCTCTCTGCAATAATCTCATCTACAGTGAATGCAAGGTTATCTTTGTATTTACTACCAAAAGCTTTCTCAAAAGTAATGACACAGAAGAGGGGTTACACCTCTTTGGTAATGACTTCACACTAGATACCTCCCTTGATACCAATAGCCATAGCTATTGGGGAAGCTATATGTATATAACTGCATACATATTTCATCATTTTGTGATACAGATTCCTTTTTTATTGATGATTGGATATAATGGAATACGACAATATAGGTAGTTTCAATATTCACCTGAACATTTTGGGGAATCACAAAAGGAGTCAAGCAGTTGTTCACATAATGTAAAGCTTCTTCATAATTCTCTTCTAATAGTTTAGATCCATCATGAAGTTGACTATTCCTAATCAATTTTCTGAGTTCTTCTTTTTCTGCTCTTGTTGTGGGTATACTTCCTGTAATAAATTTTGTGACTTGGAGAGAGACAGAAAAAATGGTATACGGTACACATATTCCAAAAAAAAATTCTTTACCTCCATGAAGTTCCTTATACTTATTCAAGTAATAATACAATATAGCAACGCTAGGAACATGTGCACGGGATTTCTTATCCAGAGCTTCGACATTGATACTATCCAGATGTTCTTTGAGGGCAGGCCAAGGTGACAACAACCTTAGATCAGGATTTTCACTATCTGGATGTGACTTGATGACAGTATGCTCTGTTATTTGAAGTCTGATATAGCCCAGAAATCCTATACTACGACATACTACTAGAGGAACCTTTGATTCCCATAAATATCTTGATAAAGGAAGCAGGGTCCTGTGAAAAATATGTAGAATAAAATCTCTAACCTGTGTGAAGGCTGAGTAAGTATTTCATACATACATGTAGGTACTATTTAACTCAACAATAAAATATGTTGGATAGTATATAAATGGATAGTTTCTTCATGTAATTGTTTTATCTACAGGGTGTTACAGAACTATGGGATCAAACTTCTAGGGGCTATTCAGTGCAACAGTAGAAAACATTTGAGTAGTGGAACCCATTTCTGGAAAAGTGTTACTACGGCACTACAGCCCTAGGACGCGTTAGAATTTAGAAAGATGATGAATTGCCTAAATAGTATTGATGCATTTGATTTTTGCTTTTTGTACATGATACCACAACAATTGTTTGAAATGTCTCCCTCCAACCTGAATACACCGATTTAAACGTCGCACATAATTTCGGCGGACTTGACTAAAAATTTGATCCTAGTTTTGAATGATTTCAAATGCTGCTGTAATTCGTCCAATTAAGGCTTGCTCTGTTTCTACTGGAGTTTTGTAGACCAAAGACTTTACATGTCCTCACAGGAAAAAATCTAGCGACGTTAAATTGGATGACCTAGGAAGCCAAGAAACTGCTCCACCTCTGGCAATCCAACAGTGCCAGAGGTGGATATATGATTATTTATATGATATGATTCATTTTCAGATCTGTATATCTATTTGGAAGAGAGAAATATATAGGAAGAAGGAATGAAATTAATGCAATAAACAGTTATAAATTTCACAAGAAATCTAAAACTTTGATTTTCAGCTCACTTGCTAAAATAAGTAAAGTGTACAGATAGTTGGAACACATGAATATTGTATCAATATTTTTGTTACCAATGGGATTTGGACATATCTTCATTTTTTTCCTTCCATACATAGCCAGAATTTGAAAATCAAATGACAGAAATTTTTGAATATTTTTTCTCTAAATAATGGTCACAGGTACAAACAAACTACAAGGGAACAGAAAGATTCTTAATGAACCATAGATTGCACTTTGTTTCATTGAATACACAAGTGGCTCAACACAAAAATGTTCTATGTGAAAAACTGGGTTGTGACCCATGGAAAAATATGTTCCTGTATATTCTGAATTTGAGCTGAATATCTTGAAAACTGCAGGAACTGTATGGAGATAAATAAAAAAATCTTGAAATTTAAACACTCTGTAACTCGAAAACAAAGAAGTTTTGGATAGATGTTCATAGGGATGTTTATCATATTTTTGAGACCCTTTCTCAGCTCTAGCAGTGTATCCAAACATAGAGAATTCACCACTTACTTCTCTGGTAAAGCTGTGGCAATAACAACAGTGAACTTATTGAAGAAGTCTTGTGTATGTGACATTATGTGTTCTGGTGATTCATCTATATAGTCACCTCTTACATCTGGGTTCAATTCAAGCAGACATTGTGTAGAAATTTGAGCTCTTGACATACCTATAGTATCGCTCTCTAAAAAGAAGCTGAAAGAATCAAAATGAAGGTTGAACTCACTTTGAACATATGTAAAGTAGGAACGAAAAACGTATAGAATCAGTGCTGAATGAACAAGTATTCTAGTACACACTTGGATCCGATATCTTCTTCGGTAACTTTTTCACCATCGACTATCGTAAATGAACCAATGCCTGGTAAAACGAGACTCTTGAGAATTTCTGTCCCCAAGGCAGTAGCGTTGATGAGACACACTTTGGAATTTTCCAACAACTTCTGTCCCAGATCACCCCATAATCTGGAAAAGGTTGTAGAACGTATCTAAATAAGAAATATCAGGAAATTGACTAGTGTTACCTGATTTGCCTGTCGTATTTCTTACTTTTATCACTTTGTTCGGGAGATTTCGGAACTGGAGATGACATTATTTATTTTTCAGCCTGAATGAATCTCAATCAATTTTTGATAATGCAATTTGAAAAAATTCAAAACAACTTTCAGTTGCTTTGAGGTTATTTTCTCGTTTGAATTTTCTTCTAAATATTTATCTCGCTGCTCTCTTGGGGAAGACAACGAAAATTGTATTTATATATACACTCTTAGGCAAAGCATTTGGGCACCGTAGAGAAGGATCAAAGAGGATGGTGCTTTGGGAGTATTTTATCATGATACAATCACAGTATAATAAACCTCCGAACCTCATGAACCGTCTGTTTAATGATCGAAGATAATAACAGATATTTTGGATTAAACTGTGCCTATACTGAGGGCGGAGCCCTGACCGAAAATATTTCTCTCGGAAGTGCTCAGAAATATTTTTCCTTACACGAGAGGGTAGGTGCCAGAAAAACGGAGATTGAGATGACTTGCCCCATTTATGAGTGAAAATAATGTACTAACTATTTATTCAACATGTAACATTTCATATTAATATTAGGTATAAAGAATGACATAATATTCAATATTATAGGTATTTATATAAATATATATATATATATAATATATCTCTTGAGAAGACTGGTTTCCAATGAATGAATTTGGAAATTATCCTAAGAAATAGGATCAAACTACAATGCATATATCTACATACATGATGCATGTTGGTTAAATCCAACATATGGTTGGTATGCATGTTGGTTAAATCCAACATATGGTTGGTATGCATGTTGGTTAAATCCAACATAAAATAAAAATAATGAATAGAACAGAATCAATACATTATAATGGGACATCCAGCTTTGTTATGCTCAATCACTTCCAACTTGAGTAAGCCCACTGTTTCTTTGAGTTGGTTGACAATAGAACCAAGTTCAACATTTTCATTTTTCAATATCTTCACCTTTTCTTCCAATTTAGATATCCTTTCTAATTTCCTGGACCTGCATTTTGAAGCCGCTAGACGATTTCTCTGCCTTTTCCTTTCTAATTTCATGCGCTCTTGAAATTCCATATCCACTGGGGAACAAGGAGGAGACTGATTCATATTTGGAACTGTTTGAGGTTCTTCTTTAATCTGGGGCATGAATGAGTCATTATATAATGTGCTGCTGTTGCTATCTGAGCCTTGTTGAGAGTTGCTGTTGTGCAGGTGACTCAAGGCTTCCACAAAGCCTCCTGCAAATCTCTCCTGCTCTGCAGTTACAGTTCGGGGAAACAAAAGTGATGGTGTAGGAGTACTAGGCATACCATTTGCAAGAATCATATTCTCTAACTCTGGTGTGTCAACTTTTAGCATATTCAAATCAGGAGAAGATAACACACCTGTATTGGCCAATGGCAAATTCTTTTTCAGGTTGAAATCTAAGGTGAGGTTTTTTTTCATATTGGTTAATGTGGCTTTCTGTTCTTGAAGACTATTGAACTGACTCATTTCAATTGTTTTTAAAGAGTTCCCAGCCCAACCAACTCCACAAACTGAAAAATAAACTCACTGGTAGTATCACCAAACACAAGAGGAAGTAGTATATGGTATCAGTTATTACTTCCATAAAAATCTAAAAAATTATGAGAATGACGTTTTTTGTCGAAATTTCCAACAAACTTTCACATACCTTTTGTTTCCAGTCAATCTACCTCTAATATAATGACTAGAACAAAGAGGAATTTCCTTAAAGACTTCTATCCTTTGAATATATATTTGCTCCTTGTTTTCTTGCAAAATTATAAAAATAAATGCCACCCAAAATCTCGTTTTGTTGTGATTTGGTAACAAAAATTAACAAGAAATATACACAACAAAATTATTACAGAAGAATGACATCATTTCTTTTTTTAGCCCATTTGTATGTATTAGTCATCAATACTGCGTCACTTGTCATGTCATGAGTGACGTTCTGACCAGAGAGCTAGATCATAAAAGGTGTTTCACTCCAGGCTGGTTGCCATGGTTACGTTGGTCAAAAAGTGGCGACACTCATAATCATGATGTAATACACAATTCTCATGATAGGCGCGATTTGAATTATTTTCTTTGGTTTTGTCGCCAAGTTTGGCAAAAAAAAGGGTCATAGTGCAAACACTATGTAAATGAATAGGCATCTTACCAGAAAGTGACGAGAGGCGACAGCTTGGTTTTTTTAGTGTTTTACACCATTTTTGTAGGCGCATGTGCTGGATATATGGTATGGATGTCAATATAATCAACCAATTATATTATTTGATATAGAATTTCATTTTGTTGTTTATATTATGATATATTCATGCAGTTTTCGTTTGAATAGTTGATATTCACACACGTGAAAATAAGTGCAAAGTGATTTCATAATGAGGTCAACGTAGAGATGTCGCCCATGCATGAATTTTACAAAAAAATCATAAAAGAGTTTCTTAAGAATGAACATTTTTTCATCTAGATAACAATTTCTGGATACTAGAATGGACTATCGATACGGAAAAAAACAACCCAGGTTTTGATAATTTTATTTTTTCATTGTTGTACCAAGGACGTGCATGCAGTGATTTTATTTTTTCGAAAAATTCAAACAAGATACGGAAAAAAAATCAGAGGCGTACATTTTTTGTCAAAAATATTGATAGAGGTGCCTTCCAGGATGCCGCTGGTCGTTATAATTTTATTCTGTTTAGGTCTAAATTTTCGCCTACCAAAGGCGGATTCTAATCTCTGCCAAAGAATAACTACTCGTTGCACTATCTACCCTAAATAACACTGCAAAATTTTCAACAGAATCAGGTAAACATACGTTAATTGTTAGATGGCGACAAAAACGTTGGTTCAGGGATAATAATTCAGGTTACTCCTCAATTGATGATCAAACTACATAATTACGATCTCAAAACATCAACTAGGTGTACTGAAATCTGCAAATATGTGGCCAACCTCTGGGGAGTTTCATAACTTGAATGCAATTATAGCAGAAACTGCCGTAAGTGTTTTTGGCGAAACAAAACACCATCAAAGACTGCACCAGTCTTCTGTACATTGTTTCTAGTCTTCAAATAGAAGCATTAGCAGACGTATGTTTATACAGGATATTCTGAAAATTGTGGAAAATCTCTCGGATTCCTGAAATAACAGGATGACAAGTTCCTTCTTATGCAGACATGGCCCATAAAGTATGCTGCTGGAAATCCTTTTTTTACAAGTCGAATGTCCATGCACGTGTCCCCTCATACATATTTAGCTTTCTTAGTTCATAAGAGGTGTACTGAGACTCATCATTAAAGCTCAATTTTTCAACACCCGGTATGATAGACCTAAAAAATAAATTTGAAGAATGGTTTGAACTGAAGAAAAAGGTACCCTTGTAAATTGTCGATGAAATTAAATGTTTTGAGAGGAAACATAATATAAAAAAATTAAAATAATGGCAAATGTTCAATAAAAATTCGAAAATGGTTCATGTAATTGACAAAGAACAAGAGTATCTTTTTTAGTTTAATATTGAGGCCATCACAATTATCTTTTATTTCATACTGCATCATAGAACATACCTTTACGTACCTGATTTCATCCGGAAAATAGACTTTTACAGGATAGGCGCACGTAATATTTCATTACGTGCTACTATCCCGTAGTAAAGTTTTACCGGATTGTAAATATTGAAAACTCAGTTATGCGTCAAAAGCATGAATACATTTATTAAAAATTCAACAGCAAAACAATACACAGAAATTACTTATTGCTAATATTAATATTAACCGTTAAATTTTCGTTCCCATGAATATGGATACCAGGAGCTCCATTGTATGAATTATTTATTAGGGAGTTGCTACTTGCTGATACATTCCCATTTTTTAAAGATTAATATTTTATTTTTCACTGTTCCTTTTTGGTTTTTTAGCAGTATGAAATAAAATGTTATACGTCACACGTCCGGTAAACTTTTACAGTACTCGTTTAGTACTTACCGGACTAGTTACGTAAATATCTATTATAAGCCTCACACAGGGTGTTGGGTGTTCTTTAGGGACCCACTTCTCTGTCAATAGGGGATGTAGGAAAAAAATTAAAGAACTTGTCATCTTATTTTTTCAGGTTCTATCTGAATCCGAGAGATTTCCCACATTTTCCCGGACACCGTGTATAAATTTATGGTCTTAGATTAGAATCACTCAATGGGTCACTGATTGAAATTTGACCACATATACTTGTATCACATAGATCTAAATAAGTTGATAAAAGAAAAAACAGAATTGAAGCTGACTAGAATAATGTAGATTGAATACAGAATGTTTGGTATTCAAGAAGATGAATAGGCTAATTTCCATGAACATTTATTATCCTGAAGAATAAATTCTACTACAAAACTGCCATACTGTATAATACTACAAATCACAAAAAAATGGGTGTCGATTCCTTATTACCAACTCCTCCCCACGTTGAGAATATATCACAAAGTACATCAATAACTGGTACATGAAATGGCTTCAAAATATAGAATACTATGTGTTTTATTGTCATCCACATAATGTCACTGAATAATCCAAGCATGGCATGTCTTTCAAGAACAGTTCAGTTCCTTTGGAATTGAAAACTAGAGTTCATTAAGAATCTTCTATTGCTTACCAGGAATTCATGGAACTCAACAGCTAGTTTGCAAACCCACTGAAATCTTTTCCAAATAAATCACTATATCAACTCACTGAATATGCTTTCAAGTTCATCAAATTGTCCATCATTATTTGTTTCAATCTGTTCTGTTTTATTATAAATCATGGGGCTATCCTGCCCATAAGTATATGAAATTCCATCAGTAGTTGATGGAAATTCAGTCTGACTCATACAGTTATCTAAATTCATCAAAGTGCTTTCAATTAGCAAATTCAGTTCTAGATCCCCATCTTCTTTTACACTCTCTGGTGGTGGTTGTGTGATGTTTTGGTTGAGGCTTACTTTAGAATTATTATTAGGTGCTGTATGATGTTGAGAAAATTTCTTCATATCTGCCAATTTCCTGTCAACTTTCAAACACTGCCCATTGACTGGATAGGGGCATTTGAGATCAATGCACATGTAAATGGCGAATGTCAAGTTGATTTGTTTCAGCTCCAAAGACGAGCCACATAGCGGGCAATGCATTTTTCCTGTAATACTCTTACCAAGCTAGCTGACACAGAATATCGTCTGTCTCAGATGATGGAATTGCACACACTCTACCGAATATAATTTTAAAAACAGTAAAGTCTCCTGTGGTAAATGCAACGATAAATAACAAACTTACCGAAGCCCAAACTGTCAATTGATATAATATAATAACAATAAAAACTCTAACCTCAGAAAAATTGCCTTAGGCTTTAGGTGACAGATCTTTAGGTTTCAGGCAATCCACGGTCTCGTGAGACAACGTAACCTCTATCTTACTATCTTGTCCCATCCATAGAACATAAACAAAGAGTACCCCTCTTCTGTGACATAACGTGAACGTGAAACGTGAACAACTAAGAACTGTGCAATGTTGCTAACGGAAGATGATGGAATAGTCATAGAATAATTAGTCTCATTACCTGTCGCTTCTTATCGTATGACTTTTTTAACGAGAAGGTAATGATTGTTATACTGGTTTGAGCACTGAGAGAACGCATTGAAGCAAATAGTGTATATAACAGTATTATATATATTATTATTTATATTTAACGAAAAAGTTATGATTGTTATGATACTGGCTTGATCACTGAGAGAAAGCAACAAGTGATACAGATGCGCCTTCGGGTGATCGTACATTCAACTGAGTCACAGATCAGACGAGAACATACAGCACACTAGATTTTTCTTCCATTTTCAGATGACAATGATGAGATATATGAATAACTTGAAGGAATTTTTTTTTGAACACCTGAGAATAATACTATATATAAACTCTCCGCCTGAACTGCGCTCATCAGCATCGAACTTGCAAAGTCTTGCTGCCATCATTGAAAGCTATTCTCACACTTGTTTCTAATATGTCATTCGTTCACCTGGCGGCGGTGGCAGCTAAACATAACCTAGAATTTTCTTGTATTTGGTGGGAAATTAATTGGAAACGGAATAGTTATTCTGAATACTGAGAGAGTCTGAATACTACAGAAAATCATTCATTGGTGACCAAGCCTTGCTATAACCTGTTCCAAATTATTGTTCCAAATTAAGTTTTGCAATAGAAATCTTTAGTTCTTTAAATACCTATGTACCTAAATTGTATTGTGCAAAGTGTTTTTCAGTTTCTATAAATTCTTATGAACCTAAAAAATATCGTGTGAAGTTGTTTTTACCTTCTCATTCACCTACATTCGTTAAAAATGGCTGAGAAATTGGAAGATTTAAATTTACCTAACGCTTCTGTACAGAAAATAATCAAAGAAGCATTACCAGATTCTGTCAATATTGGCAAAGATGCAAGATCTGCATTATCTAGAGCAGCTTCTGTGTTCGTCCTGTATGTAACTTCCCAAGCTTCGAATGAAGCACAAAAAGTAAATAGAAAAACATTGGTTGGAAAAGATGTCATCAAGGCATTGGAGGAACTGGAGTTTGAGAATTTTATTGAACCTCTCGAAGAGGCACTGAAAGGTTACTTAGCTAAGAATTCTATTGTATACATCACTTCAACTACCAGTTCATTTTATCATGTTAATTGGTCTATAAAATGCTGTTTTTTGATTGTACTTGAATATACTTTTAGATTGAGTAATTAGATTTCATGAAATAATATGTATTTCCTAAGTGGTATTCATCTTCTTTTCAGATTTCAAGGATACAAAAGCTAAGAAACCAATGAAACCAAAGAAGATTAATGGAGAAGGCACTACTGAAACTGAAGAACACAATGGAACTGCTGAAGATGATTGATTACTACTCTCAATCTTGTTTCCCATTCCAGACATTTAGTGTTATGTTTAATTTATTTGTTACATTTTAATATGGAATTATTTTTATAAAATCTTTGAAATTCTCGAGAAGAATGTTTCAATCATTGAGACACCTGTGAATTGAAACTTTTTTTCCATTCATTCATAATCTGGAAGCCATAATTATGATTGATTGAAATCTCAATTTGTGTGTATTCAAGAATATTTCCATCAACATTTTCATATGAATATTCTATTCACATTTGCCTTGGAATACCATTATAATCAGTGCAGATAGAACAATTACTTTATGAAATTTATTACAAAGAAGATACTTTTATTATCTGTAGTGACATATACAGGGTGTCCTTGAAAGGTCTTTACAAAAAGCTACCACATATTCTTCAGACCAAAACAATTCGATACAAGCAAACTTACCTCAGTAAAAAGTTGCTTAGTTTGGGCGCTAGACGGCTCTGAAGTTGAAATTTTCAAATCGATTTTGCTTCATAACTTTTGAACGGCTCATGAGATTTTTTTCAAATTTGGTACGTTGGCATAGACTCATCGGGCAATGAAACTCATATCATAATATTGATGTAATAAACTAGCTGGTGGAGTTACTCCTATCATTGATGTAATAAACTAGTTTATTACATCAATATCATAATCATAATGAATATCATTCCATGGGCGTAGAACTTGATTTTTTCAGTAAATAAACATCTAAAACTCCTACGCCAATGGAAAAAAATTAGTTTCAATATGAAATCTAAATTATTCAACTCATTCACTACAAAAAAGGTACTCTTGACAAAAGTCGATTCCTCTCATGGTTTCGACAAAATTTTAATTTTAGTGATTTAGAGCATAATTAATAATAAAACGATTAACAGATATTTCATAAAAATTGTTCAAAATGTTCACCATTTTCACGTATACAAAGATTTATACGACGCAAAAAGTTGAGATGTACTTTTTGCATAGGTTATTTCTATTGAAAATAAGTAGCACTGGTTTTTTTTTCTGAAGACTATTATTATCTGCTCGAAAACAGTGATATTCACATTCTTGGTTTCCATAGTTTCATCTGTGTTGATTTGTCGAGTTTTATTGACGTTGATTGTTGATATCGGACTTTTCTGATTTATCATGGCCGTACAATACACCAATGAAGAATACACCGATATGTTATTGGTATTCGGATATTGTCAAGGAAATGGTCGAGAGAGTGTGAGGGTGTATTCGGCAAGGTTTCCAAATCGTCGCGTACCAAGCCACCCAACCTTTGCTGCAGTTGAGAGACGTCTTCGGGAGACCGGTCATTTTGCTCCTAGAACTGGTGATTATGGAAGACAGCGTTATGTAAGGATTCCCGAAGTCGAAGTAGAAATTTTAGACCGTATTGAAGAAAATCCAGAATTGAGTACTAGACGGATAAGTAATGAACTAGAAGTTTCTAGGAATGCCGTTCATGAAGTACTAAGAGAACAATTATTATACCCATACCACAAGACGCCAGTTCAAGATTTATTAATCCATGATTCACAAAGTCGTCTGATGTTTTGTAGGTTCATTAATTTGCAAAGAGAAATGAATCTGAACTTTGGAAAGAATATTTTGTTCACTGATGAAGCCTGTTTCACGAGAAGAGGAATAACTAATTTTCATAATGAACACGTTTATGCAATTGAAAATCCTCATTCCATTAAAATAAACCATTTTCAACACGAATTCAAAATCAACGTTTGGGCTGGAATAATAGGAAATTTTATAATTGGTCCTGTCATACTTCCACAAAGATTAACAGGAGACATGTATTTACAACATCTACGAAATACGTTGCCAAATTTGTTGGAAGATTTACCACTCCAACATCGGGTAGATATGTGGTTTATGCACGATGGAGCTCCACCACATTTTTCGGTGGATGTTAGGAATTTTTTAAACCAACAGTACCCTGACAGATGGATAGGTAGAAGTAATGATGCACCCGTGAATTGGCCACCACGTTCTCCAGACTTAACACCGATGGATTATTTTGTATGGGGTTATCTCAAGTCTACGGTTTACAAGACCACTGTGAATACTGTAGAACAATTATGGCAACGTATCCAACAGGCGACGAATAATCTTACAGGCGATGAAGAAGTTATGCAAAGAGTACATTTCAACTTTTTGCGTCGTATAAATCTTTGTATACGTGAAAATGGTGAACATTTTGAACAATTTTTATGAAATATCTGTTAATCGTTTTATTATTAATTATGCTCTAAATCACTAAAATTAAAATTTTGTCGAAACCATGAGAGGAATCGACTTTTGACAAGAGTACCTTTTTTGTAGTGAATGAGTTGAATAATTTAGATTTCATATTGAAACTAATTTTTTTCCATTGGCGTAGGAGTTTTAGATGTTTATTTACTGAAAAAATCAAGTTCTACGCCCATGGAATGATATTCATTATGATTATGATATGAGTTTCATTGCCCGATGAGTCTATGCTAACGTACCAAATTTGAAAAAAATCTCATGAGCCGTTCAAAAGTTATGAAGCAAAATCGATTTGAAAATTTCAACTTCAGAGCCGTCTAGCGCCCAAACTAAGCAACTTTTTACTGAGGTAAGTTTGCTTGTATCGAATTGTTTTGGTCTGAAGAATATGTGGTAGCTTTTTGTAAAGACCTTTTAAGGACACCCTGTATATTGACTTTCTCGAAAGCAGTGTAAATGAAACACTGTTAATGAATCTGCTACAGGAATACAATATATAACATTACATCAAAGAGCCCACAAGGATAACTAGCCATTCTACAACCTGCATAGACAATATCTCCTTGAATGCAGGAATAAGACATGTGTGTGTGCTACACTCCTTTCTTTCTGATCATACATATCAACCCTTTACTCTTAATAATGCAATGAATGAAGTGATCAAAGATAAGACTACAAAAGAATATTCAATGATTATAATATTAGCACATTTCAACAATATATATCCAGTGATGACTGGAGTGAAATATACTCAGCTAACACTTTTCAAGATGAATTTTCCATTCTCTATAAAACATTCATTTATTGCTATGACATTTCGTTTGAAATTCACTGAAACTAAATTGAAAAATTAAACAAAAAAATGGTTTCCTCCTGAAATCAAGGAAACACATGACCAACTTTGTGAAATAGAAAGGGTGAAAAACAAACACAAGATAAGAGCTACATTGCAGCACATGAACAGTTTGAAAGAGTTTAAATGCCGAGTGAAACATTTTCGAAAACAAAAAAATGATGACTGACTTTTAAATTCGCCTTCAATACATGGGAGAGCTGGAAAATTATTGAGGAGGAAAATTGTACTAAGCAGATAAATAAGTTCAATATTGTTGATAATCGAGAACACTGATCCAATGATGAAAAGTAATTTTATCAATGACTGTTTCATATAAATTCTTCTTGAAATTTCAACAAACCTAATAATGATGAGATTCCACAAGAGTTCTTTCCTAACACCAGTGACACCCATAGGAGTAATTTCCATTATAAATAAGACAACAGCTGAACAGTCTGCTGGCGCATAGATGATATAAGTGGGAAAATTTTTAAAGTTGTCGGTACTCCTGTAGCAGAAATTATGTCATATTCATTAAATGAATCTTTCACATCTGGAACATTTCCAGATGTCAAGGAATCAAAATGTTTACCTGTATTCAAAAACAAAGGCTCTGCTTGTGACACACATAGCTATAGAGGTCTATACGCACACAAAGTCAAATCGCTAAACTATTCGAAGTATCTTATTGTGATTGATTGAACAAGTACTTGGAACAATTTGAGCTCCCGCCAGAAAATCAGAATGGTTTCCGCAAACACAAATCAACCAATATCTGATTGTCTTGAGTTTATCTACAGTGCACTGAATGATAAAAATAATCTCTTACGACTTCAGTCGTGCTTTTGATTCTATTGATCATAATTTGTTAATCATGAAATTGGAAGGGTTAGGAGTTAGGAGGGGTGTTCCACTTCAATGGATAACATCGTACTTAACAAATAGAACACAGTAGTAAATAATGTGAAATCAGATTCAAGAATAATAAATACAGGGGTTCCACAGGGTTCAATATTGGGACCACTATTATTCATGGCCTTTCTGAGTGACATTGATGACACCTGTACCTCCGCAAATCAAATGATAATATAGGCTGATGGCACTGATATTCTGATGTCACACAACAACATTGGACCAATTAACAGAAGTAAGCAACAATTCATCTAATGAAATCGAAAAATATAGCCTTCAAAATGGCCTGAATAGAAACAAAACCAATTATATCCGGTTTTTGCCAAAAAAACATAAATCCAAATTATAACTTTTACTTAAACTTATCTGGTAAATCTATACAATCTGTGGAAACCATCAAGTTCTTAGGGGTTACTTTGGATAGTGAGCTAACATGGGATGCACACGTAAACACTGTATGTTCAAAACTGAGCACTGCATGCTATATACTAAAAAATCAGCGAGATACTGTATCAGCAGACATACTGAAATTACTTTATTTTGGGCTGGTTCAGTCTACTCTGCAGTATAGCTTGATCTCTTGGGGGTCCTTGTCACTTTGAAACGGCATTTGTATCTCAAAAAAAGATAATAGGAACAATATGTGTCATGATCATCCAACCACAACATGTAAACCTTCATTCAAGAAATTCCTAATACTAATAACCCTTCCATGTTTGTATATTCTTGAGCTGATTATATGTACATTAAACCAAAATGAACTGTTGAGGAATGAGGACATACATATGTATAATACTAGGAATGAAGAAAAACTTCGAAAACCCTATGCGACGTTATCATACTGTGAAAATTCACCAAATCATATTGGTATCAAATGTTTAAATAAAATAAGAGATATAATAGATGTTAATTTGAAAGATTATCCTATTCAAGAATAAATTGAGAAATTTCCTTCTTGAAAAAGTATTTCATAATGTTGAGGAATTTAATATTTGTTGATACAAATGATTATTGTGAAACTGACCATTGTATGTATAAATGTTTTTTGTTTTGTGACTATACAATATCCTAACAATTTATTTATGCATTACCTTCTTGTTTTTGACTAGTCTGATGAGTTTAACACACTTTTGTGTATGTATAATCTTTGATTGATGAATAAATTCTAATTCTAATTCATACCCTCTCTAGTATGAACAACCTATAATCTTCCTATTCTCACGTACACTATACATCGACTCGAAAACGCCTATTATCAAGATTTCATTCTAATGTTTTTTTTTAATAAAAAAACTAGAATGCCGCTCAATTAACTTCGATTTTTCAGACTGCACTGGATATTGAGAGTGAATTTGTTTTATCATGTTAAAATATTGGTGATTAGTGGCTCTACACAACAATAGTGGATTGATTACTGGCCCGTTTTTTTTGTTCGTGGTCAGTGAGGCCTGAAATTGATTCTGCTAGTTCCTACCACAGAAAAGAAATGATCTGAAATTTCTGCAATTAAGTGCTTTCTCTGAAATGGAAATCGAAAACGTTTATAGATATCCATAGGTATATAAGTTCAATCTCATCATGATAGCATCTAAGTGAATTATCGTTTATAGACTGAGTTATATCTCTGCCTTCAGCAATTCGTAAGATATAGGTATCTATAGTTTCCACTCGAAATATGAATTGCTTTGGATTGATAGTGAGTACACTGAATTATCATTCGAATCTCTACTCGAAGTAGAATATTGTCATGTTACTTACGACTCTTATTTCTTCATTCTTGAATTTGCATCTCTAATTCATAGTTTATAGAGTGACAAATTAGATGGTTTTGTCGTCTCCGACGTATTGTGATATTTGTGGAACAGAACCCATATCAGTAGAAATATTTGAATTATTTTATTTCAGATACGCTCCATTCTATTTTTTTTCACGCTGATGATGGTTTGTTCGGCATTTCCACAAGGAGAGGGTAAGCATATATTTCCTTGGAGAAAATAATACAAATTATATGAGTACCTATATATAATTACTGTATTCATACATTACATATTTCTATGCGGTAGAGATAATGTATTAATCATATATATTTAAATTCTACTAATTTGAGAATATTTCCATGAGGTTGCGCATTACCCTTTAGTTCAATATTAATAATTCAATGTCAAAATCACTATGTACCTATGCATTTATATCGTTGTCTGAAGATATCACCCCCGCCTTAGTCATACAAGTTGGATCTTAAGTATTAGAATTGAAAATATTCCAATGATAAGATTCAAACTCAAGTTAGAATGTGATCAGGGATAGTTGAATCCCAGTGATAATAGGTATGTCATATACAGGGTGTCCAGAAAGGTCATGGCGGAAATAATAGGGCTGATAGAATGTACCAAAATAATGTTAGAAGGTACCCCATATAAAAAATTGTATCTCGATTCGTTACGGAGGTATTGAACTTGAAAGTTAGGATTAAAAAGAATATTTCATGTATAACTGTCTCATTTGTCTTATTGCCATACATGTCTTATACCTTTATATAGAAAAACTCCGTTTACAAACATACATTCCAACCGTCCATTCAATTAATAACATATGAATAAAAAAATGATTATTGAAAGAGATAATCTAGTGCACCTTGAACTTCATATCAGTTTTTGAAGTTGCCCAAATTTCATTGATGCCATGACAACCGTTAAGAAGTTATACATAAAATATTTCTTTTTTCCATTTCTAACTGTCAAGGTCAATAATACCGTGAAGAAGCGCGATAGACTTTTTTTTATATTATTTCGGTTCACTCATTGAGCCCTCTATCATTTAGGACATGATCTTTCTGGACACCCTGTATAGTAATATCAGACGAATTCAGTGGATCCTCGTGTTTTTGATAGTTTTCAGTTCCAATTTGTTGTTTTTTAAATCGTAAAAGAAGTATAGTGTGTAACACGAATCCGATTCCAATCAGGTATCAAGAATGATTTCTATTTCTTTGCTTTCAGGACACCATAATAGTTTTCGCGATAAAAGACAACATGGGCATGGAGTTACTGGTCCTGTTCATACTTTCGTGAAGACGGATAAGAATGCAAATTTCAAGTGGGGAGTGAGACACCACGTTGGACATCACTATGCTGGAAAAAAATGAAATCATCAATAAACTCTACTACTTCATGAATGAAAATGATAACGATGAATTGTTTATATAAATTCACCATTTTGAATTTCAATGATGAATTATCAGAGTAATAGTAGGTACTTATTAATAATACATGCATCACGGACACTTGTCCAAGTACTGATTTCTAATAATAAGTTTTTCCATAAAATTTGTAGTTTTTTTCTAAATCGTTTGATAGAAATAATATTTTGTCTCTGTTTTCACTACTGCGATACACTGAATGATGAATATTAATATATTGAACTAAATGATTCTACTTTGTATACGAGATCATCAGGGATTTTGAAAAATAATCTACACATATATATGTATACACCTCAATATCTCCCTTTCAGTAAATAATATGGAAAATCAAAGAGACCAACCATTTTTACTGATTGGAGTCAATATGCATGCATCTCAATGGAGGCAGTGTAAGTTCAGAACGGTATTTTTCGAAACCTGTTCATCAAAAAATAATAAACTAGGATACCATTGGAAAGAGAATTGGAAACCCTTCGAGATGATATGCCACTGGACCCCCTTTCCATTTAAAGATTCTGAGGGTGACATGTAGCCTTCCTAGGGGGTGCAAGCATGAGATCTAAGAATATTTATTCTAAGTGCACCCTTCGAAACTAAAATTGACCTGTCTTTTTGATTTCTCATATTATTTACTGGAACTGAGATATTGAGGGTGAGGAGTTTTAGAAATGTCACACTGTATTGTCACCATTCTGACTCTTATATTATTGATAGTAAGGATTTCTGACGGTTCAAACACAATAATTTAAAGACACATTCAAAACAAATATAGAAAATACAAATTCAGGAATCCTTGAAGAGGCATTGGGTTTACAAATGTTTAATAAAGGAAAAATGTACTTGATATTAGAATGCAGAATTGGGGATATCCCAAATTGGACAACCCCAATAGCAATCGTCCACTCACCAGGACAGTTTGTAGCTATACAGGGTGTCGCTCCGGGAACTGCATCGATCAATATATGGAAAACTAAAAGTAGTGCGAATTTGAAAATTTGGTGGCTTATAACTGTTGATGCTAAAATATTTTCAAGATGCTGGCATTTCCGGTTGTACCGGAAGTTGATATCATCTTACTTATTTCAAACGGGACACCAATTCTTAGCAAATTTCATATATGTATAATGTCCTATACCTTATAGACTAGCCGTTTTCAACATATTTTGAATTTTATGCCAAATATTACGTTTGCAGGGCTGAACATAATTATCAATTTCTCCTATTTGGAACCATCAATTATTCGATTGGGGTTGGTTTCCTTATGGAGAGAGATCAACTTCAGTGTACTGTGTTGATATTTTGATAATAAATATATACAGGGTAATCCGAAATCACTGAAAATTACTTTGGGAAAAATCGTTGAAAGTCATATTTTTCAAATGGAAACCCTCTATTTCTATAATTTCATATCACGCAGCATTAAAAATGAGGGTGAATTTGTAGTTTTCGAAATAACAGGAGAATTAACATCTATCTGTTCCAGAAAATCGCGTATTTTTGAGTTTGTAAAATATGTATTCCGTACTCTAATATGCAGAATGAAATTCATAGTTGGATCGTGTCTACTATCAATTTCACATTATCATTTCCATTTTCCAGTTATTAGGTTGGGATTGGAAACATAATGTTAATACCCTATTTCGAATAATTTGCCGGAATATTTGAGTTAAATGTCTACGATCCGAAAAATAGTTTCACTTGCATCATGATTCCATAAAACCACACTATTTTTTCTTTGCATGTGAGTGTAGATAATATACTATTATTCACAACCATATGTGTAATGCTGTCATTATTAACGTCATTGAAGGTTGGGAAGCGTCACATCACACACCTCAACTTCCCAACCTCACCCCGCCCTCATTTCCCACGAATTTAATATCCGACTTTATCTGACATTTACTTACATTGGTGACAACTGTAAACCCCGTAGTCACGGTAACAATATATCTAGTTCATAATTCTGAAAATTCCACACAATTCCACACGAGGACAAATTAAATCCGGAAATTTTTTGACCTCTAGTGAGAAAACCGCGTTCTTGGTAATTTGTCGTTGAATGTAATATTTCAGATACGTTCAGAACGAAACAGAAATTTATTAATTCCAATTGAAATATGATGGTTGTAAATAAAGTAGTATAAAAACCTCGGTAGGAAGTTTCATTCCTGTCTCGAGATCATAGCTAACCTCGACGCTTTGCGTCTCGGTTAACTAACTAATCTCACGACAGGAATGAATCTCTTCCCACCTCGGTGTGTGATATACTATTATATTTAATATATAATATGATATAATATGATATGGTTCACCTACTTGGGGAGGTTGAGTGGAAGAACAAAAACTACGGTGTCTCTCACTGTAGCTTCTGAACTTCGCCTTTTGATGTATTTTTTTCATCATATTATTTTCATCCGTTGTCAACAGATAAAAAAAAGAATCCGAAGTATTCAACAGAATAACCGTGAAACCGTTCACTTTCCACGTGTTCGGCCTCATCTGTAGTACGCATGAATGAGGGCTGTCGGCGTTTTCCTCCCACATGCGACGCTAGAGCGTCAACGTCAGGACGCCACACGGCGTTCAACGCCCTGATAATGTCGACTATTAGCTTCGTCGGTGCGTGTTCATAACAAATCGGTAGATGCATATTATTTCGCCCCAAAATAAGACAAGAAAATGAAATTTGCGGAGCATCTCTCTGCCCACATCACTCCCGAATGGAGGAAACAATATATCAACTATGAGGTAAGTTTTTGAAGGCTGTGAATTCCCTGCTTGTTCTCTAGAGTGTACCTCTGCTTGCTATTTGTTTTGAATGATTGAAGTTCGCAGCTGTTCGTTTAAGAATCCGTTATGATTTCAGATTAATTATTTGAAAATTTTACACACTGTCTTGAAGCCGTATATGTCAATCCATCAACAACTGTCAATGATTTCTCAAAAACGTGAAATCATGTTGATTTTAGCAAAATAATAATGTCTTGACCCATATAGTTGAATTGAACGACTGTTGCCAGAGGGAGTAATGCTCTTTTGTTAGTATATTTTGAGAATTCTTTGTCAAAATTATTACAGATTGTCATATATTGATTGATATGCAGATTGGTGATTACGACTAATTGTAATGTAATGTCTGATTCCGAAAATGTATAATAAGTTGCTTGAAATTGGTACAGGCTGGGCAAAAATGCAAAAAAATATGAAAATTGCTTATGGAAAATTATACGTTACTGAATGTAATGAACAAATTAAATGGAATTGCGTAGTTTTGCAATTAATGTGATACACTATTGAAAACAAAAGAAAATTCACAATAAATGATCAAACATATTTTTATAGATCACGGGCTTGGGTCATGCACTAATAACAGCTGTTTGATACAATGTAAAAAATAATGCAGGGTGTTTTTGATAGTTAAATGAAGTAGTTGTATGAAAGATTATGATTTGAAAGAACAGTGATTCAAAAACAAAAATCAACCTGTTTCAGGAATTACTAATTTTATTGTTCATTTAGCAATAATAATGAATTTATGCCCTACTTTATGGACCCACTGTATATGATGTCTGTGAGTTATTCTCCAGCTTTTGCGAGGGATTTTTCTCTGATACCTATGAGAGAAATTCTCTATTTGTCAGTAACACCTTGTATATGTATATATGTTTGCGAAATGGCCTTGGACACGTTTCGTTCTTCATATACACGAAGATCCGTAGGAATTCGACTAAAAATGAAGTTGACAATTTTCTCAAATGTAAACCGCTATATTTTATCTTCAGTTTGATATAGATAGGTATCTCAATAGACTACGAAGATATTGAGGATTCTGTTTCAAATATGCCCAGAGAGTGACAGAGAAAACCGTTCTGGACGGTCATTTCAACTATCCAACTCATATTTAGCATAGCATAGAGCATATTTAGCATAGAGCTAGCATAGCATAACACAGAGCAAATTTTCGAGAATGATTCCGCCACCCAAACTACGAGTCCTCGAACGATTAGTTCTGGATACCGTGTAAACGAATAAAATGTCCTAATTAGTCCTTGAAAATATGAGTAGAACAGTCAAAGATACCTAATATTATTTCTTGGTGTTCTTCGTGTGAGATTCACCACGCGTGAATATTTGTCTAAACTTTACAGGAGATGAAATCCCTTCTGTATGCTGCCGTAGAACAAGCTCCCTCAGCAGAACTAGTCGAACCTGAAATTTCAACTAGATACTTTGCCAAATTCGACGAAAAATTCTTCTCCTTTTGTGACAAAGAACTCACCAAGATAAATACATTCTACTCAGGTAAGGGATGAATTCTGATGCTTAATGTTTTCCTAGCGCTTAGTAGTCAGAAATAAATATTTTTAATATTTCTATATTTCTCACTCCCAATAACTGTATAATTTTAAACAATTGCTCATTCTTGAACAGTCTTCACCCTTACTAATGACAATAATAATAATAAATTTTATTTATTGGTCTTCTCATTCCTCAGCTGAATCTAACATATCACTTTCTATTCCTGTCTATAGAACTAATCGTAAAACCTAGTTCCTAGAATCCTCCGTAAAATTTTTGTTCATTGCCTGTGAAATTATATCGGATTCATATGTTTTTGTACATCTTCATAGCGAAAATTCAGTAAGTTTTTTTGAATTGGCTCGTTCTGAATTTTTTCATAGAAAAGTTAGCTGAGGCCTCGCGGAAATATGCGAGTTTGAGGAGTGAACTCAGTGAGATGCAAGATGTCGAGTTCAAGGGCAAAAGGAACTCAGTACGAACCAAATTGCTCAGAACAAGAAATGTGCCGGCCAGAAAAATTCAAGAAATCAAATTAGCCTTCAGCGAATTCTATTTGAGTTTGATTCTGTTACAAAACTATCAGAATCTCAATTTTACTGGCTTTCGCAAGATATTGAAGAAACACGACAAGGTAAGCCTGTTAGTGTTCACAGATGTTTTTCTGTTTCGCAACTTTGATAGCCTCCTTAATGAACAAAATCACCATTTCATGATTCACCATTCACAAATACCTATATTATATTCCACCTAGATATCAAAATTGGAAGGAACTCAAACACACAAATGACGAAACTATATGCCGTTACATCGAGTGTCAAAATTCCGTGACTGTCATCAACTGTTTTAGTGAAAAAAATATGTATTTTCTATCAATAGAAGCCACAATAGAGAAAATAGTATGAGAAGTTCGTTACAAAAGGCCATTTCAAGCACTTGTTCGATCGACCAACTCCAAACCAGATGAAATAAAACTGGTGCGCACATTCCTATTCAACGCTAAATTGAAAAATTGAACTTAATTGCTATATCTGGATAATGTAAGTACGAGTCATTAGTTTTTCCTGAAAGGGACAATATTTTTCGATCGAATTCATCAGGGTGGCAGAACTGAACTGAACAGTGAGAACTGTAGTTCTAACGAACTTGCAATAAAACAAAATTGAAACATAGACTTCATTTTTCATTCATAAGAACTCAAATGGTGTATACCGGATGAAATCATGATGAAATGATTCCAGTGAGTGAAATCAAAGAATTTCTTGAGCACCATGGAATTCGAAACGCGAAATAGTTGTAAAATATTGGCGCCATCTTCAGTAAAACTCGCGAATCCTACATCAGCTGGAGTAAAGCGGATTGGTTGTGTTTGTTGTCTGTCACCTCGCGTGGCCTACTTCTTGATAGTATATCTCAAAAGAGCTGATCAGTGGTTACATGGTTTTCCCGTAAATTTTTGCACCCCATCTACAGAAGTTATATCGAAAGTTCATGAGTAATAATGAATAAGAGTTTTTTATTCCTGAATCATTCTAATATCTTCTGAAAAAATAATAAAATAATAATAAAATATTTTGTTTGGAAAAATGTAACTCCATTGACTGACTGAATTCCCATTTGGTTCTGGAATGAATTCCCCATTCCTTTTGGAATAATATATTTCTGTTCAATTCTTATTGAAATAATTACTACCTCCATAATTAATCAAAATTATTCTCTAGGAAATAGGCAATAATTTGTGTATGTGTATGGCATATTGAGAAGAGTAGACCAGGTGAAATAAGAATATTTTAACACGAGGCACCCTCACACGAATCATTTTGAAGCATACATCAGATACCCTGTATATCGTATCTCAATTTCATCTGTTTTTGGCAGAAAAAATGGAGTGATTTTTTTCTAGCTGTTGTCAGTGGAATACGGGGCCAAATGGAGAGTGGAGCACGTGGAGGGTTCCTTTTTTCATGCGAACAAGGACATAGACCGTCTGATAAGGGAAACGGAAGCTGCAGTCACTCAAGAACTCGAGGGTGGGGATAGACAGCGCGCCATGAAGCGCTTGAGGGTGCCTCCCCTTGGAGAACATCAAAGTCCTTGGACGACTTTCAAGGTTGGGCTGTTTTCCGGGGCTCTCGTCGTTCTTCTCGTTTCTGTTATAATTTCAGGTGAATTTGACTGAAAGATTTATTATATCCTAATCTCAACACCCAATAATGATGAAATTTCGGACACATTGATTGATAGAGATTTTCCAGTCATTGTGGGAAATATGTATACCATATTCAATGTATTCGATATCTCAGTTATATAAAGATGACCATTCTCTTGCTAGAATTATTATATTATAGATAAGAAATACGGTTATTCAGACTTCAAAAGCGATCTTCCATATTCAATTATGCTCTCGATTTTTACTATCGCGGCAGTTTGAATACACTTATAAAATGATGCCCTATATATACCGGATGTGTATCGTGCCGGCGACGATAGGTGCTATTATGATTGGAGGACAAATACAAAGCAAATGTTCTGTGATGCTCTTCTATTTTTCTTCGATTCAAACAATGTGAAAATCAACGAACTGAGTCGAACTCTACTCAAACTGTGTTGAAAATATTCGATTGATGTTCAATGTGTCATGTGAAATAACTGATCGAGTAAGACGATACTACACACCTACCACAACGTTATTTCTTATTTTGTGCACCTACTATGATGGAGGGGTGACGATGTCAGAAGTGTCGATCAGAACTTATAGCTTCCAAGTATACAGGGGACATTACATTTTCATATGCTCTCGAGGATTTGGCCTTATTTGGTTTGCCCGGAACTAAGAGATTTATGATTTTTATTTCTGTTATCAACCGTCGCTAGACGAACTTTGAACTGACATCCTTCATAGCATAGGCGCCCACATAAAACTATTTGCGTGATGGGGGACAAAATCCTTCATCATTCTGCAATGACGACTAAAAAACTCACCTCAAACTACCTATCCAAGTAAAAACAGGAATTCATATGATCATTTCTCCTTTCCACAGCATAAGGATTATACAGCAGCGTTACTGTACCCCACAGCCCATGATACTATAACGATTTATAGTATCATGCCCAAAGCCCATGCATTTCAATAAGTGCCTTTTTGCTGACCTTGAACATCCCGGGACCTGGCAGCGGGCATATTATTTGTCCGTCCGTGTTGAGAGTGCCAGGACCGGATTAGGAAATTCCGATGGATAGGTAGGTAGTATTGAAAGTGAGAAATACGATGATGGATACAAGTTTATTTTCCTGCACGAAGAAATATATACAGATGTATATCACAACATGATGATATAAATATATTTATAATGATATATTCATATGGAAAATTCAATCAAAGACGCAATGCCATGAATATTCACAAATGTTGATTGTAGTTTATTATGATAAAATTTTCGAGCAAGTGATATAAATCCTCTCACCATTGGAATCTCGTGAACCAGTAGAGATACAGGGTTGGTCAAATGAGAGTGGAACTCGATAAGTGATGAGGTGAACTCGTTCACACAAGGAATATCATGAGAATATTAGATTTTATACAGGGTGGACTACTTTCCAGATACAGTGCCCAAGTTCAGTTTTTCCAATCGAGGACATATTGGATATAAGTGCCATTGGAAAGAGCGAAAAAAATATCACTTAACATATTCATCATTGAAGATATCAGAAAAATTTGAGAATTCTACTTGACACCTCTGTTCATCGCTTAAATCAGCCAGTTCACTTTATGTCCAATATTTTGCGGATCCTACTTGGATAATATGTCATGAAGATTGGAAACTGTTGATATTTTATACATCCATATTTATCATATCGTTATTTCATCAGGGTTTCATCGAATGAATATATGGGGAGTTTCATATAATTTTCAAATATTTGTTCCGCTCTTTACAATAGCACTGAAATCCATTATAGCCGCCATGAGAAAAACTGAATCTTCATACCATAACTGGAAAATAGTTGACCCTGTATAAAATAATAACATGATATACCTTTTGAATTATTGCGGTTGTGTACCAAAATTCGCTTCATCATCTGTTCATCAAATGAATCCAAAATGGAATAAGAAACTTGGTTTTCAGATTTTTGCCATATTGTTAGATCATTTTTTTCATGAAATTTCATTTCATCTTCTCTTATTTAAGTAACTCTGTTCCTCTACCACTCAATGAGATCCCAGTGGTAAGAGAGGTAAGAAAATTATATGTATGATACATACACAAAAGTTCCATCATGTATAAACACCTCCTCCGTTCATAAGCCTTCAAAAACAATATGAAGATGTATCGTCAGAAATTGAATTGTCTTGGCACGTATTGTCAGAACAACGAATTCATTCCAAAGCTTTCAAGTGAGCATATCGTGTTCATTTCTAACTGAAATCTCAGCGAAATCTCACTGAATACGTGCCTGATCGTCCTAAATACTCGAACGTGTGTTTCTATGGTGTCTCTGCATCCCCACCACAAGACTTCCGGCTGCGTGGGATGAACGATGTACAAAACACTGGTGCAGTCACTGATGGTGTTTTGTTTCGTCAAAAACGCTAACGGCATTTTCCGCTATAATGGCCTAATAGTTATGAAACTCCCCAGAAGATAGTGATATTTTTACAGATTTCTGTACAAATAGTTGACGTTTTGAGATTATAATTATGTATTTCCATCTAAAATTGAGAAGTAACCTGAATTACTACTTCTGAATCAACATTTCTATAACACAGATTGTGCAATTATCAATAATACTGATTTTGTTGTCATTTTTGTACCGCCATCTAACAACTAACATATGAGTGATTTTCCGCTATATTGAATTAAATGCTGTTATCAAGTTAGCTGTACTTTAGAGTTCTGGTTGAAGAAATTTGATAGGCAAATAGGCAGAATAGCTCCACCAGTGTTCTGTACATCGTTGTGGGATGTTATGCGCGTACTTGAGAATTCGAGGAGTGTGACGCTGCTGTATAATCCTTACGCTGTGACCTTTCGTTAGAGTAACAATATCAGTATGATAGTATACTAATATAAAAACTTTTAAAAATATCTACCTGGTAAAGGATATCACAGAATTATTTGTTTACTCAGAAAGCAAGAATCTCAGTCTCCTCTTGTCCATTGCAAAACGATTCATTACATCCACATCTCGCCTCTCCTCCAGGTACAATGATGCAACAAACAACGAGATGCTCAAGAAATCACAAACAACGTAGATCGTTTTATTTTTCAAATACAAGGGTACTGAGATCATCATTACAAAGTATATTTTCCACACATTTTCGCCCTCTTGTCTCCATTCCAGAGTAACAGTATTTTTCGTTCATCAGGTTTAGTCCGCAAAAGGAACGACTGGCTGATAATGACGAGGCTCTACAGAGGCCCCTTTCTCGTCATCGAATTCCTCTTCTTGTGGGGCATCAACATATACGGCTGGCGCTCCTCGGGCGTCAACCACGTCTTGATATTCGAGATGGACCCTCGGAACCACCTCTCCGAACAGCACATCATCGAAATGGCCGCCGCCTTCGGGGTCGTTTGGTCCGTCTCGGTGCTGTCGTTCATCTACAGTGACCAGCTCGGTATTCCGCCCTACGTCTGTCCCCTGGCGCTCATCGTCGTCATGGTTTTGTTCGTCGTCAATCCCACTAAGACGTTCAGATATGAGGCGAGGTTCTGGGCTTTGAAAGTTTTGGTGAGTTGAGGTAGGAAAACCCGAAGAACCACAAACATGTTGAGAAAAAACCGAATATTTTTTTTCTGAAATCGAAGATATGATATTATATGTATTCTCTACTAGATCGAGCTCAGAGAGAGACGACCATAAGAAAGAGACGCAGCGATGAAACATCATATGACTGTTGAAACATTCTGAGCATCATGCCATTGTATTGAGAACATGGCATTTTCTGTTATTTTCATTCGAATCGAGTTTTTTATCGAGTGTGAGATTATTCTCTCAATTCTATGGTTTAGCGAAGTTCATCGATCCATAAATGTGTTAAAACAAAGATATTCAGTTTCACTTGTTTGAGTTTCGAAAATTGGTGAATAATCCTAGTTCGTTCAGCCCATATGAGTCAAGGAAGGATTTTCATTTGATTTCACTCATATATAGATCTGAAAGTGTTCTGAAACTACGGAGTTGCAACTGGAATTTAAGCGATAATAAGTCCCTTACTGATGACACAGATAATAGTTTTCCATCATTGATGTAATGAGATGAAACATATTTCTCTTTTATTTTATAAAAGCTCATAAAAGAACATTTCTCAATATTCAGATGATGTAGTTTATTTTCATCGCACCATTTAATAAACTTATTTAGGTTTCCTTGTACACTTTTTCCATCATTATATGATTTAACAGCTCCATACATTTTCAAATCATCATCAAACAGTAGATATTCACTATAAAAGTGAAGCAACCACTGATATCATTAATGAAAAGGTTGAATAGATAAGACCCCACTTTAACTTTCTGTTTGCGACCTGTTAAAAAGCTCTTCAGCTCTTTAGCGTTTCATTAAAAGCAATTTTTTGCATTTCCAGCATTTTGTTGAATGGTGGCATATTAGTCATTATACAGGGTTGATAATGGGAAGGTTGTTGTAAACCCTGACTTTGAAACACCCTGTGTCGTGGCCAATTTCTTGAAAAAATATCAATATTGTTAAGAATCATTCCTCTCCGACATTTTGGTTCATGTCTTTTGGTGCACTGGTTCCTTTTTGAGAGCCAAATGGAACTCGTCACAAGTAGTTATTTTAAGGAATGTTATCTTTTTTTACCTGGTAGCTCTGTTCTTGTTGGACTTGATATCAGTGAGACAGTTATTTTGAGCAGTGAGCAAGATCTATAGACCTATACTTCTACCATGGAAAAGCGAAAAATGGCTGTTGCTCTTGTTGAAAATGGACTTTATGATGAATATGTTGCAAGAATGCTTCATTTTCATCGGTCTACCATCAAGAGGAGTAGTTGAACGTTTCAAAAAAGCTGGTAGAACAGATTGTGGCTGAAAGAAGTCGAGTTACAATTTAGTAGTTGGTTTGATCTGAGTTTTGATTTTGAAATTATTTTAGTTTGCAATAATAAATTTCCCTAATTTTTCCTTCTCAAGTAAAGGAGGATCTATGAAACATATATATTATTACGCTAAACATTACATTATAATTATGAAATATTAAAGCCCAATTAATAAAAATTAAAACATTCACATCACACTAACCAGTTTGTATGCTTTCATCTTTCATGATGATAATGAATATTTTATGAATCCACCTTAAGTTGCAATAATTACTCATCAAAGCTTGAACAATATAATAATTAAAATTGGGATCACGCAACAATCTCTCATTCAACCCTGTATAATGGCGACAATACCAGCATCGAACAAAAGACTGGTGTACAAGTTGTAATTAGCGTCTACAGATTGTATCAACATTTTACTAGAAATAAAAAATAAAAAATGATGACACCTCAAAGACCAAATATTAAATTGTTACGTATTCTTGCATGTGAGTGTAGTACTAATATAAACATAATATTAAAAGGTATATTTCTTACACTAGTGAAAAAAATAACTTGCTTTTCTATCTATCGATTATATAATGGTATAGTTATTCATAGACACCAGCGTTTGACGGTGGCAATTTCTAGAATTGAATACCCTTTCTGTTTGAAATCTGAAATTTCTAAAAGAGAACATCATATTAATTTGAACATAAAAAATATCGTGTGTAAAAAGTGTAAAAAGAATTTGTTACACTTCGACTTCGTATCGAGCTGTAAACTTCATCTCTCGTGCAACAAATATACCCTTTTTATACTAGTTACACAAATACCTAATTGGCAACTATATTGATACTTTTATTCAGGTATGTGCTCTTCTTTCTCAGGGGAAAGTAGTGTTGGCGCCATTTTTTTACGTTACTTTTGCTGACTTCTGGGTTGCTGATCAGTTGAACAGTTTGATGACACTCTTCACAGACATGCAGTATTTCATCTGCTTCTACTTGACTAACTCGATTTGGTCGGAAGGTAAAAGTACGTATCGAAAATCACCAGTTTATTTCTTTTCTGGATCATAAGAGCAATGAAATTGATCGCCGAATAAAACTTTTTTTTTTCTCTATTGAAACCATCAAAAAATCCGTTACGTTGTTGGAGAGACCAACTTAAAAGAGGAAGAAGCTGAAGACGTATGGATTCGACCTCAGAATTGTGAAACTTATTAATCCTTACTCTCTAGATGATGTGAATTTTTATACAGGGTGGCCCATCGAAAACGTACCGCAAGGCTTCACAGGCTGGGAAAGAACTTTTCGATAAAATCCGAAAACAGGTCAAGTTGGTTTGTCAGGAGAACACATTTTGACTTAACAAGCATAGTTAAACCTTCAACCCGCTTAGTAGGGGTGTCATCTCAACATTTTTTTCAAATGGGAAGGGGGGTCAAGCGATACCTCTTCAGAAGGAGCTTGTCATTCCCTATACAGTGTTGCTCAGATTTTTCAAATCGATCTACCCTCTCAGAAAATATGGAGCTTTGAAAGTCCTATCATCATGTGGGACGAAAAATACAAAGATCGGTTCAATTGTACTTTATTACAATAAGTTCCTTCAAATGAATTCACTATTTTTGTCGAGTCGCTGTTTTTGCCGATGCACAGATTTTCTTAGGCTCATTTTAGAGAGTTAGAGAGTAAAAAATTAATAGGATTCATTTCTTCACGGTTGAATTAGGTCAAGTAGTTGCTAGATACATGTCGTGGTTGAAGTGTTTACGCATTGTTGAATTCAAAATTCATTATTATGGTGTATTCAATTGCAGACAAAAACGATGAATGTGGAAATCGGGTCGCGGAGTTGTTCAACCAACGGCATCCTGACAAACATACCTCTGGAAAAATTGTTCGCGAATTGGTGAACAAATTTCGCGAAACAGGTTCAGTTCTACGGAGATAGCAGTATTGGGGCAAGTTGTAGTTGATAGTACGCTAAGTACAAGACAATTGGCCATTGCGACGGGTGTGTCTCGTACCAGTCTCCAACGGGTATTGAAAAAATACAAATTCAATCCTTACAAAATACGCTTAGTAAACGAACTGAATAAAGGCGATTTTGATCGTTGCTTGCAATTTTGCGAAATTATGAGTGAGCGAGCGTTACATAATGGTAATTTTCTATTCAATGTGCGTTTTTCGGACGAATGTTCCTTCTTCCCCAAGGGCTTAGTGAATCGCCACAATTGCCGGTACTGGGCTGACACCAATCCAAGGATTTTCCACGAGACACACACGCAACACCCCCGGGAGTTAAATGTGTGAGCTGGTATTTTTGGAAATGCCATTGTAGAACCTGGCTATATGTACTTGGATTTACTACAAAATGCCATCGACCCAGCTCTAACAAATATCATTGAGAACGATCCCGCATACGATGAACAGGAACTGATTTACTAACAAGACGGTGCTCCTCCTCATTATTCCCACAATGTGCGCAATTATTTACATGAGACATTTCCAGGACGATGGATAGGACGATGGGGCCCAATAGAATGGCCACCTCGGTCACCCGATTTGAGTCCTTCAGATTTTATTTGTGGGGATACAACAGTTGCAACGTTTGCAACGTTAACGTATGTCGCGAAGTGACACTCCGAATGCTCCAGAATGTACGACAAGGGTTTGAAAATAACTTAAACCACTGTATACAGGTTGACGGACAGCAATTCGAACATTTACTTGACGAATAAATGAGTTTTGAAGTACAATTGAATCAATTTTTGCTTTTTTCGTCACACATTATCGTTGGAATTTCAACGCTCCATATTTTCTGAATGAGTGAATCGATTTTGAAAATGTAAGCAGCACTGTGTAGGAAGTGACCAGCCCCTTCTAAAGAGGTATCGCTTGACCCCCTTTCCCATTTGAAGGTTTTACTATGCTTGTTACGTCTAAATGTGTCCCCCTTACAAACAAACTTGACCTGTTTTCGGATTCTATCGAAAAGTTCTTTCCCAGCCTGTAATATGACTTGCGGTACGTTTCCGATGGGCCACCCTGTATAATTTATGGCATGAATCATGGTATGAAGTCACATGAGTTCATATTCGAGCGTACAAAAAACAAAAACAACGTACCTGACCAATTCTTAGGCGTAGAGTGAATTATTATTATTTTTTTCACTCTTGTTGTTTTTGATTTGTCAAATTGTTTTTCTTGTTACATTGTACAACTCGATATGAACTCATGTGATATCGAAACATGTCCCCCCCCCCCATGATAAATAAGAAAATTAAAGTTGTGGAGACGAGTCTTACTGTTCTTCTCTGTTATTAATCCTTGATTAAAGTTCCCTCATGGTTGTTTATTTCGAAACAAAGTCCAAAGTCTGCAGCTTTTAGGCTCTTTATATTCCTATTCATGTTGAGGGCTTAGGTGAAAAGTTATATTCATTAACTGCAACAGCATCTTCACATACCACGTGAGTTGTTAACTACCATAAGGGTAAATCACCTTCGTTTCGCCAAGCATGTACCTTCCAGTCCAATAGATGGGTCTGTTCATGTCTATGCCTATCCGAAGTAGAAAAAGTGATCACTAGATGATCACCATTTCTTCGATGATATATCGAACGTTCATGTTATTTTTGTGTTTTCAGACGCAAAGTACTGTGTGGAGAACTTCCTCATTCTCAGGGCTCTCGTCACATGTTTGCCGCCATGGTTCAGGTTTGCCCAGTGCCTGAGAAGATACAGGGACACCAAGGAAACGTTTCCCCACATTGTCAATGCAGCCAAATACGGGACATCATTTTTCGTAATAGTTTTCTCAGCTCTCAACAAAATGTATTCTACAGGTTGGTTGACTACAGTTGTAGACATAAGTACAGGGTGTCTCAGTTCAAAGGAAAAAATAGACCGATTAGGCACGAACTTACCAATATGCAAATCTGCTTCTTTTTCAATATACAAAGTGTGGACGATATTTTTTAAAATAATATCTAGATACCTATGCCATGAACATTCAAGATATTCTGGGTGAGTAAGTCACGTAAATCATTGGCGCCGTCAGAGGGATATTCGTGTGTTTTATACGAAAAAAAAAATATTTTCCTCTCAAAATTTCCCAAACTTCATTGAGGTAGGTACATGAAAAAATTTTTTTTGTGAGAAATGTCATCCTGTTTGAAGTTGACAGGACGCTTTAAACGCTACTGAGTTGTAATTTGAGTAGTCATACTAATTAGCTCTTCGAGTGTCGTACTAGATGGCAAACAAATCCATAAAGAGAAAACATATTCAATTCCATCCAGTGTCTCGTTACACCTACGTTGTTTTTATGCTGTGTTGTATTTCTGACAGAGGAAAACTTAAATACTCATAGCCCTAAGGATGGCGAAATATATTGCCGAAACTTTGGTTGATTGAGAAATACTGGTTTTTCTATTGGAGACCCAACATCATCATACATATATAGTGAATATGATTGGATATTTGCAAAAGATATCAATTCAATAGTACAGAGTTGAACTAACCAACTGGATTTTTCATGAGGTCATAGAGATCTAGTTATGTCTAATCGCTCTATTTTTGGTTCAGTATTCTTCCCTTTTCTCTCCGAAGTAGTAAACCCTATACAGGCTCATTCTCAGTGGATGGCACATTAGACGTTTCTGGCGAACCAGTCAACGGATCACTTTGAAAATTTGATGAGGAGCATATTCGAACATTTTTCACCCTACTAAAAACTCTTTCTTTAAACATTCCCGACATAATCAAATATCGTATGGGGATACCATGTACGAGGAACATTTTCACAAATAAATGCTCATAAGACCTGAACTTGATAGTCAGGTATAGGTTTGATAAACATAGATGGAAGCAAATTTCAGCAGCTATCTAAATTTTCAATAATATACAGAGTGTTCCATTATAAATAATTAACTTTCAGTGGCTCTTTCAAACAAACGACATCACTGTATTTTTTTACAACCCTGTATTGAAGTAACAAAGATGAGGCTGAAATATGGGAAGCTCCCAAGTATCACCTGAATCCAAATCGAATTTCGATATCATAGAATTTCTCAACTTGGAGATATCAGCATTTTCAGAGGTCATGATATTTATTTCGAAGACGGCAACAGATAGGTATGGGGAAATATCAAGAAAACTTATAGGGACATTATTGGAGATTCCTAAAATGATATATTATATACAGGGCGTACCATTCAAAAAATCAAAGTTACTACTACTTTCTAATAGAAGTGGCAACACCGCATTTCCGAAATATAATTCCGAATATAATTTTCAAAGTTATCCGTTGTCTGGTTCACCAGAAACATCTAATGTGGCATCCACCGTGAATCAGCCTGTATAGCGTGCTATTAAAAAACATGCTCTTTTTTGTAGAGGATGAAGACAGTCCTTTTTTATACATTTGGATAGTTGCATCTATCATCAGCTCTTGCTATGCGTATACTTGGGATATAAAACTAGACTGGGGACTTTTTGACTCGAAGCCTGGCGATAACAAATTTCTTCGTGAAGAAATTGTTTATTCTTCAACGGTGAGGAAATCATCTTGATGTATTCGTAGATTTTGTGACACTCATCATCGAAAATCTCACAATCTACCTATTGATTTCAGTGGTTTTATTATTTTGCAATTGTTGAAGATTTTATCCTGAGATTTGGGTGGGCGATTTTGATATCGATGACAGAAATGGGATATGCGTTAGAAAATTCAATGGTGACGGTTTTGGCACCGCTCGAAGTGTTCAGGTGAGTTCTTATAATCTTCCTCTCTACTTGTGAGATAATGATAATGATAGTGAGAAGTTTCATTTCTGTTGAATCGTTGAAGATAATTCTGAAACTTGCATAAATATATGGAAATATACAGAAATACTTCATTGTGAATCTGCCAGAGCCTTTAGAAGATAGAAATGGAAGAATAGGAAATTTCTGAGCCGAGGAAACTTACCATGAAAAACTTTCTCACTACGCTCGGCTATGACATTCCAGCTATCAGCCTCTGAATTCAATCAACTACTTTGCTCCTAGAAATGATGTGACGTCTTGGTTATTTCAACCGATAATAGCAATGCCAGTCTTGTCAATTCCTGATTCTAACAAATCATTCATATTTATAAAACTTTATCTACATGAACTGCCAAAACTAGATAGTACTCACCTACGTTGATTTCCTCGGACCATCTTATGTGTTGTGTAATTACTTCAAAACCAAAGACATTAAAACACACTGTGATTATAAATAAATGTATGAAACATACAGATCAGACCTACTTACAAACACAATATGTATAGTAGCTAAACTCAAAGCAAGATTGAATTAAGGAAAGTGATTGACAAGGTGGGTCGAAAAAGAGATGATCAAATATATTCATCAACAAGATAGAAACAATGATTGAGAAGTATTTTTTTCATATTCATTTCATTGTTTTTCAACATATTCGGGTTCAGGCATTGACTAAGTTGCCTAAGTAAAAACAATATACTGGACAGCCTTGTACTAAGTCTGTCTATGTGGTGTGTCCAATTCAGGCAATCATCTATAACAACACCAAGCAATTCACAGTGATTACCTACCGTAATTTGGTTATTACTTGAAATAACTAGGTTTTGAGACTTCCCTGTTCAATTGAAGATTATTTGCAGAAAACCAATTTTCTGCTTCGACCATTATTGATTCTGCATGTTCAAGAAGGAGTAAAATGTCCTTATTGGAAGTAATGAAAGACCTATCATCCGCAAAGATGAAAATCTCACACTTTGTCATCATATGGAAGCATAGGTTATTTATGTATATTATGAAAAGCAGTGGACCCAAAACAGATCCTTGGGAAACAGCGTGTATAATATTTTTCATCTCAGATTCAGAATTATTCGATAAGTAGACAAATTGGTTTCTACAGTCCAAGTAAAACTTGAATAATTTCATTGGCGTTCCTCTTATGCCATAAAATGCAAGTTTTTCTAATAAGAGCTCATGGGAAACACAGTCGAGAGCTCTCACACATGGTCAATAATGAATTTCGTGGCCTTCCAAATCCTCGACTATGCTTTCCAAGATCTCAAGGAGTGCTTGTGTTGTAGATTTATTACTCCGAAAGCCAAATTGGGCTGGGTGAAAAAGTAATAATCTGACTTTCAATAGTATCAATTACTTCAGCAAAAGTTGCAATTATGGATATTGGCAGAAAATTATCAACCTCACCAGCATCATCTTTTTTGTGTATGGGTACAACTTTTGCAATTTTGAAGGCACCAGGAAATATACCCTGAGAGAAGTAATCAATCAAGAGAAGTATTTCTTTTGTTTGTTAGTTCTTGACCAACCCACTTAACGGGTGGACGAATATTAGAATGACACGTTTTCAAGGAAAAAATATCTTCTACTATACTTGTGTATGTATCAATTACCCATCAAGCCATATTATCAACATCATGATCAATATCGAAAAAAATTGACCAATTGATGTTTTCAATAGATGTTTTGAATTTCCGCAAACCATCATCAGATTCTTCTATTTACGGGAGTGGTTTTTTTTTATCTGTGGACAACACGAAAGGGAAACCTATAATGTTCGAGGAACATCGTGTTAGCCAGCGGTGGAATTTTGGGAAAGGAGGAAGGTGTTGGAATTTTTCTTGAATGTTTGGAGGTTGTAAGCATCAGGAAAGACTTCACTAGGCAAAGAATTCCACAACTTTGCCGTTCTATTGATGAATGATGCTTGGTATAGCGATGTTCGACAGGTCTCGAGCCTGACAGTGTAGGGGTGACCAGCTTGAGCTCGTCTGGTTTGTCTACTAGGAATCGCGCGTGGTGGCATAATAGATGATATTTCCGTTGAGCACCGACCGTGAAAGTACCTATAAAAAAGGCAAAGATCGCCGACCTTTCTACGATGATCTAGAGAGGGCAATGATTTGGTGAGTGTTGTGTCATCGACTAGGCGAATAGCTCTCTTCTGAATTGAATCTGAGAGCTTAAGCGTATGTTTGGGGGCTGAGCTCCAAACATGTGAACAGTACTCCAGGACAGGTCGAATTTGTGCTTTGTAGATCATAAGCAGTTGCTGGGATGTGAAGTATCTCTTAGAAGCATTATTGCTCACTATTTTTTCGAGTGTTAGGTATTGTCCCTTATGATGATGACTAGTCTAAGTATTAAAAATGTATTGTGACGTACCTAAACAAAAACTGTTGTGTGCCTTTTGTAACATAACTGTTTTCTGTAAAATTTTTTGGAGGTGAATAAATATTTTATCTTATCTTATCTTATGATCAGCCATGCATGGTTCATAAACTCCAACCTGTCCTTCTTTCTCATCGATATTTGTGATAATATTATCGATATAGGTAACCGAATATTGGAATCATGCCAAATGAGCTACACAAGTCCAAAAATTGTGTCAAATGTAATGATTGAATTTTGAAGTTCAAATTGGAATCTCCAACCAGTATAATTTTGAATCTGCTCCGTGTTAGATCTGTCAGGACATGTTCAATATCATCGAAATATTTCTGGAGGTCAATAGAACCAGGTGATCTATATGTAACCTCGACAATGATTTTCGATTTTAATTCATCGCAATATTTTGAAACAATATTTTTTAAAGTAATAGAATTCTTGACAAAAATGAAAACACCATCTCTGTCATAGAACTTTCTACAAAAAAAAGTTGCAAGGGAAAAATCATTGATATTGATAGTTTTCAAAATAGGATCTGAAGTAGGGGTGGCGTCGGTATAGACCACCCCCACCCCTCCACTTTTCCACAGTCGAGTGAGCATCAAACACAACATATGCGACTTCGCCAAAACACATCAAACCCAACATGTGCGACTTCGCCAAAACGCATCAAACCCAAATGTAACACAACCGCAAATGTGGCTAACCTACCTTGATGAGCCGAGTCGGTAGCATACCTAACCTATCTAAAATAGTTCCACCAGCCAGGGGCGTACCTAACCTATCTAATAACCCCACCAGGGTCGTACCTAACCTATCTAATGGCCCCACCAGGGTCGTACGAACCCCCATAAATATTTTCGGGGGGTACACAGGTCCACATCCCCAATGACCCGCCCCACACCGTTTCAATGTCCCACCCCGACCTACAACATACGTCATGCGTCATACGGTGAAACGTCAAAACGATGAAACGTCAAAACGATGAAACGTCAAAACGACGAAACGTCAAAACGACGAAACGTCAAAACAACGAAACGTCAAAGCGATGAAACGTCAATCGGCATCGAGATTTTCGGGGGGTACACAGGTCCACATCCCCAATGACCCGCCCCACACCGTTTCAATGTCCCACCCCGACCTACAACATACGTCATGCGTCATACGGTGAAACGTCAAAACGATGAAACGTCAAAACGATGAAACGTCAAAACGACGAAACGTCAAAACGACGAAACGTCAAAACAACGAAACGTCAAAGCGATGAAACGTCAATCGGCATCGAGATTTTCGGGGGGTACACAGGTCCACATCCCCAATGACCCGCCCCACACCGTTTCAATGTCCCACCCCGACCTACAACATACGTCATGCGTCATACGGTGAAACGTCAAAACGATGAAACGTCAAAACGATGAAACGTCAAAACGACGAAACGTCAAAACGACGAAACGTCAAAACAACGAAACGTCAAAGCGATGAAACGTCAATCGGCATCGAGATTTTCGGGGGGTACACAGGTCCACATCCCCAATGACCCGCCCCACACCGTTTCAATGTCCCACCCCGACCTACAACATACGTCATGCGTCATACGGTGAAACGTCAAAACGATGAAACGTCAAAACGATGAAACGTCAAAACGACGAAACGTCAAAACGACGAAACGTCAAAACAACGAAACGTCAAAGCGATGAAACGTCAATCGGCATCGAGATTTTCGGGGGTACACAGGTCCACATCCCCAATGACCCGCCCCACACCGTTTCAATGTCCCACCCCGACCTACAACATACGTCATGCGTCATACGGTAAAACGTCAAAACGATGAAACGCCAAAACGATGAATAGGTCATTAGGTATTTTCAAATCAGCGGCGTAGGCAGTAGGGGTGGCGTCGGTATAGACCACCCCCACCCCTCCACTTTTCCACAGTCGAGTGAGCATCAAACACAACATATGCGACTTCGCCAAAACACATCAAACCCAACATGTGCGACTTCGCCAAAACGCATCAAACCCAAATGTAACACAACCGCAAATGTGGCTAACCTACCTTGATGAGCCGAGTCGGTAGCATACCTAACCTATCTAAAATAGTTCCACCAGCCAGGGGCGTACCTAACCTATCTAATAACCCCACCAGGGTCGTACCTAACCTATCTAATGGCCCCACCAGGGTCGTACGAACCCCCATAAATATTTTCGGGGGGTACACAGGTCCACATCCCCAATGACCCGCCCCACACCGTTTCAATGTCCCACCCCGACCTACAACATACGTCATGCGTCATACGGTGAAACGTCAAAACGATGAAACGTCAAAACGATGAAACGTCAAAACGACGAAACGTCAAAACGACGAAACGTCAAAACAACGAAACGTCAAAGCGATGAAACGTCAATCGGCATCGAGATTTTCGGGGGGTACACAGGTCCACATCCCCAATGACCCGCCCCACACCGTTTCAATGTCCCACCCCGACCTACAACATACGTCATGCGTCATACGGTGAAACGTCAAAACGATGAAACGTCAAAACGATGAAACGTCAAAACGACGAAACGTCAAAACGACGAAACGTCAAAACAACGAAACGTCAAAGCGATGAAACGTCAATCGGCATCGAGATTTTCGGGGGGTACACAGGTCCACATCCCCAATGACCCGCCCCACACCGTTTCAATGTCCCACCCCGACCTACAACATACGTCATGCGTCATACGGTGAAACGTCAAAACGATGAAACGTCAAAACGATGAAACGTCAAAACGACGAAACGTCAAAACGACGAAACGTCAAAACAACGAAACGTCAAAGCGATGAAACGTCAATCGGCATCGAGATTTTCGGGGGGTACACAGGTCCACATCCCCAATGACCCGCCCCACACCGTTTCAATGTCCCACCCCGACCTACAACATACGTCATGCGTCATACGGTGAAACGTCAAAACGATGAAACGTCAAAACGATGAAACGTCAAAACGACGAAACGTCAAAACGACGAAACGTCAAAACAACGAAACGTCAAAGCGATGAAACGTCAATCGGCATCGAGATTTTCGGGGGTACACAGGTCCACATCCCCAATGACCCGCCCCACACCGTTTCAATGTCCCACCCCGACCTACAACATACGTCATGCGTCATACGGTAAAACGTCAAAACGATGAAACGCCAAAACGATGAATAGGTCATTAGGTATTTTCAAATCAGCGGCGTGGTTGTGAATTTTGAGTGTCCTTTTCCTCAGGAAACGAGCATGAACTATTATATCGAATGATTTCCCGAAACAGATGATGAAATATTGTTATTCTAGGATTTCACTTTCAGCGTAGAGAAAATATGTCGACGTCTGCTTTCGTTGAAGGTGGACTCGCACTTTCTGATGAGAAGCGATCTATAATTACGTCAGAAAGAATACGACGCGTCAGAGATGTCTGTATGGAATTCATATTGATAAGGTCGAATAAGCAAGCGAATTGATTACGTTTTGTTTCCGAGTACAAAAACAATGTGTGACAATCAGAGTGGGAGAGATAGCGATAACCGCTCGTATTCAATACCTTCAGACAATTATCGTTACAGTGTTGTCTTATGTTACAAATTATCCGATAATATAACAATCTATGTTGCCATTTATAAATGCATTACCATCGTTCCAGAGATACGCTTCAATATGATTGTTATAAAAATATGTAATGTACAGATTATAGGTAATTAACTTAAAAAACGTCAAATCACGCACCCGTCACGTATCTTTGACGCAGTCGAACATTTCTTACCACATTTCCTCTATTGAATACACGTGGAAGTACTCCCTTTAGGCTCCAAAACTTCTACCTTCATTCCATCCGTCAACAAATGATAGTAGTCACAAGAAACCAACAGTGAACCCCCACTCCTTCTTCATACAATGCCACAGCTGAAATTTTTTCTGAGGTTGGTATAACTTGCAAAAATTTTGAATATAAGTAGTCGAGAGCGAATACCTTTTTGAATTATGGAAAAAATCAAGTTCTTCTATGGTGCGACAGCAGTGAACAGAATCAAACAATTACATGTCAGTGACGAGTTCAAGATATTAATCGAACAATGGTATCATGATCAAAAGATATCATGCTATATACTATATATCGACGAGAAGCCAACATCGTTTGCTTTGATATCAAGAATGGACTTTGATCCTTTGAAGCAACATAGCAATCCAAAAACACTCAATTTAATCTATACGTTGAAGGAACATCGAAGAAAAGGATATGCTGCAAAATTAGTCTTACATATCAAAAAAATCATTCAATTTTCTACTTTTTCATCTAATACAGCATCAGAAACATTGTTTATGAAATGTAAATGTATTAATCATGGGGAAATGAATGGCTGTGTAATGTTCAGATGTCCATAATAAATATATAAAGGTTTTCACGTTTATCATTTACCTTCATCATCCATATATTCGAATGGAAGATTCATTTGTGGAAGGTATCTCGAATCAGTATTTAGCAGTGATTTTCTCAAGTCCAATTATATCGTTATTCATATCTACGTCTGTGGAAAATAGTTATTGTATATTCTGCAAATTATTATATGAGAACAATGTCGTTACAGTTTTCGGAAAAGACGCATTTACTGTGATCTGAATTCGAACGTCTCGGACCTTATGAAATCATTTCATTTTATTCGTGAGATGTGTTATATAATATAGAGGGTGCAACCAGAGTGAAGTGTTCAGGTTTAGATTTCCAAAAAGACGGTAAGTGGCTTCTTTTCTGCATTTCAGATCGTGACGTTTTTTTGATGAATAATACACAGTGAAATATGCTGGCTTATTTATCATCGGTTCGAATTTTTGGTGTACTGTTTCTGCCAGCCCTCCAAAATATGTTAAATTCCCACGCGTTTCGCGAAATGGCCTTCGGGCTATCGTATTCGAAAAAGGCAGTCTTGGATAGGAAAACTATATTCAAATGACACGAAAATCTTGATTTCGAGACGTATTTGAAATATAATAATTATGATATAATTAGTCACAGAACTACATTTGAAAAATTGATACTTTTCAATTTCGAATTCAATCTCGAGGATAAAGTAGAGGTATTCATCAATTTCCTAAATAATAGTCGGTTAGTAATACAAGGTGTTACGTGAACTTATAATAGTTTAGTTTTGTGTGTAGTTAGTAAGAATTTTTTCGAAAAACGTAAAATTCTTGATACAGTCTTTCGTTAATGGTTTTTGTTTTCAAATTAGAATTGTAATGAACTCAGGGTATGGGAAGAATATACAAGGACTTCAAATAGTATTACAATATATTCAAAAATAGGATTTGAGTTTATACAAAAGTATGTACAGTGACATATAGTTATAAAGAACGTCGACATTCAGAAAAAATAATCAAACTTTCTGCAGGTACACCTGGAAAAATAAAATTGCTTCTCATCGTGAGATCAATAACATATAGATAAAGATTACAGAAACAAATATGAACGAAACAGATACACGAGGTGAAACATAACATGGTACCAACAAATATCAACGTAACAATATGTCGAGAAACACCATTCGAGATGGTAACGAAAAATACATATACATATATCAAAGGTATACATGGTTGTCAAAATATAGGTTTTCGGCATCTTTCTATAATAGCATAAACACTGACGGCTAGCTAAGGATGGCTCTTTTGCATAAGATTTTCGGCATCTTTTTATGACAGCATAAACACTGAATTAATATGGCTCTTTCTGCATAAGTTTGTTTTGGCATCTTTTTCTATGACAGTATGAATACTGAATTTATGGCTCTTTTTTCATTAGATGATAATGACTTTGATGAAATGAATAGTTGCTAATTATAGGGATAGGGTAAGGGGTGGGGATTGGCTTATAATGAGGGAAGGTGTGTTGCTTTTTTTTGAAAGTGGAAAGCTCCCCAAAAGGCCTACCTTAACCACTATTCTGAAGATTTTGGTTGAATAACTCGTAAGAACAGACGACTGTTCTCATTAGGTTACTGGATAATGCCTCTTTTTATAATATCGGGTCTTTTTCTCAAGTATTCAACCAAAAACTTCATATTTTTAGCCGTGAAAACGGCTGATTTTGTACTCAAATCCTTTGTTAACTTTTATTCTTGAGGTTTTGATTTTTTGAAACCATATGGTATGGAGGTGTTGTCAGATTGAAATTGACGTTTCAAACATACAGGCTCGTACTTTTTACGGGTAGGGACAGTAATAACATTGTGCTCTTTTGTGCGTCTTATTTGTTGACTCACAATTTCAACAGGAGGTCCAGGGTTTAAAATCATGTTTTTTATGGCGTCAAAATTTATTATTTGAGATGCCGCATAATTGAGAGAAATGCCTTTAACTTTGCAGATGATTTTGTACTCTTGATCTTTAATACTATAAAGTGTAAACGAATAATTTTTCGGACCAGCTGATACGAATTCTGTGATATAAGAACCAGGACCGTAACTTTCTAATTCGTCGGTCATGTCACCGATAAATTGTCCCGTGGGAATGTCATATTCCCCTGATTTGGATACATAGATGACAGAGTCGGTGTCATAATATAAAACTCGATTGCCCAGTTGTTCTAAATAACTGTAGAGTTTCAGGCGAGCCAATGCTGTGACATAGGCAGCAATAACTACATTCACCGTGGATAAACAATCGAAACTTTCATTTTTATATTCCCAGTTGACAATAAGGGTGTCTTCGTTGATGGGTAAAACAGTATTTATAACACGAGAAGGATCAGTCATCATTTTGAAAAATTCAGCAGGCTGATTAACAATGGATGTCTTGGGCTGATTTTCACGTTGACCGAACTTGCCCCAAAACGAATTCAACATGAGCTTAGCCAATGACCTCAGTCCGGGATTATCGGTGATTTTAGAAAAGTCCAAAAGAATATCCTCCCGCTGTAAAAATTCCTCAATGTACCGTTGCTTCTCCGCATCACTACTACAATACTTTGGCCAATTTGATGACTCTTGTTTGACCTTGATGAATTTGTTCATCATGTCGGTGAATAAACCGGCCACGTTCTCACCAAATTGAACAGTATCATAGGACCAAATTTCTTTGGTCTCAAGAATACGATAACCCAACTCAACGGCTTTCACAACCTCTTCTACCACCCATGAACCAGTTAATGCACGTTCTTCATCAGAATGTTGGCAACTATGAGAATTGTAGCTTTCACCACATGTCCGACAAAGAACAAACATCAATTTGTTGTTCATTTTTTGTGGTAAAACAGGGTGAAATAGGTGTTGAGGAGGAAGTATCGTACACTTTATGAGCCCAGATATGGATGAGAGAGAAACAGCACATTCTTCTTCACCAACAAGTACTTTGGGATGACCAATATACAGGGTGTGACAAAAATATACGGAGCGAATCAGTTATGGAATGTACCAGGAGGAGGAATAAATATTTTCATGTCAGGTAGAAGGCATCAGAAATACAAGATCTTTCAAAAATATACAGAATTAATCAGACGAGGATAAAATACGAGGTGGAAAACGAAGTAACAATACAGGCTCCTTCAGAATTCAATTCGATATAATTTTCAATAAATTGCTAAGGTGAAACATTCAAAGTGAAACAATCAGAAATTACATTTCATGGTAAGAGTTATGAAAAAAAATATATTCAAAGGCGATAAAGTATGTGCGTAACGAATCTGAACAGAGAAAACATGCATCAATAAAGACTTTAGTATCAAGGATGAGACGAAACTTTCTTGAAATTTGGGAAGAACCTTCAGAGATATACCTGAAGATAGACAAATATATACGAGAGGATGAAAAAGGAGGCAGTGTTTGTCCACCAGTAATTCGAAATTGCGATCCTATCAAATCAGTTTGAAAAAGTAAATGTCAATTATTGGATGATTGAGGGGCATTGCGTTCTTTGAAGCCATACACCAATGAAACATAAAAACCATTTGAGCTATCAAACAATCTGTTACATGCATTTCACATTATATTAATTGTAATCAATATTTGATGTTTTTCCAAATGAAATGAAATAAATTCTAATCAATATTGTGTATTTTCATCGAAGGTTATTATTATAGATTAGCATGATAGGTGAAAAATATTTTTACCTTTAAAGAAAAACCTCAATTTTTGTTTTCAACAATATTTTTGAAGTGAACAAATATTTATCTATTTTTCTGCGGTTACCAAATTTCGATATTTTTTCATGCGTGCTATATAACCGAATCACCATCACCAAAAATCATTATTCCTGCTACACCTCGAAGACATCGAGCAATAATCAACCTTTGTGTGTGTGAACCACATCAGCTGACCAATAACAGTGAGTATTTTTATTTTTCGCTGAAAATCATTCCTTTGGTAACAATACGCGTTGTTTATAAATTATTCTCCAATTATTCAACATATATTTCAAAAATTTTTCGAGATATCTCTAAGTCATTCGATAGCAGGGTCCCATATTTAAAATCAATTCAGAGTAGATATATTTTTGTTTTTGAATAAGTTTTTGTCTGCTTATTAGTCATTATGAAATACTTCAGCAGCTTTTTACGAGGTTGAGATGTTCAGGAGAAATCACACCGTTTCATGACAATGATAGAAAAAGCTCGATATTAGATTGAATTCGATTATTTTTTCCACAGAAAATGGAACAAAACATGATCAATCAAAAGAACAAAGGCCATGATACAAAAAAAGAAGAGGACCGTCAGGAGGATATTCATCGTCAGAATGATAATCATCATCAACAACAGGAGGAACAACAACAACAGCAAGAAAAAGAAAAAAAAGAACATCAGCAGTCAATTTATGATGAGGAGGAGGATGATGATTATGATACTGATGATGAATACGAAGAAATTTGTTCATTTTGTCCTCCAGGGAGTGACCTTTGTGTTTGCCCGTGGGGGACAAAAAAGGACAAGGAGGAATTTTATTCACGTCGTCAAAAGTGTGAATTCTGTCCCTTCATGGATAAACATTGTGTTTGACCATGGGGGACAAGAATAGAAGAATTTTGTATCATGAGCAATAAATAAATCATATGAAAACATTGAGATTTTTTATTTCATCATAATTTATAGTTCTATCATAGAATAGAGAATCAATCATTATTATATTCTCTCTAGATTGATCATAATCATCATCATGTGTCAATGGGAATGCGGAATTTGCGGTGTCAGCGTCTGATAGAATTGCCATGCTGGATGCCATGAAATTCAGTGATTATTTTCGCAATATCCTACGATGTTATTTAAGTTTGTTGCAAATTTAATTTCTCTCTACCTATTCATGCGTTCATGAATACCGTGTTTGAAACAAACAGCTGTCAGACCTATTTATTGTACAACAATGATTCCCAGATTGGAATCGACAAAAATGAAGATACTCTCAACCACGGTCTCTCAATTACATCTTTTCCGATATTCTATTCAACATGATTCCTGCATTTCGGTATATCGATGGACACATATACTTTTTTCACCGAGAATACCTATCACAAATACAGCGAATATACAAGAAGACCCTGACGTGAAACGTCGAAAACGTTAAGCGTCATACGGCGAAACGTCAAAACGACGAAACGTCAAAACGACGAAACGTCAAAACGACGAAACGTCAAAACGACGAAACGTCAAAACGACGAAACGTCAAAACGACGAAACGTCAAAACGACGAAACGTCAAAACGACGAAACGTCAAAACGATGACACGTCAAAACGAGGAAAGTCGGGGTGGGCCATTGAAACGGTGTGGGGCGGGTCATTGGGGAGGTGGACCTGTGTACCCCTTGAAATATGTCCCTATCTCCATATGTACTTCAAGGCTAAATGATTATAAATAGATAAATAGTACGGTTTCTTATGGTAAATTGAAACAAATATCATCAAAGTCGCGGCCTTTTCGATTGGAGTCAACCTGTTTTTGGTTTATGAAATATGATATCGGGCTTGTGGTTCGCGATGGACTTTGGACTATAAATATCGACGCATATATGATTTCTGTCATTATCTCCCGTGTTTTCGATGAGTAGTGCTCTCAATTCTTGTTATCAATTTTCAATTTTGAATCAAGTACTTTGCTTACATTTCACCCACACATTTTCTCATTTTTGTATATGAAGTCTTTGTTTTGAAACCTTCATCTCATAGTTTATTCAGATAGCCATTGGTACTATTGTGCGTGTTCAGTCCGAATTCCAATATTTTCCTGGTTTTTCGAAATTTTTCGATATTTTTGAAAAAATTTATTTTTTGAGTTTTTGAGTAAAGATGGAGAAATTCGTGATTGTGAAAGATGTCCTCAGCAGAAATCGACGTTTTGGTGTACAGGCTCGTACTTTGGAGTTCAAACTTACACCGATACCTCAGGGTAAGGAACCAGTGGGGTGGGTGAGGGAAGCTATCACCGAAATTGTTTTGAATGGAACAGAGGGTGTGGAGTCGACAGATAAGGTAGGCTTTACCTTCTGTTCCAAAGATTTCGCGAGAGGTCCAGGGTGGATTTCTTTCAAAAACGCATCAGATGTCTCGGTGGATGATATTTTTTCGAAAATATCGTCCATCTATCAGTCGAATTCTTGTGGCTTGAACACCGAGACCTTCTGTCTCGGAGTTACAACCGTGAAGATGCCAAAGGGCAAAGGTTCTGATCGAAGTCGCCGGCATAACACCTTCGAAGAGGAATGTAACAAGCGTCGGGGTATCATTGTCATTAAAAATAATGATAATTTGTGTCTTCCCCGAGCACTTGTCGTGGCTCAGGCATACGCTGATAAAGACCCCAAATTTAATGATGTACGACGGAACATCAGGAAATTGCAGAACCAAAGGGCTCTGCAATTAATGACTGATGCTGCAGTTTTAGTACCCACAGAAGGGTGTAGTATTCCTGAGCTACATCAATTTCAGAAGCATCTCTCCAACTATAAAATAACTGTATACCAATATGGAACCAAGGGTCGTGATTTGTTATTCGAAGGTGATGGTTCTGGCCCATCGTTGAATTTATTGTTTCATGAGGGGCACTATAACGTAATCATTTCTCTAACTGCAGCTTTCTGCTGTATTTATTACTGTGAGGAATGTCATATTCCATTTGATCACAAGGAAAAACATCGGTGCGGTGGTACTTGTTTTTCATGTCGTACTTCGCCAGCATGTCCCAATGACCAATTGAAAATTGCCTGTGAGTCTTGCAAAAGGTCTTTTCGTGGTCAAGTGTGTTTCGAGAACCATATTCGTAATAAAATCTGCGATTCGATAAGGCGCTGTGAAGACTGTTTCAAAATTGTTACAAATACCAGAACACATACCTGTGGAGAGATCTTCTGCAAGGTGTGCAACGAACATTGCCCGGCTGATCACCTTTGCTTCATTCAACCAGACCTAAAGAACCCTCAAACTAACGATCTCTTATTCATATTTTATGATCTGGAGACTCGTCAGGAGAGCATACAGCCTGATGGTTCGCTTCTTCATGAACCCAATTTGTGTGTTTTTCGCCAATGCTGTGATGTTTGCATAGATACCGATCAACAAATTTGTAAAAAATGTGGCGTTCGTCTTCAAATACTCAAGTGTAACGACCCCATTTCACCGTTTGTTCACCATGTATTGACAATGAGGAAAAAATTCAAAAATATTGTTGTACTAGCTCACAATGGTGGGGGTTTTGATAACCAATTCATTCTCAATTATATTCTAACTAAGACCGACCTTACTCCGGATCTCATCACACGGGGAACCAAAATCATATCTATGGTAGTCGGGAATGTGAAATTTTTGGATTCTCTGAATTATTTCCCAATGGCTTTGGCAAAACTTCCCAAATCATTCGGTTTCACAGAACTGAAGAAGGGTTACTTTCCCCACCTATTCAATAAAGTGGAAAATCAAAATTATGTTGGACCGCTTCCTTCTCTCGAATTCTATTCCCCGGATAATCTAGTCCCAGAGGCTCGTTCTTCCCTCATAAAATGGCACTCTGAAAGAGTCGCTGAAAATTATATTTTCGATTTCTCCCGAGAAATAATAGACTATTGTATTTCGGATGTTGATATACTGACCAAAGCCTGTCTCAAATTTCGTAAACTTATGTTGACCGAAACTAATGTTTGTCCATTCACAGAAGCCGTAACGATTGCCTCAACATGCAATAAAGTATTTCGCAGGAATTTCCTCAAACCAAATACCATCGGAATCATTCCCAAGGGTGGTTACAGACACCGTGACAATCAGTCTGTGATAGCCACCCAATGGTTGCTTTGGGAGGAAAAACAGCGAAATATAAAAATTCAACAAGCATGTCGTTCTTCTGAGGCATTGATAGGCAGTCTGAAAGTTGATGGTTATTCTGCAGAAACCAATCAGGTTTTCGAGTTCCAGGGATGTTTTTTTCATGGATGTCCGAGATGTTTCGATCATCAGAGAGATACCCCTCTCAAAAATTGTCCTTCTGAAACAATGGATCATCGTTATGATGCAACTATTGCTAAAATCAATAAAATTAAATCTTTGGGTTATGAGGTCGTCGAAAAGTGGGAATGTGATTTTCGCCGCGAACTTTCAGAGGAAATTAAAAAATTCACCGAAAATCACCCTCTCATGAAAAATCTCCCCCTTGACCCACGAGATGCTTTTTATGGAGGACGGACAGGAAATATCGTCAAATATTACAAGGCCAAGGAGGGTGAAGAAATCAAATACGTCGATGTTTGCTCTTTGTATCCTTGGGTATGTAAATATGGAAAATTTCCTGTTGGTCATCCCAAAGTACTTGTTGGTGAAGAAGAATGTGCTGTTTCTCTCTCATCCATATCTGGACTCATAAAGTGTACGATACTTCCTCCTCAACACCTATTTCACCCTGTTTTACCACAAAAAATGAACAACAAATTGATGTTTGTTCTTTGTCGGACATGTGGTGAAAGCTACAATTCTCATAGTTGCCAACATTCTGATGAAGAACGTGCATTAACTGGTTCATGGGTGGTAGAAGAAATTTGGTCCTATGATACTGTTCAATTTGGTGAGAACGTGGCCGGTTTATTCACCGACATGATGAACAAATTCATCAAGGTCAAACAAGAGTCATCAAATTGGCCAAAGTATTGTAGTAGTGATGCGGAGAAGCAACGGTACATTGAGGAATTTTTACAGCGGGGGGATATTCTTTTGGACTTTTCTAAAATCACCGATAATCCCGGACTGAGGTCATTGGCTAAGCTCATGTTGAATTCGTTTTGGGGCAAGTTCGGTCAACGTGAAAATCAGCCCAAGACATCCATTGTTAATCAGCCTGCTGAATTTTTCAAAATGATGACTGATCCTTCTCGTGTTATAAATACTGTTTTACCCATCAACGAAGACACCCTTATTGTCAACTGGGAATATAAAAATGAAAGTTTCGATTGTTTATCCACGGTGAATGTAGTTATTGCTGCCTATGTCACAGCATTGGCTCGCCTGAAACTCTACAGTTATTTAGAACAACTGGGCAATCGAGTTTTATATTATGACACCGACTCTGTCATCTATGTATCCAAATCAGGGGAATATGACATTCCCACGGGACAATTTATCGGTGACATGACCGACGAATTAGAAAGTTACGGTCCTGGTTCTTATATCACAGAATTCGTATCAGCTGGTCCGAAAAATTATTCGTTTACACTTTATAGTATTAAAGATCAAGAGTACAAAATCATCTGCAAAGTTAAAGGCATTTCTCTCAATTATGCGGCATCTCAAATAATAAATTTTGACGCCATAAAAAACATGATTTTAAACCCTGGACCTCCTGTTGAAATTGTGAGTCAACAAATAAGACGCACAAAAGAGCACAATGTTATTACTGTCCCTACCCGTAAAAAGTACGAGCCTGTATGTTTGAAACGTCAATTTCAATCTGACAACACCTCCATACCATATGGTTTCAAAAAATCAAAACCTCAAGAATAAAAGTTAACAAAGGATTTGAGTACAAAATCAGCCGTTTTCACGGCTAAAAATATGAAGTTTTTGGTTGAATACTTGAGAAAAAGACCCGATATTATAAAAAGAGGCATTATCCAGTAACCTAATGAGAACAGTCGTCTGTTCTTACGAGTTATTCAACCAAAATCTTCAGAATAGTGGTTAAGGTAGGCCTTTTGGGGAGCTTTCCACTTTCAAAAAAAAGCAACACACCTTCCCTCATTATAAGCCAATCCCCACCCCTTACCCTATCCCTATAATTAGCAACTATTCATTTCATCAAAGTCATTATCATCTAATGAAAAAAGAGCCATAAATTCAGTATTCATACTGTCATAGAAAAAGATGCCAAAACAAACTTATGCAGAAAGAGCCATATTAATTCAGTGTTTATGCTGTCATAAAAAGATGCCGAAAATCTTATGCAAAAGAGCCATCCTTAGCTAGCCGTCAGTGTTTATGCTATTATAGAAAGATGCCGAAAACCTATATTTTGACAACCATGTATACCTTTGATATATGTATATGTATTTTTCGTTACCATCTCGAATGGTGTTTCTCGACATATTGTTACGTTGATATTTGTTGGTACCATGTTATGTTTCACCTCGTGTATCTGTTTCGTTCATATTTGTTTCTGTAATCTTTATCTATATGTTATTGATCTCACGATGAGAAGCAATTTTATTTTTCCAGGTGTACCTGCAGAAAGTTTGATTATTTTTTCTGAATGTCGACGTTCTTTATAACTATATGTCACTGCACATACTTTTGTATAAACTCAAATCCTATTTTTGAATATATTGTAATACTATTTGAAGTCCTTGTATATTCTTCCCATACCCTGAGTTCATTACAATTCTAATTTGAAAACAAAAACCATTAACGAAAGACTGTATCAAGAATTTTACGTTTTTCGAAAAAATTCTTACTAACTACACACAAAACTAAACTATTATAAGTTCACGTAACACCTTGTATTACTAACCGACTATTATTTAGGAAATTGATGAATACCTCTACTTTATCCTCGAGATTGAATTCGAAATTGAAAAGTATCAATTTTTCAAATGTAGTTCTGTGACTAATTATATCATAATTATTATATTTCAAATACGTCTCGAAATCAAGATTTTCGTGTCATTTGAATATAGTTTTCCTATCCAAGACTGCCTTTTTCGAATACGATAGCCCGAAGGCCATTTCGCGAAACGCGTGGGAATTTAACATATTTTGGAGGGCTGGCAGAAACAGTACACCAAAAATTCGAACCGATGATAAATAAGCCAGCATATTTCACTGTGTATTATTCATCAAAAAAACGTCACGATCTGAAATGCAGAAAAGAAGCCACTTACCGTCTTTTTGGAAATCTAAACCTGAACACTTCACTCTGGTTGCACCCTCTATATTATATAACACATCTCACGAATAAAATGAAATGATTTCATAAGGTCCGAGACGTTCGAATTCAGATCACAGTAAATGCGTCTTTTCCGAAAACTGTAACGACATTGTTCTCATATAATAATTTGCAGAATATACAATAACTATTTTCCACAGACGTAGATATGAATAACGATATAATTGGACTTGAGAAAATCACTGCTAAATACTGATTCGAGATACCTTCCACAAATGAATCTTCCATTCGAATATATGGATGATGAAGGTAAATGATAAACGTGAAAACCTTTATATATTTATTATGGACATCTGAACATTACACAGCCATTCATTTCCCCATGATTAATACATTTACATTTCATAAACAATGTTTCTGATGCTGTATTAGATGAAAAAGTAGAAAATTGAATGATTTTTTTGATATGTAAGACTAATTTTGCAGCATATCCTTTTCTTCGATGTTCCTTCAACGTATAGATTAAATTGAGTGTTTTTGGATTGCTATGTTGCTTCAAAGGATCAAAGTCCATTCTTGATATCAAAGCAAACGATGTTGGCTTCTCGTCGATATATAGTATATAGCATGATATCTTTTGATCATGATACCATTGTTCGATTAATATCTTGAACTTGTCACTGACATGTAATTGTTTGATTCTGTTCACTGCTGTCGCACCATAGAAGAACTTGATTTTTTCCATAATTCAAAAAGGTATTCGCTCTCGACTACTTATATTCAAAATTTTTGCAAGTTATACCAACCTCAGAAAAAATTTCAGCTGTGGCATTGTATGAAGAAGGAGTGGGGGTTCACTGTTGGTTTCTTGTGACTACTATCATTTGTTGACGGATGGAATGAAGGTAGAAGTTTTGGAGCCTAAAGGGAGTACTTCCACGTGTATTCAATAGAGGAAATGTGGTAAGAAATGTTCGACTGCGTCAAAGATACGTGACGGGTGCGTGATTTGACGTTTTTTAAGTTAATTACCTATAATCTGTACATTACATATTTTTATAACAATCATATTGAAGCGTATCTCTGGAACGATGGTAATGCATTTATAAATGGCAACATAGATTGTTATATTATCGGATAATTTGTAACATAAGACAACACTGTAACGATAATTGTCTGAAGGTATTGAATACGAGCGGTTATCGCTATCTCTCCCACTCTGATTGTCACACATTGTTTTTGTACTCGGAAACAAAACGTAATCAATTCGCTTGCTTATTCGACCTTATCAATATGAATTCCATACAGACATCTCTGACGCGTCGTATTCTTTCTGACGTAATTATAGATCGCTTCTCATCAGAAAGTGCGAGTCCACCTTCAACGAAAGCAGACGTCGACATATTTTCTCTACGCTGAAAGTGAAATCCTAGAATAACAATATTTCATCATCTGTTTCGGGAAATCATTCGATATAATAGTTCATGCTCGTTTCCTGAGGAAAAGGACACTCAAAATTCACAACCACGCCGCTGATTTGAAAATACCTAATGACCTATTCATCGTTTTGGCGTTTCATCGTTTTGACGTTTTACCGTATGACGCATGACGTATGTTGTAGGTCGGGGTGGGACATTGAAACGGTGTGGGGCGGGTCATTGGGGATGTGGACCTGTGTACCCCCCGAAAATCTCGATGCCGATTGACGTTTCATCGCTTTGACGTTTCGTTGTTTTGACGTTTCGTCGTTTTGACGTTTCGTCGTTTTGACGTTTCATCGTTTTGACGTTTCATCGTTTTGACGTTTCACCGTATGACGCATGACGTATGTTGTAGGTCGGGGTGGGACATTGAAACGGTGTGGGGCGGGTCATTGGGGATGTGGACCTGTGTACCCCCCGAAAATCTCGATGCCGATTGACGTTTCATCGCTTTGACGTTTCGTTGTTTTGACGTTTCGTCGTTTTGACGTTTCGTCGTTTTGACGTTTCATCGTTTTGACGTTTCATCGTTTTGACGTTTCACCGTATGACGCATGACGTATGTTGTAGGTCGGGGTGGGACATTGAAACGGTGTGGGGCGGGTCATTGGGGATGTGGACCTGTGTACCCCCCGAAAATCTCGATGCCGATTGACGTTTCATCGCTTTGACGTTTCGTTGTTTTGACGTTTCGTCGTTTTGACGTTTCGTCGTTTTGACGTTTCATCGTTTTGACGTTTCATCGTTTTGACGTTTCACCGTATGACGCATGACGTATGTTGTAGGTCGGGGTGGGACATTGAAACGGTGTGGGGCGGGTCATTGGGGATGTGGACCTGTGTACCCCCCGAAAATCTCGATGCCGATTGACGTTTCATCGCTTTGACGTTTCGTTGTTTTGACGTTTCGTCGTTTTGACGTTTCGTCGTTTTGACGTTTCATCGTTTTGACGTTTCATCGTTTTGACGTTTCACCGTATGACGCATGACGTATGTTGTAGGTCGGGGTGGGACATTGAAACGGTGTGGGGCGGGTCATTGGGGATGTGGACCTGTGTACCCCCCGAAAATATTTATGGGGGTTCGTACGACCCTGGTGGGGCTATTAGATAGGTTAGGTACGACCCTGGTGGGGTTATTAGATAGGTTAGGTACGCCCCTGGCTGGTGGAACTATTTTAGATAGGTTAGGTATGCTACCGACTCGGCTCATCAAGGTAGGTTAGCCACATTTGCGGTTGTGTTACATTTGGGTTTGATGCGTTTTGGCGAAGTCGCACATGTTGGGTTTGATGTGTTTTGGCGAAGTCGCATATGTTGTGTTTGATGCTCACTCGACTGTGGAAAAGTGGAGGGGTGGGGGTGGTCTATACCGACGCCACCCCTACTATCTGACAACCAATGTTCCGAGATACAACAACATTAATATTAAAATCTGATGAAAATAAATTAATTCCATCTACTTTGTTGGCAAGACCTTGCACATTTATGTGGAATAAATTGATCGTGTCTTCCTTCAAAACATTTTTGAAACAGTTCATTACAGTTATGTTGTTCTCCGATTTATCGGCAAATTGATCCTGTTGTTCGATCTCCGGTAAAAAAAAGGCTTCACGCACAACAGAATCAATTTGCCAATATACTACTGTCATCTGAAATACTTCTTTGGTTTATCATAGGAGATTCATTTGGAACTTCTTCAGACTGGAGAACGAGCATCTGAATAATTGTGGAAAATTCAGGGCAGTCCGAGATATTTCAGTGGCCCCACTGGACACTTCAGATCAAATGCTCATTGTCCGCATGATGGACGAAGAAGATGGAGTAGTCAACAGGAGGAGAAAGAAAAAGGGAAGTAAAGTGCAGGAGCCCAAATCGACATTAGAAGGGGAATCTACAGATGACATGGACTGATTGGACGGCTCATATAGGCTGAAATATTTTATTGGCGTCCTAGAAAATGACGATACGTCAAAATTCAGATGTAGGAATTGTATCTGGAAGATTGAATAAAAGTATCGATATTTTTCAAGTCATTTTTTTCATAAAAATGTTCGTCGTTGGTAAGCTTTGTCGTTGAATCATTCTATAGGGTGTTGAAAAATACAACTCTCGGTCTCATTCTGTATAACATCAAACCCAGTAGAACTTCTCATTGAAAAAATAGATAGAAAAGATAGAATCGTCTGAAACTCAACAAATAATGATTATTATATTCTGATTTCATACTAAATTGAACATGTTCACCCAGCAGCTTCAATAAGATGGATTTCAGGCGCTCTAGTGCCTAGTGAAAATGAAATGTATTCCCTATATATATATACATATATAGCCTTTATTTATTGCCGACCACAAATTTACATATACATGCACAATAAATAGTTTTGTTGACGCCATGTTTGAAAGTGTCAGTCGTTTTTCAAAATAATGTGTTCAATTTTAGAAAGTGTCAATTGAATTTCAGAATAGTCAATTTGATTTCCATCATTGTATTTCAAAACACAAATTCACCAATAATTCATAAATGGTTATATGTATTTCTGACAATGTCAAAATAATTTTCAATGGCGATCCTTTCCGATCATTTGTAGTTCAGAAGTTATAAAAAGTTCAATGTGTTTGGTCGATATTGCAGAAACTATTGGCTGGTATATTTCTTTCAGTTGGAATCCACTGAATATTTTTGTCTACAAAATGATATTATAGATGAATTCTGAAAGCAAAATATATAATAATTATCATAAATTATAATTATAATGAATACTGCTTAGATTATTAGAGACTTGTGTTGCTTTTGTCTGTACCTGCATAACTCAATGGACTATTCTGAATGCCGAATGATTTTTCCTGTAGGAATCAAATCCGTCATTCTGGAATACAACTGGCAACTTCCGAAATTTAACTCTCTTATTCTAAAATCCAATATTTTCTGAAATATTAAGTGTCCACTTTGTGATTCGTTTGTAACATTGTAACATGTGTATTCCTTCATTTCAGCGAATCTATATCAAATCAAGCCACTCCTTCCTCTCTGACAACACAACAGTTGAGGATGTGATCTCCGAACAATACTTTTCTTTTTCTTCATCTACTCACACGAACTTTCGATTTTCTCAGTGTATCTTGCTTGATGAAGGCATCTGTATTTCCTGACGATCCAGAGGTGCCGCTTTGCGATTTAGAGAAGTTTCTCCCCAAAGAACCTCCGATCACTCTCGATTTGGCCCTAACCCGTACATACTGCTCTAGTGTGGATCTAACATAACAGTGCAAAATCAAAACATTGAAATCGGCCGTGTGCATACACAAGCATTCTATGCTATCATAACAGAAATACAGGGTGTCTAGACAACTTTTTATGGTGAATTCGAAACGATTTTCAATAAATTTGAAAACTGCACTCAGGGGTATATCAAACAAGCTCGGTTCAGGGTATTTTTCGATCCCTTCAATTGGTAGCAACTATTTTTGAAGTCCCTCCACAGATTTTGAGTTTTTCAAAAAACCAGTTTCGATACTTCGATGAAATGTACAGTTTGAGATGAGTGTTCAGAGCAGCCACTTGATTACGCGACTTATGATTTCTAGAAGTGATAGAGGTTGTCAGTTGCATCAGTATATGATCTGATATAAATGACAATGAAATTAACAAATACATTTCGGAACTAACTACATACACATACCTATCAAATTAGGGGGAAATAAACCAAAAATATCAGGTTGGTACATATAGTACATCATACAACACGAGTTTTAATCGAATTATTATAGTTATTACAGTTATATTATTATGAGATTTTTTCTGTTAATCTTGTGGATACGAACACATTGTCCTTTTATAATATTCTTTAGTAAAATATTCTTTCCATTGTGTACGCGCCTCGAATCTTTCAACTAACGAATGCTCTCTTTAGGAGCAAAGATTTTGTGATATGAGGTGATTGAAGGAGAATATATAACATGGAATATTCAAGACAACAAGAATGAAATGCTTATGAGGTTGTTCTTAGACGGAGAGAGATCCGATAGTGTTTTCATCGTAAAGTTCATTTTTTGCGTTTTAAATTGATATTTGAATTTCCCCATTTTGCATTTTGCAAGTAGACGGTTCTTGGTAATATTATCGATTATGAGTTCTACACTTCAAAAAAAAAATAAAATACTTCATCTTCGAGAACACCCTGTATATATAAAAAATAAAATATACATGCAAAGATGAAATTATGGAAAACATCACATTCAGGTGCTGTAGAATCACTTGTCTTCTGAATGAAACTTGAAGAACCTTTTTTTTTTGGATATTTTCAATGGGCCGGGCGATTCAAACATTTGCAATTTGGAATAGTATCAACACTTAGAACATACAATTTTGTAGGATTCGAGTTGGAAGAATTTTGATAAGGAGAAAATCATTAATAAATGTGCTGGCATAGCATAATTTGAACATGCAGATCATTTCAAAACATGAATTTAACTAATGAGGTCTGATGCTCTAATACACTGAATGAAAGCAGTGCAAAATGAACGATAACAACGAAATCTATACAGTCATAGAATGTTTGTGTACTGGATGCTTGAAAAATGTCATTGTTTTATTGAGAAAGAAAGAGAGGAATCAATTCAATCAGTGGCCCAAAACAGACATTTTGGTATATCGCACAGCTAATGTCATCGTTGCCATTTGCCGTTATTCCATAACGAAAACAATTTTCCCCCACTATTACAAATAATTTTCCAAAGTGGACCATCATATTGTTGAACTCACTCTCATATCATAGCAGAAATTCACACACTTTGTCCAAGATAAAAGATATATCAGAAACTACAAGAGATGCAGATTTGGTTGAATAGGTGAAATATTGAGTTACTGAAGAAAAAAAAAAACGTTTAGAAATTCGAGATACGTTTTATCGTTTGAGTTATTACGTATAAAAACTTACTATGACAGTCAGGTTTATTAGAACTGAATTTACAGATGTACGATATTTTCTTCATTTTCTAAGCATAGAGCACATTTGAACTGTAGAATTTGAAACATCATTCGTTATACTATGGAGAGCTTCAATAAACAATATTATGAGTTAAGTCGGGTGAACGAGCCCGCACGTACATTCAGATTAGGTACGTGCCTATATCTTTTCCTCTGAATCTAATCTAATACGGTACGCTCTAGCATTTCTCGAATTATACGCAATGATGACATGGCAGATTTCTAATATTATTTATGAACACAGTATACAGACTTGTGAGAAATAAAGGTCCGTATCGAATGAATATTGAAGATTGTTGAAATTGTTGAAGAGTGAAAAGGGCCCTTTGAATTCGACATAATGAAATCAGGGCCGTATTTGAAATAATGAAGTAGTTGTTGAAATTGTTGAAGAGTGAAAAGGGCCCTTTGAATTCGACATAATGAAATCAGGGCCGTATTTGAAATAATGAAGTAGATGATCAGGAGAAACGTTCAATCAAAAAATCAATGATTATCATCGCCAAAAAAAGGTTAAATTATAAATCCGTAAATTCAGATTTTTTTAAATAAATCAAAAACGAGAAATTATTTCGAGTATTTCTGTATCTTATTCTGTTTGTCCTTCAGTTACGGAACTTTTTGCCCATTTCACCAACTCTGATATCCTCATACTGGCCCTCCTTATCTGGACACAGTGTATAAATACATTCACCTAGCAGGTTTTCATGTACCACAACTCTCTTCCTTTCATGGTGTTTCGTGTGAAATCAAGACAGTATTTTGCTGGACATTTTTATTTCAAATCGAATAGAGGTATATCTTACTATATCTTTGATTTGTCTTTTCCATTTTTGATCTTCCACATAATATATATATTTATATATATCTTTGATTTGAATTATATGTCTCAACATCGATAAAATAAAACGAGAAATCTCCATGATATATAAAAACATTATTCTATCTATGTTTCGAAACAACCCTTGTCGTTTCTGCTTGTAGTTCTTCGAGCTGGCAGAAAATGACGTACCTTGCTGGTAGTACCAACGATTCTAGTTCCGCAGTCAGATGTCGGCGGATGATGTTCTTGCTAGCCGGAATCCCTAGAGCAGTAGCCATCGTATCGCCGTTGAATGAGGGCTCCAACACGACCAATCCCCCGTGCACGCCGCTGTCTGAAAATCATAAGTACACGGGAACATAAAAACTGATGGTGTTCAATATTGAGTACTTTCCTAATTCAAGGTGTCCCTCAGGGAACTGAATTGACCAATATATGGAAAACTATAAGTAGGGCGAATTTGAAAATTTGGTGGTATACTACTGTTGCTGGGGACAATTCGGCTAAAATATTTTCAAGATGCTGGCAGCTCCGGTTGTACCGAAAGTTGATATCAACTTGCTTTTTTCAAATGGAACACCCTATATATTATTTCATTTTTAGATTCTACGAACAATTCAAGGCAAATTTCATGCATAATGTCCTATACCTTAGACTAGCCGTTTTCAGCATATTTTGAATTTTATGTCAAAAATTACGTTTGCAGAACTGAACATAACTATCAATTTCTCCTATATGGAACCATCAATTATTCGATTGTGGTTGGTTTTCTTATAATACGAGATCTACTTCAGTATACTGTGTTGATATTTCCCTAATAAATAAATACAGGGTAATGAGAAAGTAACACTGAAAATTACTTCGAAAAAATCGTTGAAAGTCATTTTTTTTTCAAATGGAAACCCCTTATTTTTCATTTTCATATCATTCAGCATCAAAAATTAGGGTAACTTTGTATAAGATTGTCTATTCGCGTATTATTTCCGGTCCAAGTATACCACCAATTTTTCTTAAATTAGCCCTACTCATAGTTTTCCATATATTTTTCGATTCCGTTCCCGGAGGGACACCCTGTATATATGAACATCACAACCAATAGTAGTATGTCCAATTATCGAGGCTTTTGCGAGATATTTCAGTCGTATTCGGTAGATAGAGCTTTAAGGTTTTCACATTACTTCCCTACTTCCTTGTGAAACGTGCTGCAAACAAAACTTTCACTGCTTTGACATACAGAGAGGAATTCAAAGTAATCACTTTTTGATCGCAGCTATCGTATCTTGGTCACCTCACGAAACTCTTTCTCTTTACGTCTGATACATTGGCGTCCCCATGTCATTTCCATGAACGTATATTTTCAAAAAATGAAGCCATAATATTTTTTTCGAATGGAACACCCTGTATATCCCTCTACAGTTCGATCATATCTCAGCATTTCGACTTGGATCTCGGAAATCTGATTCAAATCTCGAATCGATATCATTTCCGGTTGAACCGAAAATTGTGAAAATTATTATTGAATCATTATGAATCGAGAAGTTGGAAACTTGTACTCAAAATTCTATGTATTGAGAAAGATACCAGTTTTCTCAAAATAATCATCTCATTACAAATGAGTGAATAATAATGGAGAAATAATAATTGCAAAAAGTAAAGTAACTGATTTTGTTCAATCTAGAACTAATTTTATTTTTGCATTTATCTGAACTGAACCCGCTCAGTAAGTAGGCACCTAATCGAAGAAGAAATTGTTAAATTCGGGATACAAAATATGTACCAATATTCGTTATTGCTAAAATCAAACTAGCAAGAAGGATGTATTTTTTCTCCGTTCTGATATTGAAAATCAAGGCGCACATTCGAAAATTTCGGAAGAGGAAATTTTGTATCTGTGGGGTACTTTGTTTTATGTGATTTACCTTTCAGATTCTCAGAATATTCGGCCAAATCGATACTTCTAGCCCACCTAATGAATCTTTGGTTTGTCCAAACCAAAGGATCAGCGTCCACATTTTCACATTGATGCCTCCGAAGAGCCAATGCCTGAAAATCAATCAAGTATCTTCTATAAAAAAATTATTTACATCATTTGAAACTTTGATGCCCAAATCATTCCAATAAAATCGAAAATTCAACTGTCGTTTCTGTTACCGGAATCTTTGTACGGAAAAGATATCATAAAAAAAGCTCCCAAAATGGGACTACGTCGATTGCATTGTGATATTTCAGAAAAAGATGACCCCGTTGCTAAGATAGGTAAAACATTACTAAGTTGAGTTTGCTCAGTAAAGAAAAACTCCTAACGGCATCCTTATTCAAAATACAGAATATGGAAAAACAATTGTATACATCATATTTTTTCACGATTTTGTCGATACTACTGGCAACATTGTAATGAATTTTTCCATGAATATATATCGGAAGCTGACACATCGCATGAATTTGCTTTAATATCTGACATGAAATGAAATGAAGAGTCAAGAGTCGAACGGTGATGATAAAAAGTGATATTGTTCCAGGGAAATTCCGTCCCAGGAAAGAAACCCTACATGGAATGCAATTCGGTCGTATACACAGACTGAAAGTAATACGCTCGTCGCTGATTGATTATTCTCCGCATTCCTAGGTGAATCGCCTACTATAAGGTTTGTTGTGGTTGTCCTAATAAGTGTAGAAAAAACATCACAGCAATTTAAATGAATAGCAGTAAATAATAAAGTAGTGTGGTATTGACGATTACATACTTCTCTTGGCTACAACAAAGATTATGATGTATAATCTTTAGCGATACCTACGCGACAGATATCACTCACCTGTCTATCATATTTCATTATCCGCAATAAGTGAATTCCGTGCACGATAGAGGCTTGATGGAATTTTCTCGTAACGCCCAGATATTTTTCGAGTTCCTTCTTGCTCAGATGTTCCAGCATCCTGGCGTCAACCATATTAACAGCGAAGTTTTCGGCGTACTTAAATGAAAGAGTCATAATAAAACATCAAAAAAAAAATGTAATTAGGACGAGGGTTGTATATTTGTTACGTTATTTCCTACAGAATGCAGGAATTTCCAATGCAAGGAAGTTTCTACTACTATTGTCTCAGTAGAAAGTGTTATAAACCATGCAGTTAACCACACTTGTCTAGCTCTATCACAAGAGAGATCAGTCAAAGAAAGCTTCATCACAAAGTTCTAAAACATGTATGCAACTTGCATCCGGAATATAAGTTGTTTCGCTACAGAACAGTGTTTCGTTTCGTTATATCAACGCGATTGAATAGAGAGATCCCAGACTTCATCAAGAAAAAAGGTCAAACAAGGAACTTTTTCTACGACTTCTAGTGTAAGTTGATGATTACGAACAAAAAACAATCGCAGAAAGCTTCTTACACACAGTATGCCCGAAGTGTTATGTAAAATGAACGAAAGCATGGTTTCCAAAGATATGTTGATTCATTTCGCCTTTTAGATGATCATCCAATATAGGTACCCATACATGGAAACCTCGACGATCACACATTGAAGTTTTCTCCTGTTGTGTTGATACTTGCGCGATTGTTATGTCATGAATCGGTTATGTTAGTATGACTTATGATTTATCCAATTTTCACCACTAATAATGCTCGGAAATTGATAAAAAGAGGATTACTTTTCACATTTAATTAGATTTATCAGATATATCTGTTGAATGATTGAATGAATGAATGGAATGAATGAATAATAATTGTTTTATGCTGATTGTTTTCGAATAAATAACCAACCCACTTTCTGACTTATTTCCAGTTTCCCGTATTTTTTACTACAATACTACGAAACGAAATTGCATACTTGTTAACGGTACAGTGTTTTAGGTAGTGGCAAACTGAAGAAATGTAAACCATCATTGAAGTGATTCAACTTCAGTGGATAATAGGGTGGAATAGGTAGCTAAGGTATATGTATAAGGTATATGGTATATTAGACGATTTTGTGTGCTATGAGATGTGGGAGTTATTGTATTATGGCTTTCCATCATGCTTTTCCGACAAAACTGACCGCTTATTCGTGAATCAACTGTGATAAAACATGTCATGAGTCAAATCTGTGATTTCATTTGAGACGGATATTAATCTGTGGCTATATCTCTGATTGAAGCATATCTGTGATGAATCATGGAACATTTGAAATTCACATTGATGAAGCTAAAACATGTTATGGTCAACTGGGAACTTATATAAACACTATATTTCTCTCTGTGTTTGCGTTCATAAACGCACAGTTGAATTACTTTTCAATTTATCGTTCACTTCTCAGCTGATCTGGATAGCACTAATCTCCAACTAATTAACGTTCTCAACACTGTCTCTTCCATATGATAATCCTATACTTGACTTGGAGAAGTGAGAGCTTACCCAGTCAATCTTTGCAATAATCAACGAGAACTTAGAGACGTGCTCGTTAAAAAATCACCGGCACTTACTTGAGACAGTCCCAGATCTGGCAACCATTCGCTCGACACCCAAGTCTGTCCCAGTTGGGCTAAGCAAGGGTATCTGATCATGGCTGGGTTCCGGTGCTCCTCGATGGCCAGCCTGATCTTCTTCCTGTGCATCGGATGGGTTATGCCCAAGCCGCATTCCAACTCTAGATCGCTCAGCTCTAACAGAACCTGACCGTGCAAAGGACCAATCTATAAGACGGTTACATACAACAAAAAGGCTCGTCCACAATGAATATATTATTCATTATAAAGGAGAGTGATATGCTTTTCATCAAAAATATGATACTAGATGCACCCTTGCCCCATGAACTTATGAAGAGCATTGCAATTTTTCCAACAGTCAGCTGATCTTTGCTGGGTGCCACTTTCATTTGCGTGAAGTTATCCACAGATTCCCTGACATAAGTGCTGCCGCGATGGTACAAAGGATCTGTGGCTGGGATATAAACATATCAGCCCTCGGACTAAAATCTGTGGTTGGAACCCCGACCGAGAATATTCACAAAATCTGGAATGCCATGTTGGAATGAATCATTTTTAATTAGTCGATTTTCAATGGAAGGAAGGATGCTTGATTCAGGCAAGATTCTGAATAAAATGAGATGAAGCAGCAGACTTTGTTCATTAGTGTTTGATGAAATTCGATTATTCCTTTGAGAAATATCGAATATGTTAAACTTGAATGTATCGAAAAGTGTGAATGGGATTTATATGATTCATATAGAATTATGAGTGGACGAAGTAAGCGGCTGAGCGTACGCTAATGTGCGTTGATGAAAATCATATAGACGATACAAACTTAGGAAAAGGAAAATATAGTCTGAACGGTTTATTTGACAGCCACATAGTTTTTTGGCAAATCGATTATTTCTGTGAGAAATATCGGAAATAGAATTTTCTTACCCCCTGTATAACTTGAACCTGTTGATGTGAGTTGATGAAAATTATATGGATGATACACAATTTCGAGTAGGAAGGTAGTGTGCAAGGTTTTTTTGACACCCACATTGCGAATCGATTATTTCGATGAGAAATATCGGAGATCGAATTTTCTCACCCCCTGTATAACTTGAACTCGTTTATAAGTGTTGATGAAAATTATGAAGATGGTACACAATGTCGAGTAGAACAAGGCAGTGTGGACGGTTTTTCGACACATACACCACATAGTGTTTCTGCAAATCGATTATTTCTTTGAGAATTATTGAAAATCGAATTTTCTCAGCTTCTGTATAAATTGAACCCGTTCATCTACCCAAAATCCTGTATCACCCACATAATTTTGATTAACGCACATCAACGAATTCAAGTTATACAGGGGGTGAGAAAATCATTAATTCCCGATATTTCTCACAGGAATAATCGATTTGCATAAAAACTATGTGGGTGTCAAAAATAACCGTGAACACTGCCTCCTTCTACTCAAGATTCTGTATTACCCACATGATTTCCATCAACGCACATCAACGGGTTCAAGTTATACAGGGAATAACAAAATTCGTTTTTTGATAATTCTCACAGAAATGATCGATTTGCAAAAAAACTATGTGGGTGTCAAAAAAACTGTGCACACTGCCTTCTTCTACCCAAAATTCTGTATCAATGCACACCAACGGGTTCGAGTTATACAGGGGGTGAGAAAATTCGATTTCCGATATTTCTCACAGAAATAGTCGATTTGCAAATGAACTATGTAGCTGTCAAAGCACCGTTCAGACTATCTTTTCCTCTTCCTAAGTTTGTATCATCAATATGATTTTCATCAACGCACATCAATATACGCTCAGCTGCTCACTTCGCCCACTCACAATTCTTTATAAATCATATAATTCACACACACTTTTCGATAGATTCATGTTTCATGTTCAGAATCTTGCCTGAAGTGATTGAATCAAGCATCCTTCCTTTCATTGGAAGTCGACTGATTGAAAATCATTCATTCCAGCATCGCATACCAGATTTTGTGAATATTCTTGGCCGGGGTTCCAGCCACAGATTTTAGTCCGAGGGCTGATATGTTTATATCCCAGCCACAGATTCTTGAATGATCTCACACTATCAACTCGATTCGAATGAAAATAACTGAATATGTCCTATTTTTCAAAACAATGGCATATGGCACATCAAAATGTTTTGACATTGCCAACAGTCAGCTGATATTTTTGATCGCTGACACGTCACTCTTCTCTTGACTGTAATCTATTTTCATGACTTTGATATCGTATCTATTCCGAATAGATATAGCTTCAGAAAATGTATCGTGAGTTTCAGAAAATGTAATGATCACCGAAAGAGGAGTTTCTAGTTTCTGGAAGATCTTACCTTTCCACTTTTGATGTTCTCCGCGCAACGTACACCGTACTGTGACATTCCCAGAGCTATTTCCAACCAAGCCAGGACAGTAGAGGCTCTCCATCTGTCCATGGGTATGCTATTAGCCTCTCGAAGTAATCTCAACTTTTCAGCATACCCTTCCTCTGTCAGTGGCGACCAACTTCGGAACTGATCATAATTCTCCGCTTAAAATAAAACAACATTGATAAAAATCATATTCTCACGATATCTTCGGCTGAGAGACGATCAATCATCAAATAACATCTGCCATTTCGGTAAAAAGAAACCAATGATGTCTACAACAATGGTGAGCTAAGTGAGGAAAGAATTTCAAGATGTTGTAAAGGGGTCAAAAAGAATATACTTACGAGTTTCCTGTAAGGAGTTCGATTTATTCCTGTGCCTAGATCTAGCAAATACTCTGGAAATACTACCCCAAGTACCGCCACGACTGGATCTCACTGACTGTTTACTTCGTCTATTTACGGTAATTGGTTCTGGTTCCATTGGTGAACTTAGTTGTTCCACAGATCTGGAATCATGAAATATAAGTGAGAAATATGACTTGATGTCTGTGATATATTCAGGTGGCATTGCTGATGATCCATGAATAAGATTCAAATCTCAAATATCAGGTCACCGTCAAAAGATGATAAGTAGATTTAGCACAATGAGAAGGCTGAGTTTGTGGAATATCAGTATTTATCATCAGACCTAGTAGGTACTCACCTCGATAAATTCACTGGATCAGCTGATCTTGAGAAATTATTACAATTGAGTGGTGACAAAGTTGGGCTACAGTCTTTATTCAGAGCTGAAAGCAGAAAAAGTTTTATTGCAAACAAAGAATTTACACGGAATGAGATGGGTTTAGAAATCCATCAAGAGAATATACTTCTTGCCACGAGCTTTTACTGAGCTGTGCGTCGTATATGATGTTGATATCAGTGGAGCTTGATGCATGAAGACGAACTATATATTGTTTTTCTGAAACTAACTACAAAAGAAATGGTTTTTGAGTCCAAGAGAAGCATAGGAGTACATTTGCTGAAATTATTTTCAATTTGTTGGTTTTCCATTTCTTGATTTTTTTTTTCAAATATTTCAAAGTCTACAAATAATTGAAGTTCTACCGTTTTTTGCTAGTTTGTTTCATTGGAAATAACAAATATGAATGAATAAGCTCCGTCTAGATTTCCTTCTTAAAACATCAGAACCATAGTATTTTTTGAATACGTTAGTTTTTTATCTTACGTTGATACATATGTTGTTGCGACACTGCAACAGAGGACACCACTGACACCGAGTCGATGTCCTTGAGACGCGCCTCACCCACTGTAATGGTGGGCGTGCCCTCAGTGGTGGAGTCAGACAGGTTTCCTGCAGCCGAAGTACCACCTCCGCTCTCCCTATCCGAACTGACCCTAACCTAAAAATTTAAAAATATGTTCACGATATCATGATGTTATGAATATTGGATATAACCCTGTGCTCCTCTAAGGATGGCATGTAGTGTGAAGTTAATATATCAATCTCAATATCTCTTACGACCAAAATAACTAACTATATACGAGATATGTAGAATCTTTGATTTAATTCACGAATTCATTGAGGCTCGAAGACAAATTTCTTCACCATACCAAATATGACAAATTTTCACTCTGGAAGCTCAGATGGGTACGGCAAATCATGGGTTATGATGAACCCCAAACAGATTTACTGAACTTATCAGGCAATGATAAAATCAAATAGGCACGTAGGGCTCAGTGGTCTGGCGGACCAAAGGGTTCCCGTGGACAGCTAGAGCAAAGGTGGCTGGCCTTCAAAGACTGGCTATTACTGAGGTATGCTCACCACACCAACGGCAACGTTGGAATATCTCCTGAAACACATCCTCTCAAATATTATCTGAAAAAGGAAGGCCAGGATGGTTTCCTACGGCTTCCTGTCACTGAAAAGGAAAGGGAACCAGCGGGTGGACGACAAAGAGAAAGCCGACATCCTCGCTGGAAAAGTGGAAACTAAATCTGCGTTTATAGGACTATGACCAGTCTTTGGAGTCACCTGTGCCACATAATTCTGCCAAAACAATAATTTCGAACTGGGTGATATCTGCCAGGGATAAAACATTCGAAGGCAGGATAGGTTTGAACCAATAAAAGGACTGCTGCGTGGAAAACGAAACAGCTGAGCACATAATATGTTCGAGCCCTTGCTTGAAAAAGCCTCACCTGATACAGCATGAAATTCGCGAGAAGAAATGGAATATGCGGTGGACTGTTAATTTTGGGGGTAAGCCACATAAACCCACCGATGGTCGCAGTGGAGGAACGGATGACATTCGCTCCACTCACTTGAAACCCAACCATACCTAATCTGTCTCTCCGAAAGTGATTCCATTCGGAAATAACGTCATGATAGTTATAGTGGTCAGTCTCTGCAGATGAGGAATATCACGGGTTGACGCTCAAAATGGCCACCGCTGTTATGCCATGCTAAAAATCAGTGAATGAATGTTGAATGAATGTTGAAGGAAGGATCATTGACAAATTTTTTTCCGATTATAAATGATTTAAGCTCTTTGTTTTAGTTTTTTCATGCAACATATAACCGCAGCGGACTTGAACTTAGTGAATCATTGTTTCTCTTTCCTACTTACCCCAGAATCTGCACTGCAGCTACCTCTGTCGCCAGGAGGTAGCTGTCCGAGACCGTGGTGTCCAGATAAGAGGCCCCCAGAACCGGGGGTGAGTGCCCCTCCGCCGTTGACGCCGTGTCGGGGCAACGAAGCGAGTGATTCTTGGTCCGAAAGGCAGCCGCTAGACGCTAGTTGACGTCTAGCCTGGAACGATATTTATGAGGATTTGTTCAATCGATAGGTATTTCACGAAGAATTATTGGACACAGTCAACCACAGTTAGTAGTCGAATTGACCAACACGTAACCAAAGAACTCTGATTTTTTGATATAAATAATCGACGAGAATGTTACAATATCATGTTAATGACAATTACTACAGCTCGTGATACTATTTTTCCGCAAAATGGTGGTCGATTGGTGTACTCATTCTTGCTGCAGTATCAAGCTGTAACAATCCCCTATCACGAAGAATCACATTACAGACAAATTTCAACAACTTTTTGGAATAGCTTAGCAGGCCGAAAATTTAGAGAACAATATACAAGCTTATCATACTAGAATTGATGCTTCTACCTCTTGTAGCTGCTCTTGCGCTTGTTGCAGCTGGATTTCCTTAGCATTGAGTTGCGCTGCTAACGAAAGACTTCTTTCAGCTTCATCTCTAGCGTGTCGCAACAGATTCCACCTCTCTCTTTCCCTCTCTTCTCGTTCGGTCGAAAGCTGCTGGAACGAGGTTTCGTTATCTCTCGATCTCTGAAACATCACATTTGGCTTCTTTGAGAGAATGTTCGATTCCTGTGGGATTCATTCGTTTATAGTGCTAAAGCAGGTGAAAATAAAACATTCAGACAAAAACAGCCAGACAGCTTCCGATAGAATCAGTCAATATCGGCGCGAGATGAAATTGAGCGATGATAATATTAAATCGAATGAAAATACTAATGTTCAGCGTATTTGTATTTTGTATAATACTTATTCATTAATACTTATTTCAGTCAATTTTGAAAACAACAAAAATATGTATGTTCGTAAATATCCCATGTTTGCAGAACACCACACAACACAACAGTGGATAAAGAAAATGGTTCGAAAGACACACTATTACTGATACGCACTGTCCTAAACAAGGTATTCCCGAACACAATCCTCTAAAGTTTGATCTGTTTACCAAAATATTCTTCGGCGTGAAAGAAAGCATAGCTACGTAATCGTTTTTTTTATTTATGGTATATCGCTATTTCAAAGTTGTGATCCAACGTCTCATAAGTCAAAACTTGAGTGGGCTGAGAAGAGCGGGAAATTTAAAGTGGACTCTAAACCTTTCTGGGGGACCGAGACTACCAAAGCGATGTCAGGATTGAAATCATGAACCATGATAATTTTATGGAAACTATCAGCAGTAACAGGGTCGGACTCTTGATTGCTAGAGCTATAGGTTCACGGATAAGCTTTCTATGCTACGGTCCCCTCGATATTTCGAAATTTAGCTTTGACACGTGTAGTTTTGAAATCTTAATGGAACTAGAAGTGAAAGTCAATCATGGTCGCGCCTGCAGCGAATCAATGACCTCAGTCTCAATAACATCAGTCTGTATTTTTGTATTTATAGGGAATATTATGGTGCGCTGTTCAGTGACGCTCCTTCGCAGATTTCACTTGAAAAAAATATAGTTTTTCTTTCTAATTGCTCTTTTTTTTGAGGTCATGCCTCGGGCCATGCTGATGTACTATTTAGCCCCACATTCTTAGGTGAACCATCCTGTAGAAAACGCTCAATTTAGTTCAGTTACCTTTCAATTTGAAGATCAACATTGAATTGTATATAGTGAGTCAGTAAACCGTGAAAATGAACATTTTTTTTAAATACAGCGTGATTAGAGAACCCAAGTTTTCATTGAAATCGTAACCATAGTTTTACCAACCTGACCATAATTTCTGATAAAGTCCCTTAGCTCCTTCTCTTTATCTTCTAGTGTCAGATACAACTGCTTCATTTGGTTGAGGAGATCGAATTTTTCAGCCTTCAGACGTCGTTTGTCTGCTTTCAGAGCTGAAATTCAATGAGTCATTCAGGTAACTGTCTCATATTTTCTAGTAGTGAAAACCTTTAGAAGGTAATGAAATGGTGGTGGTGACACTATTATTTCAATGGATTCACATAAAGATCCACGTATAGCATGTTTTTGTTCCGATAATGATAATATATATCAGTTCCGGCATCACAATCCGAGAATGCCACTCGATATATACAAACTGATCCCAAAAAAATCTAGAAAAATGAATAGGTACACTACCTCCTTGATTAATCGCCAGACAGTATATCAAATATATCTTTCAGATCAAGATTTGTGAATCAAGAAACCAGTCTATTGCCCATACTAACTTGCTAGAGCTTCTTTGGCAAGCAGTAACTCCATCTCCAGAACCTGTGTTTCTGTTGGATCTCCATCGCCGACCCCCACAGCTTTCCTCTCGGACAGAGCGGAAGTGGCTTCTGACACAACTAATCGCTTCAGTCTAGTCAATTCTGCCTGAAGGCGCTCGTTCTCCTGTCGCACCCTGCGGATCGTTGTCAGCGACTTGGAGTAGTTCGAAGGGGAAGGGATCAGTGCCGAGAAGTCGTCCTGGTTGTCGTCGGAGCTTCTTTGAGAAGGCGGTGATGAAGAATCTATCGAAGTAGGAGTTGCTTCAGTCAGCTGAACCCCCATTACACCTTCTCCAGTAGTATTTCAGAAATCGTCAATTGAATTTCAAAATAGTGAGTTGAATTTCATAAAACGTCAATTTCAGTTGAATATTAGCAAACTGATAACACGTGTAATAAGTAAATAAGTGGATTGGTTGTATTTCGTGTATAATTTTGATTTTCATAATGAAAATCATACACGGAATTACTTTTAACTATTAACTTTTTCAATTGTATCAGTATTTCAAGTGTTGGTTGCATTTCATGAGAGTCTTCTATTATCAATAGTAATAATTTCAGAAACTATCTCTCATAAAGTTATAAAACTCAATGAGTTTGGTTAGTAGTAAAGGAATAGGCTGATATAACAGTCAGTTGAATTCTTTTGAATTCTTTCCGAAACCGTTTTCCCAATGGAAATGACATTTTTGAATGGACCCTACGCCAATTGGATTCAGAAACATATCGTAGTGAAAAAAATATAGAAGGTCTACAACAAATATTCTATTTTTTGATTAGTCGATCTCATACGAAGTTATCCTCATTTTTTTTCACACTGAATAAGATGGAAACATGAGAATAGGTGGTTTCCATTTGAAGAAAAAATACTTTGAGCTTTATTTTCAATTCATTTCTAAATTACATCTCTTGATCATCCTGTATTCATTTATCATCAGAATGTCATCGCAGTCCACTGAACTAGATCCCCTTCCACAAGAAAACCAACCACAATTGGATAATAAAAGCTTCCTCATGGAAGAAATAATAATTTTGTTTTAGGCCTGCGTAAAATTCAAAATTTCACAAAATAGACAAAATCTGTCTTGGATTTTAGGTATAATCTGGTAATGAAATAATACATAAGAACCGGAAGTGCCACAATCTTCAATATATTTTAAACAAATTGCCCCCATCTACTTCACTAAACTGACAAACTTTCAAAATGTTTCTTAGTCTAAAAGTTTTCAAGAGTCTATTTTCTAAAAAATCAATCGCGACAGTTTACTTACATATTATTAGTAATAGTAAACTTTTGCAGCCTTTCGTTTTATGTGCATTGTGTAACATATAGTGTTATCAGTACATGTAGAAAGTTAAATGGAATATATCGAAATCTACCTCGAGAAACTCATACAGATCCAGCGTATAACATATAATTTCTGATTTTTCAGGTATAGTAATAGACACATTCTGGTAGTGAACCTAAGACTTCAACATAACTTCGACTACACACATTGGCGTTTCATAAGTGATTAACGTTTTTACAGAAACTCGACACACGTAACACATACTGGCATTTTTGATTCTAGATCAACCCAATATAGTTGAATTCATGCTTCCATATGTATACGAATTTTGTTATAAATTTGGAAACATTCAATGAAACATCGGACAGTTTTTGTATCATGATTATCTCAGTTGTTCTCGTTAGAAGAACTGATTTTAATAAAATCAGAAATTTTATGGTTTCAGTCCATCGATAAGTTGTTTTTGATGCAATTCACTTACTTATGGTGTATCAGTATTTCATATTTTTAGACATATTTGTGCATTGTGTGCTCAAGACGGTTCATCATGGGATATATGATTTTAAAAAAGATCTTTGTAACATCCGAGGTCTGAACAAAAATATAAACTACTCGTATGTGTATTATACCTATAGATTGAGAAACCGGATATACCAATGGCGCACTAACTGAGACGCAGGTCAACTCATCCACCAACACGACCTATATGCTCTACCCTGGCTATGAACTTTATGCTAGTTCAGATTCAGAGGAGGTATATGTTCCTTTTCCAGAAATGATCTCTCATGCCTTCGAGAGAGGAGAGGCAACTAGAATCAGAAGAATCCGATGTGATGTGTGGTTCAAGCTTGATTCCTTATCTCTTTCGACAACAAGAAAGAAAAACCTATTCGAGGAACAAAAAAAATGTTCGAGGAACATCGTGTTATCGTAATCATGAGATAGATTTCAATGTCCACAACTCCACTTGCCTCAAATTCAAACAAAACGGATGACGCAAGATGACCCACCGAAGCTTATCTTTTCTTTTATCACCCAACTCAACCAGTTCAGGTATTCTCCATCGTTTGAAAGTGAAGTAAGAGTGGAGTTGATTAACAAGTTTGCCATCTAGAAGTCGAGAAGAACTTCGATTCATAACGACTACAATTGGATGGGCGAACCGTCGTAGGCCTTGTCCCAAGAGTGCATGATTTGTTTTTGTAATTATGCTTGATTTTTGTTGAATTATGTTTGTTTATAATTGATTTTACATTATATTCTTTCATATATTCTAAACAAGAATACTTGAGGTGTATTGGCGTACTATTAGAATCATCTGGAGAACGGGAAGAGAGATCATTTAAAAAAAGTCAATAATCGTACATCTATAAATCTAGAATATTCATGAATATAATGGCGGCTCTTTTGTGCCATGAAATCATGGCTACTTTTTTATTTCACAAAGAACACTCTGTGAATTATTTCAAGTTTGATATTTTCATATCCCGGAACCTCTAGAAGCTAAATTTTGGGTGATGAGAGGTCAAGTCTGGATTTGTCCACCCAAGTCTCTATAAAAAAAATATCTAGAAAGGTGGGTAAAAGTATTGTATTTCAAAAAGACAAATCTGGCTAGAGCAAATTTTATTCGCATCTTTCGGATCTCGTTTATCAAACTACTAATATGACATTTGAGAAATTCTGGATATTACCAAAGATTTTCCAAAAAAAAAGGAATTTTACCTAGACTTTCTCAATAAAGATATTTCTAAATAATTATCAATTCATCAATGCTACTTTTTCACCCTACAAAATGGTGTTGTCACATTTAAAATTGAGTATTTCCTTTTTGGGTCACCATTATATGAAATAAGGCCCTGGAATCTATCTAACTATCAAAAAAAATAGAAAGTTTGAGAAAAATAGCCTCTCAAAGTGAATGCATCTACTCATTTCTTTCTCGTTCATGGTTTTCGGCATAGATTTGTTTTCGTTGCACTAATTCGGAGAGCGCTCATTTAGAATATAGATATTCCTAGATATGAAAAATAATAATACATTCCAAATGTCGAGGCAGCATTATCAAGCACCAAATTGAGTACTCAACTTTGCCATTCATTCAGCCGACCCTATACCCCATACAGAGAGCGCTCAGTAGGAATATAGATATTCATAGATATGTAATAGTATACAGGGTGACTCACGATCGATGGTACGTTAAACGTTTATGGAGAACGAAACGCAGGATTTTTCTGAAAATTTCGCATCTTACATTTTATCACCTGTTCTATCGATCTGAAATATTTTCGAAATTGCGACGTTGCCGTTTCTATCAAAAAGTCCTAGCAACTTCATTTTTTTAAATGGAACACCCCGTATATTAACAAATTTTCAGAATTGCCTTTTTATTACAATACTCTTTTGTTAATAAATCCCTATACCTATCTCTATCGGTTTTCAAGATAAAAAATAGTTTGTGTTAAATATGATCCAAAACATATCCCTAATTGAACTTATGTAAATCAGGGCTCTCGAATCATAAAGAGTTGATATTTCAGTGGTGGTTTGGACAGGCTTGATGTATTCAATTTAAACCGAGAAGTCGCCTCCATATCATATAGGGCGTGCTGAAATTATTATTATATCCGTTGTTCATACAAGTGGTCAAAAGTTCATTTTTTTCAAATAGTACCCACTGTTTTTCACTCAATAAATTGAAAGACGAATAAAAATGCTACAAGATGACATAGCATGTCCCTATACCTAAATCATCAAGTTCTCTTAATAAAGCCGCTTTTTGTGAAAAATATAATTTTATGAAAAAGTTAATTTTAGGTAGCCATGGAAATATCAAACTCATGACAGTTCGGTGACATTAATGAGTAATTCAGTAATTTTTATTGACAGTGATTCAAAAAGTCTCCCAGAATGAACGCGAATATCGATTATTCAAACGAAGTTCTTATGAAGTTATTTATTATACACGGACAATGTGATCAAATCATCAAAAGATTTGGGTGTATCACATGCTTCAATACAAAGAATTTTGGGAAATCACAAAATGCATCCGTATAAATTCAGTAAAGTTCAAGCTCTCAATGCAGAAGACTTCGAGCGGAGAGTGCATTTTCGCGAAGCCCTTTTAATGCATACCCAGAAGGATCTGGAATTTTTGCCGAAAATAATTTGGAGCGACGAATCAAAATTCACGAGGGATGGGATTTTCAATAGAAGGAATAAGCATTTTTGGAATGATCATAATCCTCTTATAACAAAAGGAATGGGTTTTCAAGTAAAATTTGACAAAATGTTTTCTGAATTTTAAAAAATAATAAAATCAGCTTTTTCATTTACGATGGCACACTGAATGCTGAGATATAAATTCAAATATTGAGGACGACTGTGACAGATTTCCTCGACAATTTGCCTTTAGAGGAATATAGGAATTCATGGTTCCAACTGGACGGGGCGCCAGCTCATCCAACTCAGGAAATTTCCAGGAAACTTTACGAAATGTTTGAGGATCGTTGGTTTGGCCGTTTAGGTCCGTGGGACTGGCCACCGAGATCACCTGATCTCACGCCACTTGACTTTTTTTATGTGGTGTTTTAAAAGAAAGTGTGTACAATACTCCAGTGCCTACCAAAGAAGAACTGCGACGGCAAATAGTGCGATGTATTGAAGATTTTGATCCTCATGAAATTCAAAAGGCAAAAACGAGTCGCGTACAAAAGCATATTTTGAAATGTTTAGAATGTAATGGACAACATTTCGAGCATTTATTGTGAAAATGTGATATTTTGTTTATACTTTTGTTACTTTCGTTCCTCCTAATTCTGTTATTTTCTGTACTTTCACAGTGAATTCAGCTTTTTACCTAGATATGCTAGATAAGCTGATTTTTGATAGAGTTGTTGGATACTTTAAGCCAAAGTTGATGAAATCATTTTGTAATCTTACAAACTACCTCTTGTTCATTGGTGTCAATTCAGGATACATTTGGTTGAATTTTCAGCAAGTTCTGGCAATGATTTGATCACATTGTCCATGTATAATAAATAACTTCATAAGAACTTCGTTTGAATAATCGATATTCGCGTTCATTCTGGGAGATTCTTTGAAACACTGTCAATAACAATTACTGAATTACTCATTAATGTCACCGAACTGTCATGGGTTTCATCTAAAATTATCTTTTTCATAAAATTATATTTTCCACAAAAAGCGGCTTTATTAAGAAAACTTGATGATTTAGGTATAGGTATGCTATGTCATCTTGTAGCATTTTTATTCGTATTTCAATTTATTGAGTGAAAAGCAGTGGGTACCATTTGAAAAAATGAACTTTTGACCACTTGTATGAACAACGGATATAATAATAATTTCAGCACGCCCTGTATGATATGAAGGCGACTTCTCGGTGTAAATTGAATACATCAAGCCTGTCGAAACCACCACTAGAATATCAACTCTTTATGATTCGAGAGCCCTGATTTACATATATATTACATATATAGGGATTTATTAACAAAAGAGTATTGTAATAAAAAGGCAATTCGAAAAATTTGTTAATATACGGGGTGTTCCATTTAAAAAAATGAAGTAGCTAGAGGACTTTTTGATAGAAACGGCAACGTCGCAATTTCGAAAATATTTTAGATCGATAGAACAGGCGATAAACTGTAAGATGCGAAATTTTCAGAAAAATCCTGCGTTGCGTTCTCCATAAACGTCTAACGTACCATCGACCGTGAGTTACCCTGTATTATGTAACAAGAGTTGTAAATCGCATATTACACACGAAGTGGAGAGAGTTTTACACGTAGCCGCGCAGCGGCGAGTGTGTAATTGCATTACAACTCGAGTTGTGTACTATACTTTTTCTACGACCACAAATACAGTCGAACAATTTGCGCCATATGGATAACATTTTTATCATCGGTATTTGTCAGAAAATTGAATTGATGAAAGTTGTTAAATTGTTGAAAACCTACAATGATATCATCAACTTTCAGAAAGGTATACAAGGGATAAAAAATAGGAATTTCCACTAATTTCGACATTATCAGAAAATATTTCCGCAATACACTATCATTTCTGGGGATTTGAATTCTCTGACAAATCACGAATAAAATTTGTTATGTTCATATGAAGGAACATTTTGACTAACTGTATCCTTTGAAGTTGGGTATGTATGTTGGTGGGTGTATAGATATGGTATTGTACTTAAAAAAAAGAAGAAACTGGAAGTCAGTATGTGGGAATGTTGGGTAAACACCATCTTTGTCATAAAACAATCATTATTCATTTCATTCATCCATTCAACAGATTATTCTGATAAATCTGATTCAATGAAAAAAAATATGCCTCTTTCATTGAATCCAGAGCATTATTAGAGGTGAAAATTGGATAAATTTAGGAAAAAAAGGACCTGCGCGTGTGATTCGATCCTACGACGTTTTGGCGGCAACGTCAAAAAGTCGGATGCGGACACGCTGCGCTACCAAACGATTTAGCTCATTAGGTTTCAAGTAGGCACACGACTCACTATTGGCTGACACATTATTACCAATAATTTAATAATACAATTGGGAAAAATACAGAATAGAAACTATAATTCAAACTATTACAGCTAGGTGAATATACATATACAGACTTGCTCAATATTATGGTGAGAATATAATATGTATAGCTGATGGTAGTGTAACCAATTAACCTCACTGTCAAATCAGTGTGATGTTGAACAAGTTACCCATACACGAAGACTGAAAGATAGAAATGGTGAGAAAGCGTGAAAAAGTTGCAAGCAGAAATTAGAACGATCATAGTAACATATTCAGCGATTCACAAAATACCAATCGAGCAAGTATCGACACAAGAATAGGAAACTTCAATGTATGAAACTTCAATGTATGAAACTTCAATATTGAATGATCATCTAAAAGGCGAAATGAATCAACATATCTTTGGAAACCGTGCTTTCGCTTATATTACATAACACTTTTGGCAAACTGTGTGTAGAAGAAGTTTTCTGCGATTGTTTTTCCTTCGTAATCACCAACTTACACTAGAGGTCAGAGAAAAAATAATAATACATGCCTTAAATGTCAAGACAGCATTATGAAGCACCAAATCAGGTACTCAACTTTGCCATTCATTCAGCCGACCATATACCTCTTACAGTTTTCAAGATCCCAATAAAGGGCATGGAATTTGGTCCAGCCTGTATTCGATTGCATCAACGTTGGAGCTTGAGTGCGAAATATACATTGATTCGACTCACTCACCTATATTATCAGGTTGACTGCTGCACCCAGGCTTCGGAGATGCGGATCTGGTCTCGAGAGACGATCGACTGTCCTTCAAAACTCCCAGGCTTGCGTCCAAGGCGTTTTCTATCTCCTTGGTGGCCTCCGAAAGCTCCTTCCTCTCGGCCTCCACATCATCGCTCCTGACGGAATTCGACTTCGTCTTCCTCAGCTCCGTTTTGCTAGCCTCCTCGGTCACCTCTATGGACAGCGACTTGCTGCGCTTGTCGTCCTTCCTGTTGGCGTTCAGGTCTTTGCTGCCTGAATCTAAGTGACCATTTTGGTCGAGTTTGAAACCAGGACATGAATAAAAAATTGCGATGCTGGTGATTATTAGTATTAACATTCAACAACGCAAAATGATGGCCAAAGAAAATGGAGTCCGTAGAACGAACTGATTGTGAGTGATGCTATACTTTATGTATCTGCGGGTCAAAGTTCAAATTATCACTTGATTCATAATCATCACTTGACTGCAGGTTGTTCAATTAGAGAACGATAAAGTCTTGGAAATACACTATCGATTTTTTTGTTATCATTCATATGTGTATCCTAGAATATTTCAGATTTTCACCATTATGATTATCATGGTGTCCTTTTTCGACATACATCGAGTAATTTCGAATAAGCCTCTAAAACGGTGAGTTTTTTGTCCTTTTTAAAAACTATCGAATTTGTTGGTGAATTTATGATTCTACTCGCCTCTCTCATAATGAAGACTTCGACTGTTGTGCTAACATTCATTCGATGAACTTAACAGAAATCATCGTGTTTTCCAAAATAAGCGACTACACTCAGAATCAAAGTTTTAGATTGGACATTGACTTGTTCATCATTAAGACAAATTCAAATATTCAAAAATAATAAGTGATCTGATCGGTTCGTTGGTCACAGGACATTCTGGAAGATGATGATCTCATTCCAATCCCACAACACATGGTAGACAAATATATAGGGTGTTCCATTCGAAAAACTCGATAAAAATCTAGTCGAAATATTTCGAATAGAAAAATCATTTCTGACCACCCTGTACAGCATCGGAATTGATCAGATATATCACTCATCTATCCAGCAAACAGCTGTAGCAATATTCCCTTCTAATATTGATGATCATGACGTCAGCGAATTTTCAAGTTTCATAAATGTGCAAATGGTATTATTTTGTTCTAGCCATTGAGACATAGTCGAAAAAATATGCTGATATACAAGGCGCATAGCATTTGAAAAAATGCCTTCGACTCTCTAGATTTTTTCGATGCGCCCTGTATAAGCCGCAATAGAGTCTCATGATCGACCCTATTGTCTAGTTTACATTCGTTTCTGAAACATGTCTCTATAACCCTGACGCACTATTGCCCAACCCTGTATAGGTACTCTGTAGTCATTTCTTGTTATCACCACTGAATTTTTTGTCACGATTGGCCGCCCTAGGCCCGGGCCTACTGGGCTTAATGGCAAATCCGCCAATGGTCGCCTCACCTAAATCACAATTTCTGAGGTTGACGTCGTCGACGAGAGTGGCTGTGGTTTCTTTTTGTTGGCTGGTTGTGGCGTCCGATGACGGTTTCTGGTCGAAGCTTGAGCGGATCGGGCTGGAGACGGGGGCGATCGTGGTAGTGGGGTAGTCGGACTCTATCCGGGATGTCAAGTCGGAGGAGTTTTCCTCTACCATCCTGCGAAGCTTCACCTCGGATGGAACACAAAACTATATTTATATAGGCTGTTACAGATTCGATTACATGCATGGGGACACTGAAAAAAAAGATAGGGCTCATAGTTAATAAATATTTGTTTGGGTGCCTTTTATTTACAATGAATAAAGGGAAGAAAATTCTATTTTGTATTAGGTAATTTTATTTAATATTAGTAAACGCGATAATATGATTCATTAATAAAAAATTAATAGTTTGTTTGAGGTCGATATATTTATAATTAACAATATAAATTTATTCCTAATGAAACCGTTTGTTGGGTGATATTACCAAAACTGTATTCATTAATAATTTTAAGTTCATTTAAAGTGAATGAGTATTAGTGCCAGATAATAAATACTTATTCATTGAAAATACCGCGCTGACCATTATTATAAGATCTCCTCGATAGGTGCCGTGCACGGTGGCTTCGCTATAAAATGGGCCACGTGTCTCGTCATTGCTACGTCGTACGTCGGGGTCGAGTTTCGTTGTTTGTAGTTGTGTGGTGCCACGTGTATTGTGTGTTGTGTATAGCTTCTGTTATAAAAGTGTAAAAGTTATATACAAGTACCTATCTAACGCAGTTTATCAAGGCGGCTGTGTTGCGCCGTAATGGATCAGGTCCAGGAGCTGGAAAAGTTTCTGAATGACAACAGTTTTGTGGAATTGATAAATATATGTAAAGGTAATTTGGATTAGTATTATGGAATTGTTTATTGACTTTGTGACGGCATCAGATTCGTCACTATACAGCTGTTCGACTTTGAAATCGTCATTATTAGTGGAAATATAATTATAATGATGTTTCATGAATCCACCAGAATTAATTCCAATTCCTTCCATATTGAATTTTCGATTTCAGAAGGCTCATCTTGCGTCCTATTGGTTTATTAATAATTAATAATATTTTTTCATAACAAAAAAGCCCAATCTTTTATTCATAAATTTGATATCAAGCTATACATTAAATAATAATACCTGATTAGGTATCAACAACTTACTTATTTAATTAATATATCCTTTGTTTAACAGAAAATTGTATTTGTAGCAAATGGCGTCGATAGCATAACGACACTCAAAGAAATTGTTCGTGAACCTAACGAATATAAAGAATTAGTGCCCCAGTTAGGGCAAAGGATTAAGTTGAAATCCAAGCTGTTGCTTTTTGAACATTCCCAAGAACAGGCTAATAATATTATTATGTGAGTACCTACATGTCTATTTTGAATTTACAAATTGCAATTGGATAATATACGTAAATGTAGCATTACAGTCTTTTTTTTTAGATCTGACTATGACGACACCGATCATTATATTGAAGAATGTGAGCCACCCAATAAAATATATATTGTAGATATTGATCAGTCTACAGCAGGTCCCAGTCATATTGAGGAAAATGACGAATGTGGCTCAACATCTACCTCTTTCAAAGCCCCAAGTAGAACCATCAGTACTGAATCATCATTAGATGATTTTAATTTATCGGAATTATTGGGAAAAACTTCTATGGGCAGAGCAATAAAAGAGCTATATAAATTGAAACAATGTTTAAGTTCTAAGTGTCAATCGTATCTAGTGGAGATCGTGGTACAACACTTTATAAATGCAGTTCCATTTAGGTAAGACATTTTGTATAGTACTATTAGGTATATACTTTAGAGCTGTGCTACTTTTTTCAATCACCTCTAGATATCAAAAATTTTATTTTATGTAGGTTCTCATTTGAATTTGTTTTTTTTTTGTGTAATAGTCAATATGATTATTGTATATGCACTAGTGTAAAAAGAGTTCGTTTCGACGCACTCAAAAGAGTTGGTATATCACTACAATAATTGTTTCAAAAACGTGGCTGAATAACAATCTAAGTTTCGAATCAGATCTTCAGACGAGGTTTTTTTTATCATTTGAAGTGATTTGAATAAAAATGCATTCCTATAACGTTCCCAAAGTGTCTTTTTTGCATTTGTGTCTAAAGCACTTCCTGTTTGCACTCCTGTGAAAAAGTGTTACTTTTCGATTTTGATAGGTAGGTACAGTGGTGCAAAAAAAATGGTATGGATTCAAGCCTCTGAACGTTAATTATTATTGGTATTGACAGTTATATAAAATGATTATATAAAAATTGCTGTCAATGTAAAATCATATAATTGAAGGTTGTACCAGAGTTTTTGAAATTCAAAACAAGAAATCATAACAAAAAAAATCCAGTCTAGTATTCATCATCTCTGTTCCTTTGTTGAATTATAATATTTTCTCATTTTTATTTTTTTTTAAACAAAACTGTTTTTTATTACAGAAGATTGACTAATGAAGATTTTCGTAACATAGCAAAACTAATAGTTCAAGAATTCCCCAAAGAATTGCCTCAAGTATACTTTACTTCCCCAATAAAAAAACGGAATTCAAGAGACAACAGAAGTGGAATTGCTAGAGGCAAATTAGTTGACAAATTTAGGAATAGATTGACGTTTTTGAGAGAAGCTGGTATTTTGTCGTCTTCTAGATGTCCTTCAGAAATAAATGAAGATCATGATATTGCAGAAAATATTGAAGAAGGTAATACAGGGATAATTTTATCAATCTCCACAATGCACAATGAAATAAACTATGTCCCAATGGCCATCGACTATCAACATTTGGCTACGTCATCATGGTGGAATAGTTTTCTTTCATTGTGTTAGTTCAATAGTTTTGGTTTCGGTTTGATGAAACCGTCACAGTATGTTAATACTAGTTAATTAGCTCTATCAAACTTCATATATGTATCATACCATATCATTTGTTATTCAGGTGAGGATATCCACAAGGAAGATATCATTTGGTTAAGAAATAATCAGGAGCCATGGTCCGATGTAGTAGAAAAATGGAATAGTACTTATGACCACCGACAGAAAATTCACCACATATTTATATTGCTTTATTTTTAGAATGTACCTGTTTTTATTTTCTGTTTTTTTTATCAAAGTTTATTTTGCAATAAAATGTTGTCAGAGACAATATCTATTTGTTTATTTGCTGTTCAGCTTTAGTTGTATAGTAACCCTAATGTATTTTGAATCCTACACCCATCATTTATCTTCATATACTGGGTCGAAGAAATATATATGTACCAATTATGTTTTCATACGAAATAAATGAAATAAAAGAGAAAGAAGGAGTTTCGTGATCTTCGGTTGAAGTTTGGTCATTTTTATTCGGAAACTTGGCTTTTCAGTTATGTATAAAGCATAATACAAATGTCAAGTATCAAGTTTCAAGGAGGAATGAAAATAATCAAACTTCACTGAAATATGAAGAAACTGGCCCCAAGTGAGTAGAGTACCCTGTATCATCTATCCTTGAACATTTATTAACTATAAAAATATATACATATATATTTAATTATATAGAAAAAACACAAAAATTATTATGAATAATGCTCAACACATTATACACAAACCTTATTATTGATAAAAAAACATATAATTACTATATGAGGATATTTTTTTATTGATAATGAAATATGTAACGTTAATAAATATTCTTTATTCATTTGGAAAAAATGCTGAGGTTTGTTATGTACAAACGTTTATTTTCAATGAATAAAAAATATTAATAATAAAAATGTGCTTAGTAAATGGTAATGAAGTATAAAATATTAATGAATATCCTTTATTTATTATAAATAATGTTTTATTTACAGTTCATAAATCTATAGTGAGACCTATATGTATTGGAAATAAATCTGAATTAACTATTAATGAGGAATATTTAAATAATTTTAATGCATTATTTGTTTCTGATAAATAAACGTTTATTCCGCGATATTCGAATAAATAATTTATTAGATGTTAATTAATTTTGTTAACTATGAATAAACTGTTCTTTCAGTGGATCGCAAACCGTCGTTTTCTGGACATATACAGAAAATACGAAAACTTGCGACTTCTTACTGACTTTATTCGGAGACAAGGAATAAATGATTCAACATCATCATTGGAACTTCTCTAGACCTACAAAATGACAAAAATGAAGTGAAGATCTGACGTTTCGGCTGCCATCATCAAGTTGATTTCCTTGAATACGGACCTATATTTTCTATTGCATTTCTCTTCGTTTCCTTGCATAGAGGTTTGTTAGAATTCCAGAAATAGAGTTTGTAGGGCTTCTAACTTTGCCTCTATTTGAACTGTGCTTTGTAACTCCGATCTAAGGGCGAGGGCAAGAAGGGCAAATGCCTATCAGATCTGCAAATTTTAGTGAACGAATTGCGAAAATCGAATATAGTCAATTTTAAAATTCAAATTATCATTATAAAATTTACAAAAAATCTTCATATAAAGAAACTTCATTGGAGCATCCCATATGCTGAGATACAGCCCCTTGAAGAAGGTACATAAAATTTGATCAACAATTTTTTTCACAATTACTAATAAAGTGACAGTATTGAAATCAATCTGAAATTTTCTACTACCAAGAAGACACTCAGCCAGTAATTTATTTGGTTGTAAGAGGTGGAAAACGCAACTCCGAAAATTCATTTCCAATGTAACTTTTGTCTTATTATTTGTTTACCATTTAAAAATTCATTTCCGATAGCCTGTTTCAGTCAAAACAAAAAATGTCTTCTGAATTTTTTATATGGAAGATCCTATCCTATTTTCGATGAGGAATCACCTCCTCAAATGTTTTACACTTATTTAGTCACACCCTGTATATGTACAGTGTGAGCCCTTTCAAACCCTCCACCTTCAACAACCTCCTACTTTGGAACACGTTGACCAATTTTCGGAAATGAACTATAAGTACTTCGCGTGCTTTCTTCGAATATGTAGGCAGATCATACATATTAATATTTTCAAGGCCTAAAGGGGTCAAAAACTCAAAAAACGACAATCAGGCAATTTTCCTTAGAAAAAAATTGAATGCCTATTCGATTCAGGCACAGCCGAAATACCCTTATGAGAAATTTTGAAGTAATATCTCATATAGAAATTTTTGAAATTTTTGATTTTTTGATTCACCCTGTATTGAACTCTAAGGAGTTTATGTAATCGGTGAAGTGGTCTTTTAATGAAGGAACACATCAAATACTTAGATCCGAAACTTCATCTCGATCACCTGTACAGGAAGATGTTTCTAGGTCAACAGAAAACCAGTAAAACTAAATTAATGAACTGAAGTATAAGTAATAGAATTGGAGATGAATACTCTCCAAATCCTTCTATATAATTCACAGTCTGATTGTTGGAAATGATTTTTTTTTCAAATAATTTCAATCGTTAATATTTTAGAAAATAAATGTGGATCATAGTGATACTTCCTTAGAATTTAAGTTTTTCTGATTTACGGTTGACTTAGAGAAATTTTTCTGTACATCAATTCCTTAGATGATAATGAGAAAAGGAAGTGAATAAAAAACTGCGAAAATTCTGAAATTTTTCATCAAATATGAGATATTGCTTCCAAAATATTCTTGAGGTTATTTCAGCTGTGCCTGCATCGAACAGGCTATTCAATTATTATAATAAACTTTATTTAAATAGGAATCCTTTTATACAGAATTCTGATGATTATCACATAATATTCCAACAAAAAAAATAAAAGAGGAAAATGAATGGAATTGATATCTGGCGTTATCAAATTTTTTTTTTTGAAACAGCAATACATATACATAACAATAAAGGTCAGTTGATGTACCCCAGAAGATTGATTTTGAATGAACTCAGTGTTTGGCTATTCCTGACCGGAATGGGTAAATATTGGATCAAGTCTCTGTGTCATGAAGATTTCTTTTCTCAATTGGTTCTGTTGACATGAAAATTCAAACTTCGACCCGATACTCATTTTTGAAATTTCCACCCCATTAGCAAAAAATAGTAGGCCTTGAAAATATGAATATTTTAGATCTGTCCACATTTCGAGAGCCTCTTGAGTACCTACCATATTATAGGTTTTTTGTTCTTGTAAATCGTTCGACGAGTTCCAAATTAACAGGGCGTTGTATTTTGAAATTGAAATAATTTTTATAATTTCTTTATTTTCTCAAATTAGTACGCACACCAACACCGTGATAATACAAATAAAAAAGACTAAAACGTCAAAAAGCACGAGAAATGGTTATACACATAACATAAAGAATGAAAAATATATAGATAAAATGACAAATATAAATAAATGACTCTGGATATAAGTATAGAAACAACACATACACGTCATGAATATTCATTCCAGAATGCCATATTTAAGATGCAAATTAAAGTTTTTTTTGGTCGCCCTAAGGTAATTTCTCTTTTTGAGAACGATATTTCGAAATAATATGTAAGAGTTTCACTGAAAGCATCATGATAAGTTGGGGCAACTCTGAGCATAGACATCTTGCCAGTCTTCTTGTGATAAGTAATTACGAAATCTTACAATATTTTCATTGCATAGGTCACGACGATGAGAAAAACTATTTTTATAACCATTACTGACTGCATGTTGCAGATTAGGTTATTTTAAAAAATAGTGAGTAATGATCTGAAAGATGAAGATCTACTATTGCCACACTATAGGGGTGGCTTGTCTTGATAAAAATGGTATCGATACACGTCATTGAGTTTACCGTAACCCTTGTTGGCATTTCCAATCCGATTTCAATGTCATAGGAAGATAGCAGGTCCTCTAAAAGAGTAAGGTTAGTGCTATGTACAAGAAATTAATCTTTTGTATTATTTTTTTATAACTTTCGATATAACCATGTAGGTGGAGTGCAAAAATGTACAAACAAAAACATTTTCTTCGCCTAGTGGTGGAAAAATTAATTTATTAGGAAAGAGTGTGATCCACCATTGGGTGCCGAGCACCCTCTCATCAATCTCTGGTATTTTTGAAACGCCTTCATCCGTTTTTCAGGAATATTTCTATTGTTCACGTTATCATAACGAATGCCTGAAATTGCAGAGATAGTATTCAACCTGATCCAAACTGTATCCATCCATGATTTTTCGATGTATATTGCAGCACACTGGCCAGGTGACAACAGGAAAATAATGTAAAAGTGATAATGAAAGCGATCTGATTTTTTTGAATCGTCTCGTCCATGTTCCCACTTACTTCGGATTGAATTATTTTTTCATTTGCATATAGGTAACTATACACGGTGTAACTTGAATGATGTCATTATCTTCTTGTTCACATAAACGTGTGACCTGACATGCTTCGTTTTCGAGTAACGAGGTGTCAAAGTGTTAATATAAATCAGATTTTTCATTGTTACTCAAATTTTGATGGTACTAGATATGTTTGTAACCCTTCATTTCACGCCACTATTCAGCCATTAATTTCAAACTCAGCGAAAATATTATCGTACAATATTTGTTATCGTATATATCTATCAGGTTACCCTCTGCGAGACCACTGGAAACAAAATTCTAAATCTAATCCTATGACAAGAAGCATCATATTACAAATAAAACACACACGAAGTTCAATCACAATCGGTGGAAAGAATTTTTATCAGGTAATTTACGAAAAACCGATTTTTCATTAAACTTTGGACAGCTACTCGAAAACGGAGCAAGTTAGGACACATGTTTATAAGAACTTTTGACTTGATGACATCATTTAAGGTACACTCTGTATATGTTTTTTTTTCTCAATAGACAAACAGGTTGATATTCAAATGTGTGTATCACATCGATACCGAACAAAAAGTTTCATCAAGTTTATCGTATAGAACGAATGTTCATAAAAACAAAAAGTTTCATCAAGTTTATCGTATAGAACGAATGTTCATAAGAGATAGGTGAAATCTCACCAAAATTGCCCCCCTCCCTTTAAACCAAATCTGGCGTTTCAGGGCATATTTTGAGCATTTTCTCAAAGATAAAACCGAAACGTGCCTTATTGACTTTCACTACAAGAAATGATTCGTATACTTACTTGAGCATCTACAAATAGTCGGCGCATCAAAAGCGCCATTGCGACATGGTTGTCAGATCTGTCAAATCAGGCTGGTGCCATCGGCCCATGGGTTCGAAAATCAACAGCTGCAATGCGAAAAAAAAATTCATTCAAATATGTATATCTGTTCATGCAAGTTATTTTTGATTGAATACTCTGAAAAATGACTCGAACAAATCCTCTTGAAATATATTCTGACCACTTCATATCCAACCAATGTGGTTGTTTTTTTCAGATTCCTACTCATTTCAATTTCATTGGTCAGGTGGTCAGTTTCTCTAGGTTGTTGGGTATGAATAACTCAAAGCATAGTCGAACAAATAATATCTATACCTTCTAAAATAGGAAACAAAATATGAGATCCAGTTCTACGAATGGTACCTAATTATTTCCAAAAAAAATGTATACTCGAAGGATACAGATGTATACATTGTATCAAAAATAACAAAGTATAAACATCGTGAAAATCGAATTGAAACAAATGTTATTGTTGGAATAGAATCCAATTTTCGGTGTTAGGTATAAGTAATGAATAAGTAGAAAGAGTACAAACATGAAACAATAACCCTGGAGAATCATTTTAGCGCACGGTCTACTCTACTCTACAAATTGGAGAACGTTGCTCATTGTCTGTGTTGCTTCTGTAGGGCAGCACGATGCAATTTTGAAATGTGTAACTCTTGTTGCACAAAAATATACAGTCTGTGCGATTCCAAACCGCAACACTCTCTTATTTCGAAACCTGCTGACTGATTTCAGATCAAAAACAATAATTTTCTGGTACATGGTACTCAACGAGTTTCCTTCCAAAATGCAGACGAATCTGAATTACACACATTTTCGAGGTTTTCTTTTGTTTGTGTTTGTGATGCAAAATGTCAATATTCGAATTTTTGCATTTTTGATTCACTCTGTATTGGAATCTGAATAGTTGATAAACCATTTAAACGATCATTCCATGAAGGAACACGAAGGAATACGAAGTTTTATCGGTGTAACTTCTACAGGACGATATCTGTAGGTTTGCCAGAAAAAATCAAACCAAATGTGGAAAAATTATTTTTATGATTCGTATTTTTTTGATAATTTAAATGATAGTAATTGATCCAAAGGTATACTCTTGAATCAATCACTTTGTTCAAAATCGCGAGGAAAAACTATGAATCATAGTGATAATGCTGTAGAAGTGACGATACAACTTCGTTCCATTGTGTGATCGAATGATTTCTTCATCAATTGAATAAAGTCTCTAGATTTTGCCCCATCGAGCAAATAATAGTAGGCCTTGAGAATAGGAATATTTCAGGTTTGTCCACATTTTCTGAGGAAGCTCGTTTTTTGAAAGTAGGTCAACATGTTTCAAATTGAAAAGGTGTTACGATTTAAAATCACACACTGTTGAGACGGCAAGATACGTTTTTGTAAATTCTAAATAAATGAATAATAAAATAAATAAAATCATTTCAAGAGTTTTCTTCAGTTTTCTTACGTATTCCATTTATTTACCACACCCCCCCCCCCCCCCCCGTTGTATACACGCCTGAAAATTTCATCCTGTGAAACTCAGAATAAGGGGGTTTCTTTACTCTGAGTTTTTATTTTTTTTTTGATTCATGTTTGTGGAGAGCAATGGAAAAAAAATATACCTACCTTTACTGTTGGCGAAACAATAGTCCAGTACACCTTACTATGCGTAATGAAAGATTGTTACTGCTATGCATTAACATCAATTACCTCCGTAACTGGCTGTCAACCTTCATGGTTGATGATTCAACATGAATAGCAATGATTCCACTCAAAAAAGCGACCAACTATGCTAATTCCTCGTCGAAACGACGATTCTTCTCACTCACCCCTGATGTCTCGATATTGATATGTAGGTCAGCATTGTATTTTAGCTGGGACGACACACCCTCATCCATTGACAGCCACAATTTATTAATAAAAATAACTATGTATCGGGTTCATAAGCGCCAGCACTCTATTCGATACAGATTCGAGCACATTGCTGAAAATAATTTCACCTCTGTGGATCGTGGCTGCAGCTATTTTTTATATTCCAGTCCGTTCGTAGATGGAACTAGATGGAAAGTGGCACATTGTTTGATTATTTTCAACCGAAAGACCTGTCTAATCGAAACGGATTATAGGATATTCTTTATTGACCCGAGAGAACAACAGAAAGAACGCAATCATTCAATTTACTCGTTGCACCCACCAAAAAATTCAATGAGTGACTAACTACACAGGAAAAGTACAGAGGATTTCCTTCACTTTTCGATGTTTTTTTTGATTCGCGTACGTGTTTGATGGGGAGCGTAAAACAAAACTGACTTCATTCATCGACTGCGCGTCAAGGCGCAGGCGTCTCGACGCCCCAAAGATATCGCATGCACTCTCAGGAAAAAGGATGTACGTGAGCGATATATATTTGGGGTGTGCTTTCAGGTTTCAGGACGACTTGGCGAGGGTGTTCTAATTGCATCTAGAGGGTGATCGATAAACTTACGCGCGTCAGATGATTCACAAGGTTTCTCTCGCTGATAACAGAAGCAAACGAACTTAAACGATTTGAGTACGATATTTTCCTTCAATTATTCTGATTTAACTATAAGCTCAACTATCAGCTACTATTGACTATTATTAGATAACATTGAAAAAACTAGTTGGCTGGGACTCATATACAGTCCCAGCCATCTTGTTTTCAATTTTTTCATTTAGATAGGCAATGATTTGATGATTTTCGATTGTATTCTAGAAGAAATGTCCTTGATATGTCGTCGAGTACGAAATTCAAGCCTGGGAATAAAACATCAATTCGAAAGGTAATACCAAGGCACAACACCAGTGGCGGCCCAGCTGCATCACAATTATATATGATAATGAGCTGACAATCACTGAATTGTATAACGAGCTGATAGAGAACAGCAATTGGAAAACGACAGGAATGAAGGAAGAAATTAAAAAAAAATACTCTGGAGCAGAACGAAAATTTGAAAGAAGTGGAGAGAAAAAATGAAGTCCTAGAAAAGCGGTGAATTGATTTGGATAGGAAACTTCGCAGAAATAACGTGGTCATTTTCGGGATTCTTCAGGAAAATAAACACAATATACTAGAAAAACGTTGGGAACGCTGAATTCTCTCCTCGATGTGGCTATGTGCGAGGGGAAGATATAAATTACTGTCATTTATTGGGGAGAAACCTCGATTCACCTGTGGTCCTAGAGTTCATCTCATACATTGAGAAAAATTGTTTCTTCAAGAACAAAGACAAGTTGAGGAGCTTGAGAAGTCATAATATAACTATCACAAATGATATGTGCGAGGCAGACAGGGATGAAAAGCTACTCAGAAAATACTTGGAGTTAGCTAAAAAAGATAACCCCAACGCCAAGATACGAGGACATAAACTGATTACAAACAACACAACATATACTGCTCTTGAACTTAAGGAACTCGACAGGAACTCTGAACAACTAGAGGGATTATCGGTGGATGGAAGTAAAGGAGAATCACTATACCAAACGAGGAAAACAAAACCGAAGAGAAAAAAAAAAGAGAAAAGAAATAAGTCCTCTATATTCTTCTTCCGAAACAGATCAAGGACTTGAGCTATATTTCTGCCCTACTGTATTTTTTTCTCACCCTCACTTGTTCAATCAACAAACTCAAAAATGGCCACTATACATTGCTATGATACTCTCGAAGAAACTCACCGTGGTATACTTGAACGCCCAGTCAATGAAAAATAAAATCGATGAGATTGAAATGATCATAAAATCTTTCGATAAGATAGTTTATGTGTTGGTAATCTCCGAAACATGGGTTGATGAAGACGAACAAATTTTTTATAACATACCTAATTATCAATCTGTTTCCGCTAGCAAGAAGAAGCGTGAAGAAGGCATGGGAATATTTATCCATGAAACTTGGACATTCAAAGTAGACAAAATTTTTAACGAAAACCTCATATCTGCAATCGAGGTCAAATTGCATCAATGCAACAAAAATATTTTTGGAATCTACAAACCCCTCGACTACTCTAATAATGATGTCATTCATTGGTTTCATGAAAAAATCAGTCAAAAAGAATCGTGGATCATGTTAGGGGACATGATTATAAATATTTTGAATAACAACTGTCTCAAGAGAAGTTAAAAAGACTGCTGCTCCATGAATGGCTACTTTTTGTACAATGAAATATACTCCATAAGAGCGTCGACAAATAGTGCGACACTTATTGACCATATTTTGATCAACTCTCCTATCGAAAAAATTGGGCCATTGGCGACAATTGATGAGACTTTGAGTGATCATAAAAATAAAGTGCTACAAAGGAATAACAATGTAAAATATAACGTGGTGAATGCCATCGATATGCAGGAAAACAAAACAAAACTGGAAGTTATATTAGGCCAGTTGAATTCTTATATTAGTGCTGAAGAAATTTACAGTGCGATAACTCAAGCGTTCACCTCAAGTTGGAACATGAAAGTATTCTCTGTCAAGAAGGGAGATGATAAACCATGGTTTACCCCGAACTTGCGCAAACTGATTGAGAGAAGGGAGATTTTTTTTCAGAAAACTGAAGAGAAAACCTGGGAATACTGAGCTTGCGTGATACGGAATACGAAACAAGCCAAAAAAGACTACTATGACGAACAATTCAACAAAGTAGGTAGCAATTGTCGTGAAACAACATACAACTGCATTGCGGATACCATGAATAATTTTTTGTGAGTATAGCATCCGAACCTTCGACCATAATTTGTTTTATGGTCGAAGATCCGAACTCACTGAAATCATACCAGAAGTGTCATATCATGAGCTAGAACCATTGGAACTGAACTCGTTTTTGTCCTCCCGGTGACTATTCCTGAAATCAAGGCAATTATAAAGAATATCGACCCCGACAAGGCAAGTGGCTATGATGAGATTGCTGTGAAGATCGTAAAGGAACTGCAGAGTGAATGTGTTTTGCTGCTGAGTGCCTTCATCAACCTATCTTTTCAGAATGGGTGTGTTCCTAATAGTTGCAAAATTGCGAAAGTGATACCCCTTTTCAAGTCAGGAGACAGTGAGCTACCGACGAATCACATTACTGTATCTTTACTACCTACATACTATCAAAGGTAATCGAAACATGTGTTAACAAAAGATTGATGAAGTATCTTGAGAAGATACATTTTTTGTTCCCATGTCAATACGGCTTCCGAAGTTCCGAGATAGCAGTAATTGATTTTATAACGGACTTAAAAATGGAAATAGACGATGGTGAAACCTGTTCTCTCTTATCACTCGACCTACGTAAAGCATATGATACTGTAGACCACAACATACTGCTCAGAAAACTTAAATGTATTGGTGTGAGAAAAGTGGCCAATGATGGGTTCAAAAATTACCTCACGAACAGAAATCAATTTATCAGTGTAAATGGTGTTAGGAGCAATAAAAAAAATTAGATGTGGTGTACCACAGGGCTAAATTTTAAGACCTACATCATTTCTCATATATGTCAATTCAATTTCTCAGTTGCCCTTGCATGGTAAACTAAAATTGTATGCTGATGATACGACGGTTGTTCACTCTGGAAAGAACGTTTTAGATATTTGAGATTGTATAGAGAATGATTTGGCTATAATTTATAATGGGTTCATTGGTTGATTTCTCACAAACTCAAACCAAATATAGATAAATCTCCGTATATGATATTGGGAAGATCAACAAGGAATCATGGAACCATTACATACCCCTAGGCACAAAACTCTTGAAATAGAAGAAAAAGACAATATATTTAGGCCTCAAATTGATGAAACTCTATCTTGGAGTAGGCATATCGATAGTGTACGGAGTTTTGTACCGGATTGCACACCTAATTTCTTTGCGAACGAGAAAAACTATATTATTCACATATTTATAGCCTTATTCAATATCTAATATCTGTATGGGGTACCGCGAATGACACCTTACTCTAGCTCTACTGAGAACTTCGCAAAATAGGGCAATAAAGAATGTATACTCATTACCGGATAGGCACTCTACAAATGATTTGTTCGATAGTAGGAGATATTTGTTCTTGAAAAAAATATACGAGTTTAAAATAATATTGTACATACACTGTATGAAAATGCGACACAAACAATCCATCACAAGACTTGAATCTGTATCTAATGTCCATAAATACAAAATCAGACAAAATCAAAATCTATATATGCCTACGGTGCGTTCCAAATTCGGTCTTACATCATTATATCATGAAGGTATAAAAATGTATAACAACCTTCCAATAGAAATCAGAGAAACTCCTATGTCTGTTACCAGTTTCAAATACAGGCTCAGGCAATATCTACTACTACAGTGAAATATAATAGAAATAATCCTATTTTTAATATCCAGTTTTTTTACTCAATATAATTATTCTTGTCAGGACACTTATGTAATGATATACAGGGTGTCCTTAAAAGGTCTTTACAAAAAGCTACCACATATTCTTCAGACCAAAACAATTCGATACAAGCAAACTTACCTCAGTAAAAAGTTGCTTAGTTTGGGCGCTAGACGGCTCTGAAGTTGAAATTTTCAAATCGATTTTGCTTCATAACTTTTGAACGACTCATGAGATTTTTTTCAAATTTGGTACGTTGGCATAGACTCATCGGGCAATGAAACTCATATCATAATCATAATGAATATCATTCCATGGGCGTAGAACTTGATTTTTTCAGTAAATAAACATCTAAAACTCCTACGCCAATGGAAAAAAATTAGTTTCAATATGAAATCTAAATTATTCAACTCATTCACTACAAAAAAGGTACTCTTGACAAAAGTCGATTCCTCTCATGGTTTCGACAAAATTTTAATTTTAGTGATTTAGAGCATAATTAATAATAAAAGGATTAACAGATATTTCATAAAAATTGTTCAAAATGTTCACCATTTTCACGTATACAAAGATTTATACGACGCAAAAAGTTGAAATGTACTCTTTGCATAACTTCTTCATCGCCTGTAAGATTATTCGTCGCCTGTTGGATACGTTGCCATAATTGTTCTACAGTATTCACAGGGGTCTTGTAAACCGTAGACTTGAGATAACCCCATACAAAATAATCCATCGGTGTTAAGTCTGGAGAACGTGGTGGCCAATTCACGGGTGCATCATTACCTCTACCTATCCATCTGTCTGGGTACTGTTGGTTTAAAAAATTCCTAACATCCACCGAAAAATGTGGTGGAGCTCCATCGTGCATAAACCACATATCTACCCGATGTTGGAGTGGTAAATCTTCCAACAAATTTGGCAACGTATTTCGTAAATGTTGTAAATACATATCTCCTGTTAATCTTTGTGGAAGTATGACAGGACCAATTATAAAATTTCCTATTATTCCAGCCCAAACGTTGATTTTGAATTCGTGTTGAAAATGGTTTATTTTAATGGAATGAGGATTTTCAATTGCATAAACGTGTTCATTATGAAAATTAGTTATTCCTCTTCTCGTGAAACAGGCTTCATCAGTGAACAAAATATTCTTTCCAAAGTTCAGATTCATTTCTCTTTGCAAATTAATGAACCTACAAAACATCAGACGACTTTGTGAATCATGGATTAATAAATCTTGAACTGGCGTCTTGTGGTATGGGTATAATAATTGTTCTCTTAGTACTCCATGAACGGCATTCCTAGAAACTTCTAGTTCATTACTTATCCGTCTAGTACTCAATTTTGGATTTTCTTCAATACGGTCTAAAATTTCTACTTCGACTTCGGGAATCCTTACATAACGCTGTCTTCCATAATCACCAGTTCTAGGAGCAAAATAACCGGTCTCCCGAAGACGTCTCTCAACTGCAGCAAAGGTTGGGTGGCTTGGTACGCGACGATTTGGAAACCTTGCCGAATACACCCTCACACTCTCTCGACCATTTCCTTGACAATATCCGAATACCAATAACATATCGGTGTATTCTTCATTGGTGTATTGTACGGCCATGATAAATCAGAAAAGTCCGATATCAACAATCAACGTCAATAAAACTCGACAAATCAACACAGATGAAACTATGGAAACCAAGAATGTGAATATCACTGTTTTCGAGCAGATAATAATAGTCTTCAGAAAAAAAAACCAGTGCTACTTATTTTCAATAGAAATAACCTATGCAAAAAGTACATCTCAACTTTTTGCGTCGTATAAATCTTTGTATACGTGAAAATGGTGAACATTTTGAACAATTTTTATGAAATATCTGTTAATCGTTTTATTATTAATTATGCTCTAAATCACTAAAATTAAAATTTTGTCGAAACCATGAGAGGAATCGACTTTTGTCAAGAGTACCTTTTTTGTAGTGAATGAGTTGAATAATTTAGATTTCATATTGAAACTAATTTTTTTCCATTGGCGTAGGAGTTTTAGATGTTTATTTACTGAAAAAATCAAGTTCTACGCCCATGGAATGATATTCATTATGATTATGATATGAGTTTCATTGCCCGATGAGTCTATGCCAACGTACCAAATTTGAAAAAAATCTCATGAGCCGTTCAAAAGTTATGAAGCAAAATCGATTTGAAAATTTCAACTTCAGAGCCGTCTAGCGCCCAAACTAAGCAACTTTTTACTGAGGTAAGTTTGCTTGTATCGAATTGTTTTGGTCTGAAGAATATGTGGTAGCTTTTTGTGAAGACCTTTTAAGGACACCTTGTATAATAAGTTTTCGAACTCATTAGGTATCTCTTTTGTATTATTATTTGTTTTTACAATATTCCCAATACAAATATTTATATTAAATACAACTTCATCTACTTGTGTTTTATTAGACTCATGCCCCAAATGTTCATAATTGTGGCCAATATAATTACTACTATTGTAAATGCACTTGATAGTATTCACTTCACTTGAAATGATTGATTAAAGTCAGTTGCGAAATATATATTTATCAACTAGTGAAAATTTCATTATTATAATTTATTCCTGAATAAATGCTCACGAATGAAACAATCATTCATATACAAATAATAGTTCCCAATAATCTTTCTGTTTTGAAGAACGCCATGAATGTTACTCCTTCAATACATACTGATGTTTTATTTGAAATTCAAAAGATATCCAGGGGAATAACACATTTCGTTGTGTTCATTTTTATTATTTTATATATTTCGATGATTGGAATTATAATTCGACTAACATTAAGACTCCGAAAACATTGTTATTCAATAATTCGTCTGATCGATTATATAAAAACCCTTGTTATTCCGATTGCCGCCCAACGTATTTGTCACGTAGTGACGTCATGCTCAAAGCGGTTCAAAACTAGAACCTCGAGTGATCATGACTTTCCTCGTTATAGTATCTTGGTAGAACCAAAGAGGGTAGAGTGCTGGTAGCTCTCGTGGACTTGGTGACTCTTGACAGTCAGTGGTGACAACAGTCCATATCCACTGAACTGCGAGACAGACGTCCGACCACCGAACTCTCGATCGACCCGTAGTAGATTAGTGACGCACTTATCGAGGGATCAGTGTCGTCACAGTTTTCATTTTTGTGTCGCCACCTAACAACTGATATTTTAGACATTTTCCGCTATAGTGAATGAAATGCTGTTATCAAGCTAGCTGTACGTTAGAGTTTTGGTTGAAGAAGTTAGATAGGCAAATAGGCAGAATAGCTCCACCAGTGTTCTGTACATCGTTGTCAAGCCACAAATCAAGCACCGTAGAGAATGGTTCATAGTAGGGGAGCCCAGGATGCTGAATTTCCAGTAACTAAAGCGTCATGGGGGCTCGGATTGTCAAGATCAGGTCCAAAAACGAAAAAAAGTTCATGTTCAGTTTTCCATATCAGTTAGGAGAGGGGGAGGGGGAAGTATACAAACCAAAGACATTACTGTGTTTTAATGTATTTGGTACAAACTTTCAAATATGTGAAAGAAACACTCACAAGGAAATACTCGTCATTCATAGTGTGTACACGCTGTATCTTTCTGATGACTGAGAGATGTTAATCTGACGATTAATGCCGGATCTTTGCACAGTGCTTTTTCATTTATTTTTATTTTCTCTTTCATTGACGTATTCATTCAAAATGTTGAAAACTTTCCCTATTTCCATGTAACCATTCACACGTCCAACTCAACTTTAATTTTTCACTATCCTTCATTTAAGAGATAACCAACTTCGATCTTCTAGCGAAAAGTTGAAGTAAAATTGAAGTGCGCATGCGCGAATCTGTCATTGATAATTTCCTCTTCTTTTTATCAATTGTGGTTGGATTTTTTTCAACCTTGCCACTTATTTAGACCACTGACCTATAGGTCAGTGATTTAGACAGGAATGAATTTCTCATTGAAAAAATAATTAAACTCCTGTGAGAGCAATAATGTACGTAAGCGACTAGTATCACATGATGAAGTAGAGTTTTTATTCATTCAAGTGTAGTGCATAAAGGTGAAAAAGTCCTTAATGAAAGGTTAAATTGAATAACTGTTAGTGAAAGAGAAAAGTAAAGATAAAGCGTTGTGCATAAATCCACCTTAACTAGAGGGGTGGCCGTGTGAAGTGGTAGGAAACAAATTGATAAAAAGGTTCTCGAGCGTGTCAGATGTTCAAAGTCTCCTATGATATGACTGACGATTTTGATGTATCCAAAAGTCATGGACTGATTTTTGAAAATGTGACTTTGAAATAGTCGAGCGCGTCAGATTTTTATACATATGGTTCAACTTGATGTGCTAGTCGTCCCAAACGATGATCTGACAACAATATGAATGATTGATCCGGCAATTCGTGAAAAAAAAAATATTTTTGTTTTTTTTTCAATTACTGGATTTAATATAATCATTATACAGGGTGTCCTTAAAAGGTCTTTACAAAAAGCTACCACATATTCTTCAGACCAAAACAATTCGATACAAGCAAACTTACCTCAGTAAAAAGTTGCTTAGTTTGGGCGCTAGACGGCTCTGAAGTTGAAATTTTCAAATCGATTTTGCTTCATAACTTTTGAACGGCTCATGAGATTTTTTTCAAATTTGGTACGTTGGCATAGACTCATCGGGCAATGAAACTCATATCATAATCATAATGAATATCATTCCATGGGCGTAGAACTTGATTTTTTCAGTAAATAAACATCTAAAACTCCTACGCCAATGGAAAAAAATTAGTTTCAATATGAAATCTAAATTATTCAACTCATTCACTACAAAAAAGGTACTCTTGACAAAAGTCGATTCCTCTCATGGTTTCGACAAAATTTTAATTTTAGTGATTTAGAGCATAATTAATAATAAAACGATTAACAGATATTTCATAAAAATTGTTCAAAATGTTCACCATTTTCACGTATACAAAGATTTATACGACGCAAAAAGTTGAGATGTACTTTTTGCATAGGTTATTTCTATTGAAAATAAGTAGCACTGGTTTTTTTTTCTGAAGACTATTATTATCTGCTCGAAAACAGTGATATTCACATTCTTGGTTTCCATAGTTTCATCTGTGTTGATTTGTCGAGTTTTATTGACGTTGATTGTTGATATCGGACTTTTCTGATTTATCATGGCCGTACAATACACCAATGAAGAATACACCGATACGTTATTGGTATTCGGATATTGTCAAGGAAATGGTCGAGAGAGTGTGAGGGTGTATTCGGCAAGGTTTCCAAATCGTCGCGTACCAAGCCACCCAACCTTTGCTGCAGTTGAGAGACGTCTTCGGGAGACCGGTCATTTTGCTCCTAGAACTGGTGATTATGGAAGACAGCGTTATGTGAGGATTCCCGAAGTCGAAGTAGAAATTTTAGACCGTATTGAAGAAAATCCAGAATTGAGTACTAGACGGATAAGTAATGAACTAGAAGTTTCTAGGAATGCCGTTCATGAAGTACTAAGAGAACAATTATTATACCCATACCACAAGACGCCAGTTCAAGATTTATTAATCCATGATTCACAAAGTCGTCTGATGTTTTGTAGGTTCATTAATTTGCAAAGAGAAATGAATCTGAACTTTGGAAAGAATATTTTGTTCACTGATGAAGCCTGTTTCACGAGAAGAGGAATAACTAATTTTCATAATGAACACGTTTATGCAATTGAAAATCCTCATTCCATTAAAATAAACCATTTTCAACACGAATTCAAAATCAACGTTTGGGCTGGAATAATAGGAAATTTTATAATTGGTCCTGTCATACTTCCACAAAGATTAACAGGAGACATGTATTTACAACATCTACGAAATACGTTGCCAAATTTGTTGGAAGATTTACCACTCCAACATCGGGTAGATATGTGGTTTATGCACGATGGAGCTCCACCACATTTTTCGGTGGATGTTAGGAATTTTTTAAACCAACAGTACCCAGACAGATGGATAGGTAGAGGTAATGATGCACCCGTGAATTGGCCACCACGTTCTCCAGACTTAACACCGATGGATTATTTTGTATGGGGTTATCTCAAGTCTACGGTTTACAAGACCCCTGTGAATACTGTAGAACAATTATGGCAACGTATCCAACAGGCGACGAATAATCTTACAGGCGATGAAGAAGTTATGCAAAGAGTACATTTCAACTTTTTGCGTCGTATAAATCTTTGTATACGTGAAAATGGTGAACATTTTGAACAATTTTTATGAAATATCTGTTAATCGTTTTTTTATTACTTATGCTCTAAATCACTAAAATTAAAATTTTGTCGAAACCATGAGAGGAATCGACTTTTGTCAAGAGTACCTTTTTTGTAGTGAATGAGTTGAATAATTTAGATTTCATATTGAAACTAATTTTTTTCCATTGGCGTAGGAGTTTTAGATGTTTATTTACTGAAAAAATCAAGTTCTACGCCCATGGAATGATATTCATTATGATTATGATATGAGTTTCATTGCCCGATGAGTCTATGCCAACGTACCAGATTTGAAAAAAATCTCATGAGCCGTTCAAAAGTTATGAAGCAAAATCGATTTGAAAATTTCAACTTCAGAGCCGTCTAGCGCCCAAACTAAGCAACTTTTTACTGAGGTAAGTTTGCTTGTATCGAATTGTTTTGGTCTGAAGAATATGTGGTAGCTTTTTGTAAAGACCTTTTAAGGACACCCTGTATATATATATATATATATATATATACATGAGTATGGTCAATTTCAATCATTTATCTTTATCCACACTAGGAGCTGCTTTCTGTGAGCAGGAATGGTTTGCTGGTGAGAACTATCTGATTTTCCACAAAATACACATTTCACACGTACATCACTAATTATTGTAATGCATATATGAATCTTGTTGCATTGAATCAACTTAATTATTATAAAACACAACAAAACAATCTGAAGCGTGGCACATCTACAGAAACGAACAAGTTGTGATCAGCTGAGATTGCATCAATGCGACAGACGGTTGTGTGGAGATGGTGCGAGAGACAGAGAAAGAGTGAGAAGGAAAGAGAGGCACCGAGTGGGAAATACATATTCTCAGCAGCTGTATGCTTCACTCTTTATTGGTGGTTTTAGCTACATCATCCCATGAAAATCGTCAGATTATTTTTTTTCCGTAATTCTTATAGATGATTTCCTTCAAAATGAAAAAAAAAACAATCACGCTCGAGTATTTCAAAGTGACGTTCTGCTTACAACTTCATGACGCGCCTATTTCCTTGTGTCACGCTCAAATCGTCAAATCGAAATATACACTTTTCTGCATGTACTTAGCTTATCTCATCTTAATATAACGTGCTTGAGTTTTGTACTAATCTGACAAGCTGTCCTCAACGCACGCCCCTGTACTGAAGGAACATATTTACTAGGGGTACATTACAGGGTGCACGGTCATAGGATAATTGTTTATATATACTCTTTGTAAGGGTTTCTCTAAGGTTTCTCTCCATATAATTTTCTGACGCACTCGTGTAACACGCAAAATCCTTGCTTGGGCTCCTCTACTATTACTTCTGTACCATGATACTCACGATACTAAGTTATAGTATCATGCATGATACTATAACGAGTTATAGTATCATGCTTCTGTACTGTCTGTCAATATTCATGATTATCACAGAACATAATTATTTTCATGAATTTCATTATTCAAAAATCATGATCATGACACCACAGAAGATGACACAGAAGAGGGGTTTGATCATGATATCATGGTGAATGGTGACATGGTGTTGACCATGATGACTATTTAGTTTTTGATCTCGAAAATTCTTATGAGTAGAAAAGTCTAGATTAAGTAGACCTGGAAATATATAGTGTTTAAACATGAAGAATAGCTCATACTAATAACAGTTGGTTACAGTAAATTAGCACGAGTTTTGATGTTAACTGTGCAAGAATAAGCTGAAAATTGTCTATAATAGTACTTTTACATTTAAAAACCGATTATTGAAATGGAATTGCCACACTTGGGCGATCAGTGTTCGAATAGGGAGTGCAAAAAACTTAATTTTTTACCTATAAAGTGCGATGCTTGCAAACTATCATTCTGTGAAGATCACTACAATTACAGTAACCACAACTGCTCAAATTCATATAAAAAAAATAACCAAGTTCCCGTTTGTCCTCTTTGTAATAGGCCTATTCCTGTTGAGCGAGGCCTTTCTCCAGATGCTGTAGTTGGGGCACACATTGACAGTGATTGCCAATCAGATCCAGCCAAATCAAGAAGAAAAGTTTTCACAAATAGATGTTCCTTCAAGAAATGCAAGAAAAAAGAGCTATTACCAGTGGTGTGTGAAACATGCAGGTCAAACTTTTGTATCAAACACCGGCATCCCTCTGATCATGCTTGTGAAGGTAGCCCTGTCAAACGACATTGGATGTCCAATCTCCAACAGATGCCAGTTGATCCTCCCAGCATTCAAGACAATCTGAGTGAGGATGAGGCATTGGCCAAAGCACTGGCATTATCACTTCAAGAGACATGCTCAAAGCAGAGCCAAGAACAAAGAGATTTGGCTCTGGCAAGACAGTTGCAAGCTTCAGAATCTCAGAGTGTTTCAACCAACAGAAATTCTAGAGATAGGTGTAATGTTTCATGAAGATTTGTTCATTGATTATTTTTATCAATTTTTGATGATTATGAAATTGAAAACAAGGAATATTGTATCTTGATATTTTTAATACTCACTATGAACTAGCTTTAAGTGCATATTCATTTTATCTACACACAAACTTGTTTTTTTTTCTGTCTTGTATTTGATTCAAAAATACTATTATGTAATAAATATTTAATATCCTTAATTTGTTTTTCCTAGCCCAAGCTTATGTTGTATAGTGTATTATGTAGTCACGCTGAAATGCTTTTTTAAAACTGATTTGAAATAAATAAAATTGTGTTCACATATTGTTAATCAAAGGTATTTCCAACAATTTTGAATTGGCAAGGTAGCAATTTTTCTAAACTAGTGACTAGAACATTTTCATGACTTGGCTTTGTGATGTACACATCAACTTCACCAAATTCACTCATGAATTGTCTACATGCACCACAGGGTGTTGTGAAAGATTTCTCTTGCTGGGCTATCACCGCTACAGCTTTGAATTTCATTTTTCCTACACTAATAGCTTTAGAGTAAGCACATCTTTCAGCACATATGCCAACAGTGAATGAACGATTTTCGATGTTACATCCAGTGAATATCGTTCCATCTTCACATAAAACACTTGCTCCCACCTTAAAGTTACTGAATGGACAATATGCAAAATTTCTTGCTTCAACAGCTTCTCGAATCAGGATTTGTATTTCATGATCTGAAAATGTAAAAGTTTCAACTCAGCAGAAGCTAGAATATAAAATTGCTGAACTTGCCTAATGATTTTAATTTGTGTATATTGTAAATTCCATTTGAAGTAATTCCAGACATTTCTCAGAATTTTATGGAAACTGCAGGATGAAGTATAACAAATACAGACCGCAGATCGATATCAGGTATCATCAATATGGAATTGCATATTGTTTTCACACACTTGTTTATTTGTGATAAGATTATTCAGTTAGAATATAGATTATCTTCCTGGTACAATACAATAGATTAGAGATTAGATCATATCCATCAGGCGGGACAAACTTCGAATTTCTTCAGAGGAATGTTTCCTAATTTGACGAAATTATTATTCACTCTGTATGTTTATGTACAGAATGTATATTTACTATTTTTTTGTGTACTGTGAAATATGCACAGATTATACATGTGATATGATGATGATGTATAAGTAGACACATGCACATCAGAGAGTCAAACCATAGAATAGTTGTTTATATACATAGTATATATATACTCTTTGGTCAAACACAGCCCGACTTGCGAACCAGAGTATCTAAGGACTATGTTTTCGTTTTCTGTTAAGGTCGAAGAAATGAAAACTATCAATGATTTCAGCTGAGATGATTCAATCAATGACGCTAAATACGTTTACTCGTTATACGTACCAGCGTACTAGATTCCTTCGTTCGATGAGAACTTTTACTTTAGTAGACTTGCCTCACTACTCAGACACAGTGTACCAAAGAGAAGAAGAGGAATTCACGTGACTTCTCTAGTATCACAGCGCCGTTTGCAGCTTCATCCTAGTTTGCTGTACGCACCGTGCATTCAGCCGAAGGTAGCAAAGTCAGACATTTTTTCTTAAGACCAAACGGGAATTCCAAAATAGGAAGATCATCAAGCCAAAGAATATGATCGTCGAAGAATATAATTTTGAGAAATGAACATAATCGACTTTGGGAATAATTCCCAAACCTTTGCGTTTTTACGCAAGAATAAAAATGAATAATAATAATGATATTAGTAATTTGAACTCCATGCAATTATGAATGGTTGTTATCAGCAAAGGATTTTGTTGAGAGAAAAAAAAATCGATCATTGGCATATATAATAGCATACCACATCAAATTTGTAAGACTCAAATTATTCTATGCTCAAAGACTCCCAAGTTGAATTCAGAAATCAAATCTACAGTGCCAACCCCTTAAACAGATGACTATTTTGTCAGATTCGTCAAGTGGCAATGAATATGCTACTACTTTTATGCAGGGTGGCCCATCGAAAACGCACCGCAAGGCATTACAGGCTGGGGAAGAACTTTTCGATACAATCCGAAAACAGGTCAAGTTTGTTTGTCAGGGGGCACATTTTGGCATAACAAGCATAGTAAAACCTTCAACCCCTTAAGTAGGGGTGTCACCCCAACATTTTTTACAAATGGGAAGGTGGGTCAAGCGATACCTCTTTAGAAAGGGCTGGTCATTCCCTACACAGTGCTGCTTACATCTTCTTAATCAATCCACTCGTCCAGAAAATATGGAGCGTTGGAACTCCAACGATAATGTGTGACGAAAAATGCAAAAATTGATTCAATTTTACTTCAAAACTCATTCATCAGTCAAGTACATATTTGAATTGTTGTTCGTCAACCTGCATACAGTGGTATAAGTTATTTTCAAACCAATGTAGTATTCTGGAGCATTTGGGATGTCACTTCGCGACATACGTTAATGATTCTTTGTTGCAACTGTTCTGATGTGTCTGGTGGTGTTTTGTAAAGTTTGTGTTTTGTAAGGTTTGTGTAACGGACTTAAGGTGGGTGAGCGAGGTGGCCATTCTATTGGGCCCCGTCGTCCTATCTATCGTCCTGGAAATGTGTCATGTGAATAATTGCGCACATTGTGGGAATAATGAGGAGGAGCTCCGTCTTGTTGGTAAATCAGTTCCTGTTCATCGTATGCGGGATCGTTCTCAATGATATTTGTTAGAGCTGGGTCGATGGCAGTTTGTAGTAAATCCAAGTACATATAGCCAGATCCTACAATGGCATTTCCAGAAATACCAGACCACACATTTAACTTCTGGGATTGTTGCGTGTATGTCTCGTGGAAAATCCTTGGATTGGTGTCAGCCCAGTACCGGCAATTGTGGCGATTCACTAAACCATTGAGGAAGAAGGAACATTCGTCCGAAAAACACACATTGGATAGAAAATTATATCATTGTGTTACGCTGGCTCACTCATGATTTCGCAAAATTGCAAGCGACGATCAAAGTCGTCTTAATTCAGTTCGTTTACTAAGCGTATTTTGTGAAGATTGAATTTGTATTTTTTCAATACCCGTTGGACACTGGTACGAGACACACCCGTCGCAATGGCCAATTGTTTTGTACTTAGCGTACTATCAACTGCAACTTGTCCCAATACGTTCATTCAGTACTGGATTTTCAAGCTCTTTCTTTATGAACTGAACCTGTTTCGCGAAATTTGTTCACCAATTCGCGAACAATTTTTCCAGATGCATGTTTGTCAAGATGCCGTTGGTTAAGCAACTCCGCGACCAGATTTCCACATTCATCGTTTTTGAAAAAAAAACACTCTGTCTGCAATTGAATACACCATAATCATAAATTATGAAGTCAACAATTCGTGAACACTTCAACCACGACATGTATCCAGCAACTCCTTGACCCAATTCAAACGTGAAGAAATGGATCCCATTCATTCTTTACTTTCTAAAATTAGCCTAAGAAAATCTGTGCATCAGCAAAAACAGCGACTATGCAAGAATAGCGAATTCATTTTAAGGAACTCTTTGCAATAAAGTACAATTGAACCGATCTTTGTATTTTTCGTCCCACATGATGGTTGGAGTTTCAACGCTCCATATTTTCTGAAAGGGTAGATCGATTTGAAAAATCTTATAGCAGCACTGTAACGGGAATGACAAGCCCCTTCTAGAGGTATCTTGACCCCCCTTCCCATTTGAAAAAAATTTTGGGGCGACACCTCTACTTAGGGGGTTGAAGATTTCACTATGCTTGTTACGTCAAAATATGTCCCCTGACAAACAAACTTGACCTGTTTTCGGATTTTATCGGAAAGTTCTTTCCCAGCCTGTGATGCCTTGCGGTACATTTTCGATGGGCTACCTTGTATAATGAGAAGTCGATATGAGAAAAAGGTTTTTAATAGGTATTGGCTCACGAGTGAAGCTGAAAAATGAATGTGTGAAGTTATCAATTAACGTTATCAAATAGTCAGTCACTAATAATTCTGTATTCATTCGATGACTTCATTCAATGACTATTCGTTGACAACTGGAGTGAGTCATTGAATACAGCAAAAGATATACAGAGATGTCAAGATCCAAGAAGTATCTCATGAATCAGAAGAACTAAAATTATCCTTGGGTGATAGATCCAGTTATCTAAATTTGCATTCAATGTTTTAAACTGAATTAGTACTTTTTCTATTTGTAATGTTATTCTTATTATCCAGGTTACTTTTCAATCTCATAGGATTATTCATTACATTTCTATACTTATTTTTACAATGTATTATAACCGTTTTTATATTTGATTGTATTAATGTTTTCCTCCAAATGACATTGAAAGCGGCATTTTAATGACACTTGGCAGGCTTAGAAGTTGTATTTTTAATACCTAGGCAGAAAAAGTTCGTTGCTGGGCAACCTTCCAAGTAATAATTTAAATAAAACTGGTTATTAAAATTGACAATGACATTAAGAAAACTCAAAATGATGCTGATGATAATAAACTGGTTTTATTGCATTAAAACTACAAACTACAACACGAAATTCTTATTTATTAGATATATTTATGGTGAATTGTGAACAATTATTTAATACAATTGAACTCTTTCCACTTCCCTCCTATCCAGTAAAATTAACAACTCTAGTATCCACCCTTGATACTCCGGAAACGCCAGAAAATATTTTATTTCCGATGTTCGACTTATTGGCTAGCGAGTCTTCAATATAGCTCTCTGCGACAGAGGAAGACTTCCATCCTCCATGTTGCTTCAACATTGTTATGTCCTTCGACCATAATGGTCGAAGGTTATGTCCCCACCAGAATGCACCAGCAACGTGGCCGAAGTTCTGCGAAAGCAGTGCCCGGTATACTCTTTCGCATAGGATAGTCCCAGAAAAGTAGCAATTTCTTGTGGCATTTTACCGAATTTGTGAATGCCAATGAATTGACGATGTGCTTTACCGTTCGCATACTTATAATAGAAGACACGCCGATCATTTAAATTCGGGGGTCTGGATGCTGCATATTTTCTGTAAACGCTTAAATATTCCGTCACTACAAAAGATCTTGATCTTTTGGCCATAGTATTTGGTAGCATAATGAGCAATTTGTCGCCCATATCATTTATATCATCTGTTTTCATTTGCAAAAGCTCATCAAATCTACAAGCCCCAGCGACTGCAACAATAAGTACAACCTGAAATATAAATTGAAAATTAGTTCTTTCTTCTGTCTATATTCCATGAATCTGCTGTATTTTCTTGATTTTTCCAGTAAAAGGTTGAATTCCACATCTTGCGCCTGGTCTCTTATCTCAGGTGGTGTCAATTGCATCAATTCATCCTCACTCTGCAGTAAATCCATTTCTAACATGACTGTTGTGTTTTGGATGAGGTATGTATTGCAAATGAAACGACTGTCAAAATAACCCAAAGGTGGACATACCTGGATTCCTTTCTTCCTCGCTTCTGACCATTTGACGGGGTTGCAACCACCTATCCACGAGATCTTTGTGGACTGTATAATTTGTTAGGCTGGTTCAGTGAATACTTGCGTTGGAGATAGGACTACGATATACCGGTAGCACTATGATGAAATTGTAAAGTTCTCGCGAACCGAAACAGAAATCACAAGAGATATGTGATTCCGATAGAGTACAGAGTGATACTAATCCTCGATTGGTTCTTCACGATAAGCCCGCCAGAGAAGTTTTGACAGGCATGCGTTAAAAGAAGCAAAACCGAACTTATTTACAACTATATATGTAGTGAATATTTGAATACGAATCAATTATAACAAAAAAATTAAAATAAAATCGAAATCTTCAAATCACGAAGATGAAGGAAAAAAGGTGAACTAAAATATATCTACCTACATAACGCGGGTGTTAACAATGACAACTTTTCAAAATTGACAATGACAAAGTGAACAGCAAACAAACATATTCAACAAACGTCATCAGCGGTAAATATACAGGGTGTCCTTAAAGGGCTTTACAAAAAGCTACCACATATTCTTCAGACCAAAACAATTCAATACAAGCAAACTTACCTCAGTAAAAAGTTGCTTAGTTTGGGCGCTAGACGGCTCTGAAGTTTAAATTTTCAAATCGATTTTGCTTCATAACTTTTGAACGGCTCATGAGATTTTTTTCAAATTTGGTACGTTGGCATAGACTCATCGGGCAATGAAACTCATATCATAATCATAATGAATATCATTCCATGGGCGTAGAACTTGATTTTTTCAGTAAATAAACATCTAAAACTCCTACGCCAATGGAAAAAAATTAGTTTCAATATGAAATCTAAATTATTCAACTCACTTCACTACAAAAAAGGTACTCTTGACAAAAGTCGATTCCTCTCATGGTTTCGAAAAAATTTTAATTTTAGTGATTTAGAGCATAATTAATAATAAAACGATCAACAGATATTTCATAAAAATTGTTCAAAATGTTCACCATTTTCACGTATACAAAGATTTATACGACGCAAAAAGTTGAGATGTACTTTTTGCATAGGTTATTTCTATTGAAAATAAGTAGCACTGGTTTTTTTTTCTGAAGACTATTATTATCTGCTCGAAAACAGTGATATTCACATTCTTGGTTTCCATAGTTTCATCTGTGTTGATTTGTCGAATTTTATTGACGTTGATTGTTGATATCGGACTTTTCTGATTTATCATGGCCGTACAATACACCAATGAAGAATACACCGATATGTTATTGGTATTCGGATATTGTCAAGGAAATGGTCGAGAGAGTGTGAGGGTGTATTCGGCAAGGTTTCCAAATCGTCGCGTACCAAGCCACCCAACCTTTGCTGCAGTTGAGAGACGTCTTCGGGAGACCGGTCATTTTGCTCCTAGAACTGGTGATTATGGAAGACAGCGTTATGTAAGGATTCCCGAAGTCGAAGTAGAAATTGTAGACCGTATTGAAGAAAATCCAGAATTGAGTACTAGACGGATAAGTAATGAACTAGAAGTTTCTAGGAATGCCGTTCATGAAGTACTAAGAGAACAATTATTATACCCATACCACAAGACGCCAGTTCAAGATTTATTAATCCATGATTCACAAAGTCGTCTGATGTTTTGTAGGTTCATTAATTTGCAAAGAGAAATGAATCTGAACTTTGGAAAGAATATTTTGTTCACTGATGAAGCCTGTTTCACGAGAAGAGGAATAACTAATTTTCATAATGAACACGTTTATGCAATTGAAAATCCTCATTCCATTAAAATAAACCATTTTCAACACGAATTCAAAATCAACGTTTGGGCTGGAATAATAGGAAATTTTATAATTGGTCCTGTCATACTTCCACAAAGATTACCAGGAGACATGTATTTACAACATCTACGAAATACGTTGCCAAATTTGTTGGAAGATTTACCACTCCAACATCGGGTAGATATGTGGTTTATGCACGATGGAGCTCCACCACATTTTTCGGTGGATGTTAGGAATTTTTTAAACCAACAGTACCCAGACAGATGGATAGGTAGAGGTAATGATGCACCCGTGAATTGGCCACCACGTTCTCCAGACTTAACACCGATGGATTATTTTGTATGGGGTTATCTCAAGTTTACGGTTCACAAGACCCCTGTGAATACTGTAGAACAATTATGGCAACGTATCCAACAGGCGACGAATAATCTTACAGGCGATGAAGAAGTTATGCAAAGAGTACATTTCAACTTTTTGCGTCGTATAAATCTTTGTATACGTGAAAATGGTGAACATTTTGAACAATTTTTATGAAATATCTGTTAATCGTTTTATTATTAATTATGCTCTAAATCACTAAAATTAAAATTTTGTCGAAACCATGAGAGGAATCGACTTTTGTCAAGAGTACCTTTTTTGTAGTGAATGAGTTGAATAATTTAGATTTCATATTGAAACTAATTTTTTTCCATTGGCGTAGGAGTTTTAGATGTTTATTTACTGAAAAAATCAAGTTCTACGCCCATGGAATGATATTCATTATGATTATGATATGAGTTTCATTGCCCGATGAGTCTATGCCAACGTACCAAATTTGAAAAAAATCTCATGAGCCGTTCAAAAGTTATGAAGCAAAATCGATTTGAAAATTTCAACTTCAGAGCCGTCTAGCGCCCAAACTAAGCAACTTTTTACTGAGGTAAGTTTGCTTGTATCGAATTGTTTTGGTCTGAAGAATATGTGGTAGCTTTTTGTAAAGACCTTTTAAGGACACCCTGTATAGTAACGCAGGGCCCAGTTACCTTTGATAAATAACTTTTTCCTTAGTACTTCAGATAAATAACCTAATGAACAGATCATTCATATAGGATGAATCCATACATATATTATTTTTATATATATATCTTAGAGCTTTTGTATCGTAGGGAAACCCATAGAAAACACTCACAGATTAATAATTAATAATTATTTCTTCTTCTTTTTCCTATTGGAGGTTAAATGTGAAAAATAACATTGATTTCCTACCACGAATAGAGATAGGTACTACAACTTCTTCCGTACATGAATCAGATGTGTACTCAGCATTCAACGCACGAATTCACATTATGATATGCCATTTTGACGATTGTCGTATGGTTGAAAATTATGGATCAGTGCATTGCATTTCACAACAGTGAAAACTAGAGATAATAAAACTGACGAAGGTCCCGGATTGTTGCCTCCTGATATGGATTATGGAATTCTCAAGCAACACATTCAACTAATATTTGGTAGTATTCCGGCTGATATAATAGTTCCTGACTACAAAATTGAATTGCTTCCTACTATATGAGCATTATGAGTCTTATAACTGTATAATCTTTGTTTTCAGAAACTCTTTTACCTTCATTCTTTTTTTCCCCTATACCAAAAAGGTTCAAACCAATAATAACTGATGAAGAACTGGTATAGTATGGCCTTCTCAACCATGGTTTCTAATCGTTAGAAATTTGTTTACGTAATTGTGTGAGGTGCTTCGTTCTTATAGAACAGGACCCTCCCAAATGCATTTTCATACTTCCCGCCCTTGGGTATTTTCAATTTCGCCGCTCTCAACGGAATGAACTCGGAAACGGCGCTGTGATGATAGAGAATTGGAGTATTCCTGTTTTATCATTGGTACGCTGTGTCTAAGTAGCAAGGCAGAGATAAGTTATTAACTTATCTCTGAGCAAGGCAAGCAAAATACTCAAAGATGTTTTCTATGGTGGTTTCACTTCACACTCACAGTGAGTGTTTTCTATGTTTCACTTCTCTAGTAATTATCATGCCGTGTTCCACTCGTCGCACTGGTGCGAACTCTTTCCGCCCTCAACATGTATTTGTTTCTGTTTTACACGTGTATTCAACAAAAGATAGATATACACTGAGTGCATAAATTTATCTCAGTAAAAAACGGTGTTAGATATATGCTCTCTGGTCTGATGGTCCGTAACTGTCCTCTGCCACATCTGTCACATATGACTTTTACTCCGTCAGAGATAAGTTAACTACTTATCTCTGTTAACTTATCTCTGACTCAGTGAAATTCACTGAATCGAACTAAGATGAATATCCAAACAATATAATATCAGTCATATTTGAAACGAAAATGAGCTCCAATAAAAAGATTGAGGAGGGCTTAGAACATGTCAGAAATGCAGAAAAAAGGTAGTTGAACAAAAATTTGCTTTCAGATATCAATGGATTTTTTTATGATTTCAGTCTCAAGACTTCTCTGTTTAAATGGCGACCAGATTATGAGACTGCTGCTGATGAATACAATAAAGCAGGTTAGAAGAATAGTTTCTGAATAAATAATGGAATCATATACTATGTATTTTTCAGCTACATGTTTCCGTATCGTAAAATCACATGAACAATGCAAAGACTGTTTGCTAAAGGCAGTTGAATGCTTCAAACAGAATAAAGCGTATCCTTTTCTGGATCTTCCTTTCCATTTTTATATCTCAATCTCTGACCTATAACTCATCACTTTTCCTCAACCACATTGACAGATTGTTTTATGCAGCAAAAGCACTGGACCAGTGCATACTCGTTTGTAAGGAAATGGGAGATTTGAGGAGAGTTGCTAGTTATGCAGAAAGGGCTGCAAATATGTTCCAGACTCAAGGAAATGCCGAATCAGCTGCAGCTTCCCTTGAAAAGGCTGCTAAAATACTGGAACCAGAGCATCCTGAACATGCTCTAGAACTGTATCAGCATGCTGCAGAAGTGGTTATGGTAAGTCTTGTATAATATGTCTGTCTTCAGTTATACAAGCCAATATATTTGCTCAAGGTCAAGAAGTCTATCTAAATGTATAATATTTCTCTTCATCTAAGAGGCATCTCTACCCCACTTGAAAAGATTTTCCATCCAGTTTTGAAATCTGTTGTCTGATTTTGATACGAGTTGTACTGAGATGTTCAAAGAACCATTCTTCAGAGGGGATGATGTTTTTTTTCTCAAATTGATCACATGAAAAAATATCTATATTTGATTTCTTCAATATCATGAAGGTGAATATAGGTTTTATGAAATTAGGTCTCATTTTCATAACTTATAATTCAAAATTGAACCTGTGAGAAGTAAAATATAGAGATGATTTATGACTGTGTCCTGGCACCAGTCACAAAAATCCCAACCCCCGATAGCAGCAGTCAACCAGTGAGCAAACAAAAGATGTATGGATTTTTTTCTCCAGTTTCGATTTGTTCATTGCAAGGCACTGTGGAGGGAATTTGTTCCATCATCGTATTGATTCTGTTCTATCTGAAAATATGTGAACAAATCAATGGGATTTTATGACTAGATCAATGGTGATGATTGAAATTAGACTCAAATTAGAAATATTTTTAAAGAACGTCGTTCCGTCCGAACTCATATCTACGTCTTATTTTTTCTCACTAATTCTGCAATTACACTTTGCACCAACTTGGTACTATTGTTTTCCGAACTACAAACAATGTAGAGCTTTTGTTTGTCAAGAAAATATAATTACAATTATCCGCTACCTTTAGAATTGATCAAGAATAAAATTGGAAATTTCAATCTGTCAAACTGGATGACGTGAATTACTCTTATAACAGAAATAAGTTCATTTTCAAATAATAATAATGATAATAATAATTTTATTGCTTCTAAAACGGGTTTACAGCCAGAAGTATGTGTTGAAAATACAAAAAGAAAGGAAAAAATGATATTCATATACGTATAAAGCTATGTTAATCAGCTAACAATCTGCTAACAGTGGATTGTAAAATCTTAGTAGTATGATAAACCAACCATCATTCACTCAATATAAAAGAATTCTGAGATTCCTTTGGCTTCCAGGATAGTCATGTTCTTCAAAGCATGGGTAAGTTCATCAAGATTCTGAAGGCATTGTTTATTTCGGTTCACAACAGTGTAAATCGGGCATTCGAAGATGATGTGAAATAAGGTTTTGGGACTATTATTATTGAAAACAGTGCATATTACATCTGGATCAATCAAATACACAATTCCATTAAATGTAAATGATTGGCAAAACGCAACTGTGCGAGAGGACGGGTAATTTGTATAGGTAACTTGAACAGTAGATATGGGCTTGGTTCTTTTGTGGTATTCAGCATATTGTACATATACAGCTCAAACGGTCGATCGCGATCGACCGGTCGATCGCGAGGCGTGGCAACACCAGGAGAACGGGAAACCCTACGAGAACGGTTAAACACCACGAGAACGGGGAAACACCACGCACGTGCGAGGACGTGGCAGCACCCACTGCGACTGCCTTTTTTATTAGATTAGAATAGCTCTAAACTTGTTGTATGTGCAATGTGCATGTGTGTCAAAAAAGCGTTGGTTATTCAATATTATTTCGTTCATAACGTAAGAAAAGGAGTTCATCCAAGAAAATAAAACGTATCATTTCAAGAATGAGTGGGAAGAAGAGTTTCTCTTCATGATGGTAAGAGATAAATGTGTGTGCCTTGTTTGTCGTGCTTCAGTGGCATTGCCTAAGCGTGGGGACTTGCAAAGGCATTATAAAACTATGCATAAAAACTATAAGATTGATTTTCCACGAAAAGTTAAGAAGACAAAAATTTCAAAATTTATTGTTTGAGGCAGTGCAATCCATGTTCACTAAACTAGTAAAACAAACAGAAGCTGCAACAATTGCGTCATTCAAAATTTCCCACATACTGGCAAAACATAAGAAACCCTTCGAAGACGGGCCGATATTTAGAGAATCGTTTATTGAAGCAGCTGATGTATTGTTTCGTTTTTTCAAAAACAAAACAGATATACTGTCTGCTATATGAGAGGTTCAGCTATCTCGTTCGACTGTTACTAGGCGTGTGGAAATCATGGGCAGGGATTTGGAGACTAAACTGGAAAGTGATATTGCTGATTGCAAGTATTTTTCTTTGCAGTTTGACGAGTCCACTGATATGACAGATACCGCCCAGATAAGTGTTTTCATTCGGATGGTATTTTCTGATATGTCAGCTAAAGAAGAATTGTTAACAATACTTCCATTGAAAGAAAAAACTCGCGGGCAGGATATCTACGACGCTCTTTCACATTCCGTTAAGAAGTATGAGTTACTGATTCATAAACTAGTTGGCATAACAAAATGAAGCGCCATCTATGACTGGCAATAAGAATGGATTTGTTGCAATTTGTCGAGCTGATGACGATTTGCATTATTATCAGCATATTATCAGCTAGTGCTATGCTCGAAAATACTGAATATGGAGGGTGTCATGGACATTGCCACAAAGATTGTGAATTCAACGAATTAAAGTGCAGTTGGAAGCTAGCGAGTCTACTGATCACACAGATTTGATTCTTCACACAGATGTAAGATAGTTGAGTCGCGGGAAATTCTTAGAAAGGTTCCGGGAATTAATACCTGAAATAATTGCTTTTTGGAAGTATGAAGTGATGACACTGAAATATTTGAAGACAAAAAATGGCTCTGTGATTTAGCTTTCTTATCAGATATCACAAGTCATTCGAATATCATCAACTTGGAGCTTCAAGGTAAAAAATAAAACGATTATCGACTTGATAAGTTCGGTGAAAAATATATTGGAGCTACTGATACAACAACTGAATCGAAATGACTTGAATAGCTTTCCAGCATTGAGAGCAAGAAAAAGTAACAACTCAAATTACAATATTTACGAGACCGAGCCAAGAAAACTTTTGGATGAGTTTGAAAGACAATTCTCTGATTTCGACAAGCTGAAAAATATTGTCACTTTCATGAGTTATCCATTTTCCTGCGAAAATATCGAAAAAGTTTCTAGTGAACTATCGAACACTTTTAATTTGGAAATACTTATATTCAAAATGAGGTATTGCAGATGATTTGCGATAACATCTCTAAGCCAGAGCATCTGATGTCAAATTTTAGTCTGTTATCGCTCAAGAAAGATACCCGAATTTGAAAGAGGTAGCTTCTCAATTGACAGGATCGTTCGGATCAACGTATTTGTGTGAGTCAGCATTTTCAGAAATGAAAATTATTGAATCGAAATATTACAATCGGCTAACTCATGAACACCTTCCGTTCCGTTCCGTCTTATCAAAAGTACGCCGACAATATGCAGTGCCATGCATCAACGTCCAGAGAGTAATTGACATTTTGTGCCTCATTATTATATGTATGTTTTGTGTGCAATACATCATATTTTTGCAAATGTATTTGTTATTTCTTTAGGAACATCAAGTTGGTCGATCGCTTGTCACCTAAATATTTTGTGGTAGATCGCAGCCATTGTAAGTCTGAGCATTCCTGATATACATGAAAGGATACAGAGATGCCATTGAGATATACACGGTGATGGAGTTGAACATAACACTCATCGCTAATGATTCGAATAGTTTCACTCGTGGGTACCAAGTGTCAATTTTTGCTATAGACAAAATATGGATTACAGAGCCAATAGCCTGTTTTCCTTTGATGTTGGCAGTTGATAACATTTTACGAAATAATGAAGAAGGGAAAGTTACTCCCAGATAAACATATTAACTTGTTACCTCTAATGGTTGTCCGTTGAATTTGAAAGTGAAATTCAGTTTACGATGTCCACCTCCTGAAAATTTCATAATTTTGTTTTTTTTGTAAGTTGTCGGTCAACTCATTACATGACGTATATTTTTCTAGAATCTTCAATTTTTTCACAACATCAATTTCTGAGTGACTCAATACGACATTTCCAGCATCAATTTTCACACCCTGGGCTTGGTTGTCATGAAAGAATGTTTCTATATCAGCCATAAATAGTGCGAATAGAAGTGGGCTCAGAGGCTCCCCTTGTAGCACACCAGTTGTTAATTCGAATGATCTATAGAGGCCATCAGTACCTTTTATTAGAATGAAGCATTTGAATTATACGAAGGATCTTAGCTGATATCCCCAATTTGATTAATTTATCCCGGAGTAAGCTGTGGTTAACAGAATCAAAAACTCTTCTGAAATCGACGATAATAGCAAATAGCTTCCGGCTTCTATGTCTAATATTGAGATTTATTATGGAGCTCAGCGTATAAACATTGTCTACACATCCTCGGCCTGGGCGAAAACCAGACTGACCCTCTGTAATGCTTTGCAATCATAGACCCACATCGTAAGTCTGTTAAGTATAAGGGTTGTGAATATTTTGAGAGAACAATCAACTAAGGCTAAGCCTCTATAATTCTCAGGATTATTTATTGGTCCACCCTTGTGCAGCATAGTTATTTTAATATTATACCAGCTTCTAGGCATGGCAGGTGAATCAAAAATTTTGTTAAATAAGGTTGTTAAGTAAAGTACCCCATTACTTGGTAAATTCCGATGAAACTCGGAACGGTTTCCGATCTGATCCTGGGGATTTATTATTTTTCATTTTTTGACTACTGTATGAATTTCATCGGTAGAGAAGGGTGTGTCTAAATAAGGGTGGCAAGCATCTTGAAGATGAAGTGGAGATACCAATCTAGGAGGATAGATATGTTCATGAATGTTTTCCCATACTTATGTCTGAACTTATACAATCTTCAAATATATTTGAGCCTTCAATGATTTCAAGCAGGACAGTACCGTGAGAAGCAATTCCGCTGTTAAAGTCACCCGCAATGACTATTAGGGTATCGGTGTATTTTTCTATAAGATCCGCTAAAAGTATTTAGAAGCAATCAAGGGTATGTCCTATCTCTAGAGATGGTTTGAAATACACATTACATACAATAAATTTATGATTACTCGTACTGAACAAGCAAAACAAGCAGGTATGACGATTTATATAGTACAGTCACCCCAAAAAATTTTTCTATAAAAAATGCACATACCGCCACTAGGCCTACCTAATGATTTTTCTTTCGTAGCATTGAATGTTATATAATTGAATTCAGTTAAGTTATCAGTAACAATCGAAATATCATAGGTGAGCCAAGTCTCAGTAAGCCACAAAATATCAAATTCAGTCCCATCCAAATTAAACACATTCTTATATCCATATGACAGTTCCAGAATTTTGGAGACAGTTTTTTGAAGAATTCGCTTTTCCCATGTTGATTTCAGCAGTATTTTCATTTGGGAATTCTTCATCGCGTGGTCTTTTTGGATTGGCGGAGACTATTGTCGGCTGACCGGAAACGAATTTTACACTAGATTTTCTCCCTTAGCCTTTCTATGTTCTTCGTAAGTTCTTCACGTAACCTAAGGTGTATAGTCATTTTTAAAGTTCACCTTGGGATTCTCTCTCAGGGGCAATTTTGATTTTTTGGTTGAAATTGCAAGGAAGAAATTTTTTCAAATGGACTTCAGAAGCTGAACAGTCTTTCAACAAGTTGCAGGAATCACTTAATCAACCCCTAATGTTACATCGACCAAATCATGAGCTTCCTTTCAATCTCCAGACTGATGCAAGCCAGCATGTAATGGGTGCAGTTCTAAAAAATGGAGCCCAGATAACCAGCTCAAAATTATTTGTTATGCAAGCTCAAAGTTCAATAAATCGGAAATGAAATATCACATCAATGAACAAGAGACACTCGCTGTTGTATGGGCATGCAAAAAATTCAGATCGTACTTAGAAGATCAACCCTTTACGCGAATAACAGCCGTGGCTGGATAAAATCAAGGACGAAAAAGCTAAATTAACAAGATGGTCATTACTCCTGCAAGAATTCGTATTCACAATACAACATTGTGCAGGCAAAGACAACCAGTTTCCAGATTTTTTGTCCAGGAATCCCGTCGAAGATAACAAACCAGATGACAGAGATGAGTGAGATGAACGACTGGTACCTTCAACAATAAGTGTTCTGAATGCAGTAGGTGGATTATTCGAGAGTGTTATGAACGCACAAAAATTAGATAACGCCATACAAAGGGATGTCTGTACATGGCACAGATTGCATCAGAATTCATGGACTGATCAGTTGAAAAGAAGAGAAGATGGGTTACTTTTTTACATTGGATCCCATACAAAAGCATTAGAAGTTCCCAAGGATTTTCAAGCGAAGGTCATACATGAATATCATGATGCAACCACTGCTTGCCATCCTGGCAGGGATGAGACTTTCGGATCCATAATTCTAAATTATCACTGGCGGGGTGTGTTGCAAGATGTCCGACAACATGTAAGATGCCTAATATGCGCTTCAACGAAAGCTGGTGCACCACAATCACAAGCATCTGTGTGATATTATGGGACCATACCCAAGAACGTCTCAAGGCAAGCGGTATATACTAGTAATATCGGATTTTTGTACCAAATGGTTAGAAGCAATAGCTGTTTCCAGTGCAACAACCAATACGATACTGAAATTTTTGAGAAATGTGTTTGGCAGATGGGGTTACCCTGATTCCATTATAACAGACAATGGACCTCAGTTCCGAAGATCATGGCAATCATTTTTGAGAAATTCGTATATTGAATACTTCACAACGCCGATATTCCATCAAAGAACTAACCCAGTGGAAAGACGCAATCAAGAGTTGAAAAAGGCTCTGAGAATTCAAACATTCACTTTGGGCGCATCAAAATGGGATGAAAAATTTGATCAAATACTCCTCGCGATAAACAATAGAACTAACTAACAGAGCCACTGGTTATCCACCAAGTGTTTTATGGTTGGAACAAAAGCTTCCTAAACCTGGCGACTGGGAAAACCCAAAGTTCAGGAAATGGCCAACGGAACAAGAAAGGAAGGAACGATTGCAGGAAGCTGAAGTGAATCAAAGAAAATTTTGCGCTTCAAATTATTCAACACGAAATGATTCACCTGCTGTTTGGGAAATAGGTCAAAAAGTTATGATGCGCGAATTTCGACAAACTGAGGACAGGTCTCTGGGGAAGACCTGGACAGGACCTCATACTTTAGTCTCAATACTTGGAAATGATACGTATGGGATTCAAAGAGATGGATACCACGTTAAAGTCCATATCAACGACCTTCGACCATATGTTAATACGATCCATTCTGTAGCGAAAACAGATCCTGAGGTGATTTCAACAGACAGTGATGCAGATTCATCAGTTTACGGAGGTTCTGTGACGAGAAGTTGTGCGGGAAGACTGATTAATTATTTTTTTTTTATTTTTTTTTAATAAAGGAGGGAAGTGTCGTAGAGTTACCTTCCTCTACGCAGGACACTCAGTAGAATTAGAATGATTGAGGGATGTCATTTGACACTGAAGTTTTTTAATACAAGTTCGAAGATAACTTTATTTGGATCTCGACATGGATGTGCCAGGGAAGGCCCCTCCTGCAACCTCTTTTCCATTGAGAGTCTCTCAGGTATCGACCAACCTGAAAGGTTTCACGCCTGAAGGTACTGCGCGAGGTGATCCGCAGACAGTCCCACGACGACACTATGTATG